>JASPKZ010004915.1:155000-575000 GCA_030220185.1 Diploptera punctata | reverse complement strand
TCTCTTCCACTCAACCAGTACAAATACAAATAAATATTCGACAAATATAGATATACACTATACTAATTATAAACACTTAAAGATACAATAAATGTAACAATGTAAATGTCATGTACAAACAACATTGTATAGGGTAATAACAATAATGATACGATAATAATAATAATAATAATAATAATAATAATAATAATAATAATAATAATAATAATAATAATAATATAAATATGATACATTATACGGGAAACACCAATTAATATATATATATCTTACACTGGATAATAATGAAGTCGAGTTTAGAGCAAATATAAATTTAGATTTCTTTTAAAAGATGCCAATGTCCGGCAGCCCCTTATTTCTTGTGGTAGGGAATTCCAGTTGCGAGAAGTGGAGAAGGTATATGACATGGAGTGATGTGTTGTCCTATGTTGCGGTATATTAAGTAAGAGACTATGTTGTGATCTTGTGTTTAAGTTATGGTTTGAGGATAGATACTGGAAACGGGATGATAAATAATTGGGAATCGAGGTATGTAGGATCTTAAATAGGAGAATTAGACAGTGCGATTTTCTTCTCTCTTTTAGATGTAGCCATGACAATTCGTGGAATAATGGAGAAATGTGATCGTATTTTCGAACATTAAATATGAATCTGATACACATATTATGGACACGCTGCAGTTTGTCCGACAATCCGTCACTTATGTCAGTTAGTAGAACGTCACAGTAGTCAAAATGCGGCATCACTAAAGTTTGGATTAAAATTCTTTTAAGAGTTGTAGGAAGAAAATGTTTAAGTCGCTTTAGGGAATGCATTATGGAGAAGATCCTTTTAGATGTTTGTTTTACTTGCTCATGCCATTTTAAATTAGAATCTAAGTAAAATCCCAAGTTTTTAACGACGTCGGTATAAGGAATTTGTTCATTATCTAATATGACAGCCGGCATATTGCCATTGTTTATGAGGTGTAATAGCCTTGGATGTCCAATAATTATTGCTTGCGTTTTGTTTACATTTAGTTTCAGCCCATATTGTCTGGACCATAAAGATATATGCCTGAGGTCAGTGTTTACTTTGTCAATACATTCATTAATTTCGTCAGGCCTAAAGTGTGTGTAAATCTGTAGGTCATCGGCGTAAAGATGATGCTTGCAGTTTTGTAGTTTCTTGGTCACGTCATTAATATAAATCGAGAAGAGAAGAGGAGCGAGGACGCCGCCTTGAGGTACCCCTTTCCTCACCAAGCGCCAGGAAGAAATGCGATTATTAACAGAAACTGATTGCTGACGATTAGTGAGGTAAGATGCAAACCAATCAAGGCAGTTTTCCGACAGATGTAGTGTCTTTAGTCTCGCTAGCATTAAGTCTATATCTACTGTGTCAAAGGCTTTGCTGTAGTCGAGTAGGACTATTGCGGTGAGTTTGCTTTTGTCCATTGAGTCTCTTATGTCCTCTACAATGTCAAGTAGTGCAGTACTTGTGTGATGTCCTGTTCTAAAACCAGACTGATGTTCATCAAGTAAGTCGTGTGTGGTGAGGTAGTCTGTTAACTGTGAGTGTATTATGTGTTCCAGCGCTTTAGATAAACAGGGAAGAATACTAATTGGTCTATAATCATCGAGTGTTGTGGGAGTGTTTGATTTCGGTGTAGGACGAACTAGAGCCATTTTCCAGAGTCTGGGATAAGTCCCAGTCATTATAGAGGCATTAAAAATGTGGGTTATTGTTGGGAGAATAATGTCTATTATTTTTTGCAGGAGAGTTATTGTTATATTGTCTATTCCTTGTGCTTTAGATTTAATACGTAATACAGATGCAATCAAAACAAATACTGGATTACGACAAGGATGTAGTTTATCACCCACTTTGTTTAATATATATATATATATATATATAGACGACATTTTAAATAAATGGAAAGTTTTAGTAAATCCAGGAATAAGAATGGATAATAAAGTGTGCATAAATAATCTTCTATTTGCTGACGATGTAATCATACTACAGAAAAATGAAGACTTACAGAAATCAATGCATGCATTAAATGAAATATGTAAATTATACGATCTAAAGATTTCTGTAAGGAAAACGAAGACCATGGCTTTTAGAGGAAGAGATCCAGTGAGATCCAAAATTATTTTAGAAAATCAAAGTATAGAACAGGTGTCTAGTTTCAAATATTTGGGCTGTGATGTTGGCTACAATGTGGAAAGAGATATTGACTCCAAAATAAATAAATTTCAGACGGTGTGTGGAACAATACAGAGAACATTGAAAAATAAAATTAGAAAAGAAACCAAGATAAAAATGTATAATGTTATGGCGGTTCCCACAATATTGTATGGATGTGAAACTTGGGCTCCAGTGAAAAGACAGAAGGATAGAATACAGACGGCAGAGTTGCGGTTCCTAAGACAAGTAAAAGGATGTACAAGACTTGATAGAATAAGGAATGAGGATATAAGAGAAGAATTGAAAGTACAGCCTTTATTGGATAAAGTCACGAATTACAGACAGAAATGGATTGATCACATGGATGGAATGAGTAAGGAGATATATCCATTGTTAGCAAGAAATTATCAAGCACGAGGAAGGCGTGATGTTGGAAGACCTAGAAGACGTTGGCTGATGCATTATGAAGTCGGAACGGGCAATTGCCTAATCCCTGGAGTGATGATGATGATGATGACTACTTTGTTTTCCAGAAATTTTAGAAGAACAGAATAGATTTATTTAGCCTGGTGGAGTTAAGGCCATGTGGCCTTCTCTTCCTCTCATCTTTCACTCATCCTTTCATCTTCTAATATGAAATCTTCGGTTTCGGCTCCACATCCCATATAACATTTTTTTCTAAATTTATTTTCAAACCAATATTACTTTTTAAAAATTAATCATGTGTTTTTTTCATTATTTAATAAAAATAGATTTAAGATTCGTTAATATATTTACCTAATGCCTTATATAAAAAGCATAGATTAATTTATTGTAGTTTATTACTTTCTTTGTTTTTTTTTCTTTCTTTTCTTTTTATGTATAGTAGATTCGAGCTGTTATTCCTTTCTGTATTCATTCTATCATTAATTTAATTTTAATTGTATTTAATTTCATTGTATTATTAGACATTATTTTCATTATTATTCACTTTGACAGATAATTAATTGTTTAGTATGACTATTGCAATTTTTTGAAGCTGAGGGGGAATCGAATCCAGGCCTGCTCGTAGTACGTGAGAATGAATCTCACATTTTGTTCCCTTAAGAAAATATCCGATTTACTAGATTCGCATTCAAAATTTCCTAATTTCACTGAACAATTTTTTTTATCATTACATGGGCTACTTGTGTTGACATGGTTTATCCCAGTCGTTCTGCTTTGCCAAGATAAAGGAAAACAGCTTTCAGACCGGAACACTAGCACTCATAAACGGAGAAATATTACTATGACACATGCTCCAAATTGGGAGTCAATGACCAATCACATATGAATCAATTTTTATTTACAACCAATCACAGTCGTTTTTACCTCGATTTTATGAATTTAACTTTATCACTTTAAAATGAAGCTCCTCCTTTTTAACATTCTGAATAGGTCATAGCATTATTTTGCAGTGACTGACTCTATAAGAAATACGTTGAATACAACAATTTATATATTAAGATGTAAGAATTCTAGAATGCATGTGGCTACCATATTGTGTGTGTGTGTATATATAGTGCACGAATGTAACCAGATAGTGCTTGCGGGATATAATATAAAAACATTTGTAGCAATTGATTATACCACAAAAAAAAAAAAGAAACACTGTTTGCACTTTCTTAAACGTATTATTTCCCGGGAATTTACGTTCCAGAAAAATATAATTGACATATTTACATCATAGGAGATCAGAAATTAATTAATAACCTGTAATGTTGGTTATAAACAGTTTGATGTGTTTAATTTTTTCTCCACTAGGGTGCATTCTTACAACATTGCGATCCTTTGGTAATAAATAATATGATCTGGTTGCAGTGATGAACAAATTAAGCATAACACACGTTTCTCATTTGTTTTCGAACATCGCCGTTTACATTAAATATATACATATTTTAAAATAACTATATTTAAATAATGATTTGTGAGTAAACAGCTTAATTTTATTCGTTAAATAGTCCTAACAAATGCCACTCTTGATTTCCAAATTCTCTAGATAAATTTGGAAATCACTCGTGGCATTATTTATATCAGTCTATGAGCTCCAGAGTTTAAAGATGGTCAGTCAATTTTGCTGTACGTAAGTAAATCATGTTTAACTAACTAACTCACTGGCACTATCGAACCCGTAGGTTCATGGCGACGCGTACATAAGCTCTCCATACATCCCTATCCTGAGCCAATGTTTTCCAACCATCCCCTATATAATCTACTTCCCCCAAATCGTGGTTAATGTATTCTTCAATCTCAATCTTGGTCTACCAACTGGGCGTTTTCACTCTGCTTTTCCTACAAGAAGCTTCCATGCCTCTCTTTCATTCTTCATTCGTGCCATGTCCTGCTCATCGGAGTCTACGAGACTTAACTGTTCTTATTATATCTGGCTTCCAAAACCACCATGTAGATCACTATTATGTAGTCTTGTCCATTCACCTGTCTTTTCATCTCTCTTTGGTTCAAAAATTTTCCAAAGAACTTTATTCTTAAATACTCGTAATCTCCCTTCGTCCCTTAAAGTAAGAGTCGGTAAGATGGTTTACGTGAAGATCGAAATTTAAAAATAGCTTTAGCGGGTACAATATTTATATTGTAGTGATACAACTATATACAATGATAGATATAATCCCCAAACCAGCGAAATCGGACCATAAACGATGGCGATGATGATGACCAGCGAAATCGTACCATAAACTCGAGTTGATGGGGGATTCGCCTAGTTTACGCATTTCGTGAGTGGTGGTGTTTTTACTTTCACTTGCTATGGTTAAGAAGTTATACAGGTGAATTGGCCACTGGGATATTTTGAAGTTTAACTGTGCCTCCCTCCCCCACCCAGTCGCGATACACGGCACACGCCTATGGCTTCGTCTCATCCTTGACCCGGTAATATTCCGAAACCAATATTTCGTTTCATATCTCCACTCAACGCATTGTGGAACTATTATAATTCCAGCGTGATTCAACGTGTCTATATAGCAACTTATTTCTTTATACAAATCGTATTGCCATATAGACTACCATTTTATATACACTAGCTAATACCTGGCGTGCCCAGCTTCGCTAAACAAATCAAATGTTTTTCTATCTTTCTGACTACTGTTCATGAGTTTCCGGGTTCGATTCCCGGTCAAACCATAGGAATTTTTCCTTAAAAAGGAATTAATTATTCCTATGGTTGCCCATGGTCTGGAATTTAGGTTAAGTTTAGGTTAAGAACTCTCCTGGCGCGTCAGTATCATTTATCACTAGAGATCCATGAAAATGGTTTTATTTTTAGGGAAAATTCGTTTTAAAATTTCAATATATCGATGTTATTGGTAATTTGGTGGCGTTATTCTAAAAAAATGTAAATTTGAGTCTTTTTAATCCTACTTCAGTATATTAAACCCAATAAGAATGATATATCCAGTAGTTTAAGGTTAACTTTTAGCTTGTACAATTTATTTCGATTTTAATACACTAAAATGCATAACATTTTAATCCTAGTTACTAAATTGATAATTGTGTCTGCAAAAATTTAGGGGGGAAATTGTATCTTACATGTTAAAATAATTCGTATTTTTTGAAATTCATATTGGCCATAGAACTTAAAATCTATGGAGAGACCATATTTGAGCATGAGAAGGACAGAAAATATTATCTCTATGTTCTGAACTGTTTGCAACCATTTCTCTTTGCAAGAGTACATAGAGAAAGCATATATGGCGCCATCAGATATGGCAATTAAAAAGAAGATGGAATCCGAAAACAGTGTTTAAAAATGTATTATGAAAATTTCGCGAATAGAACTAAAATATCTCCGGAATTCGTTGAAAATTTTAAATGTCGGTGTTATTTGGCGTTATCGTAGGATTTCGCGATTCATAAATGCTTTTTGAGGTTATGGGAAGTGGAGTTAAGAAATGGTACAAGAAAATGACAAAATTAGAGCATTTCGCGTTATCGCGACTCGCGAATTTTACGGATCTCTATTTATCACCTATCATATCACCGGGGTAATGTAAATCCGCCTTCCAGGCGCCCCAACTTCAGAAGTGGGTTACAATTACGTCAGTGCCAGGAAGGAAACCAGAAATGTTGAATGACAACCTGGGGAACTGAATAAAAAAATATATTTAGTTGAATACGTGAAAAGAATGTTCATAAATATCTGTTGAGCGTTTTAAATAAATTAAACTAATGTAGGTCTGTCTTATATGAAATGCACTGTCAACTTTTGGGTTAATTAAATTGTATGGCTGGCTGTTGCTAGAGTCAATTTCTAATTTCGGATTACAGGTAAACCCCCACATCTAATGGTCGGATTTCGCTGTTTTTTTAACAATAACTATCTCGGTTTATTTTAACAGAATATACTGAGTTTCGTTGTGAAACATAAAAAATTGGGACTGCTAGAGCGATTTTCAGATTTTCGTTTCAGGTGAACTCCTCATCCTAAAGGATTTAGAGAATAATAGGCCTATATGTTGAGTAAACACTCCGCGTTTCTGAAAACAATACTGTATATAAATTCTGTGTTGCGCGGTGTAATGTGCTTAATAAGAAAAAAAAACTTTTCAGGACAAGTAAAATAAACTTCAAGGTGGTCTCTAAAAAAAAGTATGTTCGACTAGACATTGGAGTATTAATTTTTTTCTTATATTCCAAAACACAGAATATCTAGACGAACATACTTTTTTTTAAGATCACCTTGAAATTTACCTATTTTACTTGTCCTGAAAAGTTTGATTTTCTTTTTGTTTTGCTTAAGCCCATTATGCCGCGCAACACAGAATTTCAAGTTAATCGACATACTACTTTTCGAGTTTTGCGAGCTCAGGCTATATATATTATAATTAGATTATTGACATTGAGCAATGCAAGCACATACATACACACACACACACACACACACACACACACACACACACACACACACACACACACACACACATATATATATATATATATATATATATATATATATATAATCAGTGCTGAAGTCTGGCAAATTCCTGCCAGGGAAACGAAAAGAATTTTAAGTACAGAAATGGATGTTTTAAGCTGATCAGCTGGACAATCTAGAACGGATAGAATACGAAATAAAGGAATAAGGGAAATATTGGGTGTCCAAGAGGAACCGGACATCATAGACATTATAGAAAAGAAAAGATTACAGTGGTATGGCCATGTCAAAAGAATGCCAGAGCAAAGATTGCCTAAAATTGTTATGGAATGGATCCCAATAGAAAGGAGGAAGAGGGGAAAGCCGAAGAAAACTTGGATAGAAGGGGTACAAACAACTATGAATATCAGAGGATTGGAGGAAGATCAATAGATGGACAGAGAGGAATGGCGTTTGGTTTCCGGAAGACGGCGGCAGCTGTCATGATACCGGATGATGATGATTGTATATAATCACATTTATTTAGGCCTAACCTAATGTTTTGACTGCATGATGTTTCCTACCGCAGTATCCCCCTCCAGACATCCGAATGGGTGGGATAATTTACGTCCGGAGTTTTTTACCGTGGAAAGACTCATCAATGTGAGATGTGGATATGGAGAAGAATGGAACGTATAAAATGGGCAGACAATGTAAGAAATAAAGATATGCTAGACAGAGTGGATGAAACAAGAACAATGCTGGGACTCATAAAGAAGAGGAAAAGAAATTGGATTGGCCACTGGCTAAGAAGAAACTGCCTGCTGACGGATGCCCTAGCTCAACGGAAAGAAAGTTTAATGCAGAAAAATACATCAGATGATAGACAATATTAAAATAAATGGTTTGTATGCAGATACAAAAAGGAAAGCTGAGTTAAGGAAAGAGTGGAGAATGCTGAGTTTGCAGTGAAAGACCTGCTCTTGGGCAGAACACTATGAATGAACCTAATGTTAAGAGTAATTCTATAAGATGTTTTAATATTGTGAAGATATTAACAAACCAGTTCCCTAAAATCAAATTTATACGATGTTGCTAATTTTTGGGACGAATTTCAATGTGACTTTTTTGAATAAGTTGTAAACACTGTAGCCGAGTGGTTTAAGGCATCCTGGCCTGGCGCAGAACTATGAGGTGTTCGTTGATTCGAGTTCACACGGGGAAGAAAAGTACCGTGCCATAGCCGACGACTTTAAGACATTTTAGCAAAGCAACAGGGTTTGCTCTGGTTCGAGTTCCCTTGCTGGATGCAATTTTCTCATGACATTTCGGCCAGTATGGGACCGGTCCCACCCAGAATCATGAGCAATTTGGATAGCAACAATACGTAGCAGCTCAAGGGTGAGAAAAGCAGATACAAAGGTTGTTAAGCTCGATACGCTTAACCACATCACTGGATGATCGTGCACATTTATAATTACACATCATAGCAGCCAGCTGGTAGGACAAGGGCCTTCCTTCTAGGCTCATCAACTCATGAGTTTTATTCTTTACTAGCTAATACCTGGCGTGCGATGCTACGCCTAAATAAATGAAATGTGTTTTTATGTCTAGATGAACAATTAAAAAGAAAAAAAATTATAAATTTATATCTTGATTAGGCCTATTTTTAGATACCGCGTTCTGATTACCTAGCGTTGCCCGGTAATCTACTTATCCTGATCTTGGCAAAATGGAGCTGAAAGACAAAAATTGTTATTGTGAGTTATCAGCAAAAGATAGATATGTGCTGTCGTGGACTCTTACGTAATTTTTTTTAGATAGGCCTATTCAATTCTATGTGCATTAATTTGGTGTATTTGTTATGGTCTAGTTAGCATAGCTACTTCTTTTTAGTGCACCGATCCCTTTTTTTATAGCTCCGGCCCTATAGTACATAGGATAATGTGTCATATACGTTAATTGTCCCAGAAAAATTATCTAAACGATGGGGGAAAAAAAAAAAACATTCAAATCGGTCAAGCAGTTTTTTGAGTCCATAAAGGACAAAGATACTCACACTCATTTTTTATATTTATAGACGCTTTTTCTTTCGTGTCTTTTTTTTATTCTCTTTTTCTTTACTATTTATCCACCCTTCTTTTTATAGGCATCGCCCTTCCCCGTGGGACTTGCAAGCTAATGTGCTGGGTGGGTCATCTTTAGGCAGTTGCATGTATCCTGCATAGGCTACATCTTTTCCAGTGTTCACATTCTTTCAGCATTTAATAATATATTTGTAAAAATGCTGATTTTGAAACAGATTCTGTAGCTACTGGGACATAGATTAAGAAAACATACACTGCAACTCTAATGCAAGAAGTAACAGGAAATATAAAATATTATAATTCCTGATATCAAAGTTTTGTGATTGACAGCTTCTTATGCGTATTTGGCTGCTGAACAATAACTTTTTTGTTGTCTGATTCAAGGGACTTACGATTGAATGTTGACATCATTCCTGAATAATATCTTGTATATAATAGTAAGAAATACTTCTGGGCAGTGAAAGCAAGAGACAGTGAGGTTTATAAATGTCAATCACATACTTAAATCTCACACACTTATGAGTTGCAACGTTATAATTTATAACAATAAATTTGAATGTAATAACTATCGTTAGGAGACTCTTAGAAACCCAAATCACCAAAGCAAAATATTAAAATAGTCAATGCGTTTCGATAACATTATCAAGAGTAGTAGATAGATAGAGAGTAGTTAGATACATTTAGAGAATGAGGAAGGCTTACAACTGAATGGTATTAATAAGCTGTTAGTTTATGCTGATGATGTAGTACTACTGGCCGATAGCGAGGAGATACTAAAGGCCAACACGCACACACTATTGAGTAACACTAAGAAATTAGGACTGGAAGTAAATATCAGTAAAACTAAATATATGGTCACACGTAGAAATACATTATATAATGGAAATGGACAGCTAATGACAAATGAGGGAAATTTTGAGGAATTGGCTGAATTCAAATACCTAGGAACAATAATCACAAATAGGAATGAGATGCACAAAGAAATTAAACATATGCTCAATTCTGGAAATGCGTGCTATTATGCATTGCAGAGACTTTTGATGTCCCGACTCCTTTCAAAAAACGTTAAGCTGAAAATATATAAAACTATTATTCTACCAGTTATATTATATGGGTGCGAAACATGGACTCTTACTTTAAGGAGGAAAGGAGATTACGAGTATTTGAGAATAAAGTTCTTAGGAAAATTTTTGGACCAAAGAGAGATGAACAGACAGGTGAATGGAGAAGACTACATAACAATGAACTACATGGTCTTTATAGGAAGCCAGATATAATAAGAACAGTTAAGTCCCGTAGACTGCGATGGGCAGGACATGTTGCGCGTATGGGGAATGAAAGACGTGCATGGAAACTTCTTGTAGGAAAGCCAGAAGGAAAACGCCCAGTTGGTAGACCAAGAATGAGGTGGGAGAACAACATTAACCATGATTTGAGGGAAGTAGATTATACAGGGAATGATTGGAAAACATTAGCACAGGATAGGGATGTATGGAGGGCTTATGTCCGTGCGGCCATGAACCTACGGGTTCGATAGTGCCAGTGAGTAAGTAAGTAAGTAAGTTAGATAGATAGATAAATCATCGGTTGATTAATATCTTTGACATCGTCCGATTCCTAATAGCCAATTTTGTCGGTCCATCCAGTCTCCTGGTTATAGATGTTTCTCCTTCATGTATAAATATATTCCCTGACTCCAGGAAGTTTTAGGTCTTCCTCTGCCTCGTTCTCCCTCAGGTTTCCATTCCGAAACACGTTTTGGTAGCATATCCTCTTCCATTCGCTGGACATGTCCTATCATATTGATTGCTGAGTTTTAATATAATCTGAAATAGTGTCTTCAATCTTCATTTTCTCCCTTATAACTGAGTTTCTAATTTTTCTCTTCTTGAAATTCTTGCTGCCCTTCGTATAACATACATTTTGTTTCCAAAATATACTTATTTGTTTTTTAATTAAATAAAAATAAAACGTATTTTTATTTTTTTTATTATTGATTTCGTACATCTCAATGATGGATAAATCATATTTGAAGAGAAAAATTATACGCTCAGACCGGGACTTGAACCCGGGACCCTTGGTTCTCTAGACCAAGTGCTCTACCAACTGAGCTACCTGAGCAAGTACCGATCTAAACGCAAATCTTTCTCTATATACATTTGCGTCCCGGGTTCAAGTCCCGGTCTGAGCGTATAATTTTTCTCTTCAAATATGATTTATCCATCATTGAGATGTACGAAATCAATAATAAAAACTTGGAAAAAGCCGTACTGGCTGTAATATAATTCCCAAATATGTCTTCTTAATAAAGGAGCCGCCATTTGCAAGATAGAAGCATGGCTTCACAGCATTTGGTGGATGGGAATTACAATGTATATAGAAAAAGATTTGCGTTTAGATCGGTACTTGCTCAGGTAGCTCAGTTTGCAGAGCACTTGGTCTAGAGAACCAAGGGTCCCGGGTTCAAGTCCCGGTCTGAGCGTATAATTTTTCTCTTCAAATATGTAGTTTTATTTGATTTTCATATTTATTATATATATATATATATATATATATATACGGTCTTTATAGGAAGCCAGATATAATAAGAACAGTTAAGTCTCGTAGACTGCGATGGGCAGGACATGTTGCGCGTATGGGAAATGAAAGACATGCATGGAAGGTTTTTGAAGGAAAGCCAGAGGTAAAACACCCAGTTGGTAGACCAAGAATGAAGTGGGAGAATAACATTAACTATTATTTGAGGGAAGTAGATTATACAGGGAATTATTGGAAAATATTAGCTCAGGATAGGGATGTATGGAGAGCTTATGTCCGCGCGACCATAAACCTACGGGTTCGATAGTGCCAGAGAGTGTGTGTATATATATATACATTTTATTTTTATTTTCATTACTTATAGCTACTTTTATCCCACTATTCCATTGAGGCAAATAGGGGAAGGTCGTGTATTATGGGCCACTTAACTTAAAATTCGAGTAACGCCTTTAATTCTATTTAGAAAAGTATAAATTTTATAAATGATGAATAGTACACAGTACTGATTGCTTTTGTGATAACTACGTCGTATAATAATTTCCAGAAAATTTTTAAAAACTATGTTTACATACATAATGATTCCGTGTAATTTGGGCCGAGGTCGTGTAATTTGGGCCAATGTCTTAAAGGTTTTACATGCAATTATAATTACTCGTATTACTTTTTAAGTGATTTACTTTAAAAATATAAGAGAATACATTCTCTTTTCGGGATTTATAAATCTGTAGTACAGTCTGTCCTCATTTGTGTTTCTGAAACAATTATCGAAACACGATAAATAAATACACGTAGACAAATAATGAACATATGTGATTTTTGAGATCAGTTCATGGATTCACAAGGTCAGATCATCTAAGAAATACATTAAATAAATTGAAAGTCTAAAATATGTTAAATGATATAACCAATAATAAAAAAATTAATAATAATAAATTAAGAATAATAATAATAATAAAACAGCAATAACACTGAGCCATAGTTGAACTAAATTATTGCAGAACACAAAAATTAACTAGTTAATTAAAATAATCATAAGGGATTATTAACGTGCACTAAACAATATAAACGTTTTCTAATGCTACATTTAATAATGTTAGAAATATTAGAAATAATAACTACTAAAATAATAATTATATTAGTAAAATAACCTTATGTCCGAGCGGCCATGAACCTACGGGTTCTTTACAGCCAGTGACTTAGTTGGTAGTAAAGTAATTTTAATAATAAAAATGAATATAATAAAATAATTTTAGTAATGTTCGTTGTTATAGTAGAAATAATTTGATTAATATAATAATAATAATAATAATAATAATAAATAATAATAATAATAATAATAATAAATAATAATAATAATAATAATAATAATATATAAACAACTAAACAACATTTAATGCTCTATCTCAGATCCAGATTACGATCTTTCCTTTATTATTTATATTTCTTATTTCCTCTTCATAACTCCCATTTTTATTTATTTTAATTCCTAAATATGTGATCTCACTACAATATTTTATTGTTTATCAAGTCTCAAAAATTAAATTTAGTTCTGGTTCACCAATTGATAAATATTTTGTTTTCTTCATGTTCAAAATTTATCCCCATTTAAGACAAGTTATTGATAAAAACAATTCGATTTTTTTCCTTACAACCATGAGCAGCGGTTAACTGACTTATGATGCACCCTGTGTATTGTATCGCCTTAATTGTATTTTTATTGAATAAATGAGCATGATAAAATTCATGTTTCTTCTTATGGCACAATTTAATTCAATTACACGTTTATATAATTTTTCATTAAAAATCCTTTCATACAGTAATAATTTGACGAATTATAATTTTTACCATTTTATAATAGCTTACATTTTCTTTGTTGACGAAGGTTACATAATAGGCACCACCATCATAATCACATTTAAATAATTGCATGAATAAAAGAGAACAATTTATCCACAAATTGCAAGCAAATTACATGTACCTTTACTTAAGACTAATCGTTAAAATGTTAAACTAATAATTTTATTGTAGAAAACAGAAATTACACTTACTAGAAGTTATTCTTTTTAATGTGTCTTCCTGATTTCTGATATTTAATGTTATGACTTTTAATGCCATTTTATTTGACCTTCACTTTAATTGAAAAGCACCCACCGCACTTGTGCTCGTAAAGAAACACTAGTTGTCAACTGTTTACTTTTTATTTCAACTGCTACGTTCGTATAATGTCAGAGTGTGTAGAATGTTGTTTCTATAATCCTGAATTCCGTAGGCGTATATGCAGAAGAAACCATACAAATTAAGAGTTATACTTTATATTGTCAAATATGTATACATATAAGCTAATATCCGGTTTGTGCTGTTACCGTCTAAATAAATGAAATGTTAAGGATTAATTACATTTTATGGTATACATTGGGCGAACCAAACATGGAGGTTGCTATTCAATTTTTAATTTCGGATTTTTAGTAAACACTCAATTCTAATTGTCGGATTTCGCTGATTTTTTTTTTTGTTCATAAAACTTACCTTCTAAGATGACATAATTTCTTTTGTGATCTAGTAGTGTGTATCCTGCTGTCCTCCGAAGGTATCTTATTTCAGCAGATCTAAGTCTCTGTATATCCTTCTGTTTCATACTTCGCTACCATACAAAAGAGTTGGAAGAGCCAGTGTTTTATACACTTTTAGTCTTGAAGGTTTTTGTACTAACTGTGGCTTGAAGATAGAATTTATTAACCCGAAAACCCCAAAAAATTTAGATATTTTTGCATTTACATCCTTTTCTTCTTCAAATGAGATATTGCATCCTAGACATGTAAAATTATTCACCTGATCCAAAATTGTATTGTCAAGTACAATTTTACTTCTGACAGGATCTACACCTTGAAATGCCATCATTTTTGTTTTCCTTATAGATATCTTCAATCCATATTCTTCTGAATTTGCAATTATTATTTGGTCATCTGCAATAAACAATCCCTCCATTGTAATTCTGCCCGAAGGCAGGTCCTTCGCTGCAATCATAGCATTTTCATGCTATGCTTGCAGCTTTACTAGGGAATTGTAGGTGTGGTAGCTTCCTCTTGCTTTCCACACCGGTGAAGGATGATGAAGATGATGCTAAGGATGATGACTTCGGGGACCGTTTGGGCCTTAAAGTTTTCCTGACATTTGTCTTACAGGTGAGGATAAACCCCGATAAAAACCTCACCCTTAAAAACTGCCTCGACCGGGGATCGAACCCGGGCCCGCTGCGTGACAAGGCAGCACGCTACCTCGAGACCACAGCGGTGGACCAACAAACAATAAGGTTTTGTTGCGTTGATTTTTGACTCACCTTATACTTCTTAACTCCCTTGCAAATCCAGATTCCGTCACTGTTTTGTGACGTTCTCAATGCTGTTCAAGTCAGTTGTGAACGTGAACAGCATTGAGAATGTCACAAAACAGTGACGAAATCTGTATTTGCAAGGGAGTTAAGAAGTATGAGGTGAGTCAAAAATCAACTCAATAAAATTAAAATAAACCTCATAGTGTTATTTCCTACCTACATAACTTAAACAATAAGGTGTTCATCATCTCATCATCATCCTTTCAAATATTAGGCCCAGTGGCCCGTTACGGTCTCCCGCCATCTCCGAAAAGGTCGACCCACAGATCTTCTGCCTCGAGGAATGTAATGAAGAATTTGTTTTGGTATTCTGTGACGATCCGTACGCTGGATATGGGCTAGCCAATTGTTTCTATATTCTTTCTATTCAAATTGTAGGCCTAATTGAAGTATACATACTACAAAGTAGAAATGTTGTAAAAATGGTTTCTTAAAATTGAAATTGATCATCTAATGGCAGTGATGGCAATTTTAGAAAGATATACCCTGTCCAAATCTAAGGAATTCCAAAATATAACAAGATACATTATAGGGTTAATTTAATTTTAAATTAATAACAATAGTAATAATAATTATTATTACAATGGCAATGAGGAATGTAGCGAAGAATTTGTTTTGGTATTCTGTGACGATCCATACGCTGGATATGGGCTAGCCAATTGTTTCTATATTCTTGGAGGTATTCAGATATAGGTACGATGTTTAACTCTCTTGCTATTGTTGAATTTCTTTGGTGGTTTAGAAGGCTATAACCTGCAGTTCGTCGCAGAAATTTCATCTCCGTGGCTGTAATATGACGGTCATCCTGGGTTCTGATGGTCCAAGCTTCACTGCCATAACAGATTATGGGTCTAGCGAGAACTTTAATATATTTTCATTCTGGTGTGTCTCTGCTCTTTTGATGGTTTAAAAACTTGGTTGATAATTCTTAAAGCTTTATTATAGTTTTGTATTTTAAAGGATATATCACATTCCTCATTATAAGTTAGATTATATCCTAAGTATTTAAATGAATTTACTTGCTCTAATATTGAATGTTCTGAATACAAATGTTACTTCTTACTGGGAATTTTCCCTTGAAAGGCCATAATTTTAGATTTTGTTGTTGATATTTCCATGTTAAATCGTTGGGCTATTATATTAAGATGATGAGTGGAATATTGTAATTCATTTTCATTATTGCCGAAAAGAGCCTGATCATCTGCATATAAGAGTGTGTCTAAAATTGTGTGTCTTGAGAGAGGAATATTACCATGAACTGTCAATCTCCAGTGTCTGATGATTGCATTAATCTATACATTAAATAGAAGTGGTGATAGAGGGAATGTTTAATTTTGTATTTTCTGATATTCTTATTCTAAATTTATATTTCTTGTTCCTACAACATATTACTTCGTAGATGTAGATCGCAAAATATACAAATAGTGAATATAAATGATGAAAAAGCATTCGACACAGTCAAGAGATCAAAACTCTTAAATATATTGGAAGACAGAAATATACCAAATTTACTTCGGCAGAACATACAAAATATTTACAAAGACAACACCATAAAGATTAAGTTAAATAACAGATTTTCTGAAGAAGGAATTATAAATCGTGGTGTGAGACAAGGCTGCCCCCAAACCCCAACACGTTTTGCGATTTATATCAACGAATTAATATGTTGCTGGAACAAGAAATATAAATTTGGTATAAGAATATCAGAAAATAGAAAATTAAACACCCTATTGTTTGCAGATGACCAAATAATAATAGCAAATTCAGAAGATAATCTACAGGAAGGTCTGTATGAACTTAACAAGATTACAGAAGAATTTGGATTGAAGATATCTACAGAAAAAACAAACATTATGGCATTTCAAGGTGTAGATCCTGTCAGAAGTAAAATTGTACTGAACAATAAAATTTTGGAGCAGGTGAATAATTTTACATATCTAGGATGCAATATCTCATATGAAGAAGAAAAGGATGTAGGTCTAAATGCAAAAAAATCTACATTTTTAAGAATTTTAGGGTTAAAAAAATTCTATCTTCAAGCCACAGTTAGTCCAAAAACATTCAAGACTAAAAGTGTATAAAACACTGGCTCTTCCAACTCTTTGTATGGTAGCGAACTATGGACGTTGAAACAGAAGGATATACAGAGACTTAGATCTGCTGAAATGAGATACCTTCAGAGGACTGCAGGATACACGCTACTAGATCACAAAAAAAATGAAGACATCTTAGAAGAATTACACATGGAATCTTTAGAAAACAAAATTTCTGGTTATAAGTCAAGATGGATGCAACATGTTCATCGAATGGAAGATCACAGAATACCCAAACAAATGTTAAAATATCAACCTGCAGGAAGAAGACGACCAGGACGTCCACTCAAAAGACTTCTAGATGGTGTTTCTCTTGAGGCCGAAACAGGTCAACAAATGGCCTAAATTCGTGAATGTACTATGATGATGATGATGATGAATATAAATGAAAAAAAAGTAATGATAGGAAAATAAACGTTTGATCCTTAGGGATCAGAGTTAAGCTGATTGGGCTAAGTGGTGTCTGGCTTTCAATGCTTCAAGCATCCTATGTATGAGTTTTAAAAAGCAGGAATATGTTAAGTTTTATAAAGGTACGTTTTAAATACTACATTTAGATTACTGTCCGAAGGCTGTGCAAATTAGCATGTTAACCTTCATTATTTTTTGCTCATTTATTGACTGTTCAAATTAAGTAGGCTTATTTCCATTCCTCTTGTTCTTTATATTAATTAACAGTGAATAATAATTCAAGCGTTTGTTCATTAATCATTTGTTGTATAACGTCGTTGCTTATATCACAATCTTAGATTAGATAACGTCCGGAGCTTTAAAAAATCTTCATATTCTTTCACTACCTTAGTTCATTGTTTCCCAACTTGTGGTTCGTGAACCACCAATGGGTTAGCAAAATATTTCAAGGGATTCGCTAAAACTTTTCCGTAATGGCGGGTTTCGAGTTTAAGCTTATTATTGTTTTCTTCATTTCTGCGGCATTGCCATTGTAATAATAATTATTATTACTATTGTTATTATTTTAAAATTAAATTAACCCTATAATGTATCTTGTTATATTTTGGAATTCCTTAGATTTGGACAGGGTATATCTTTCTAAAATTGCCATCACTGCCATTAGATGATCAATTTCAATTTTAAGAAACCATTTTTACAACATTTCTACTTTGTAGTATGTATACTTCAATTAGGCCTACAATTTGAATTTTTTAATGTATTTACAAAATTTATTTCATAAATTCAAAAATTAATTGTCTGTATCACTTTGTCCTTGAGGCAATCCTCTAATAAGGAAAGTTTTACACAATATATATGCCTATATAGCCCTATTTGTGCGAAAAGTCGTTTAATTCATATGCCTATTTAAAATATAAATACAGAAACAGACTTTGTGCTAAAAATTATTTGAGATTTTATTTAACTTCTGTGGTACCTGACTTCAAAGCTCTGTGCCATGGAAAGCAGGCGCAAACTTCTCACTGAATTCAAGGAAGAGGCGAGTACTTACAATGACTATTTAACTCATGCCCCAAATGGGAGTCAATGACCAATCACGTTTCAATGATTTCTGTTTTACAACCAATCAGAGTCGTGTTTCACGAAATATTTATCAGTGTTATAATTACCATATATTAAACAAAGCTCCTCCTTTTTAATATTCTGAACAGGTCTGACCGTTATTTTGCAGTGACTGAGCCTATAAGAAATACGGCTACCAGATTGTATATATAGTGCATACATGTCAACATTTGTAGCAATTTATTATACCACCAAAAAAAGAAACCACTGTTTGACTTTCTTAAATGTATTTTTTCCCAGGTAATAATCCAGAAAAATATAATTGTAATATTTACATCATACGACATCAGAAATGAATTAATATACAGATTGATGTTTCATTTTTTCTCTCCACTAGAGAGCATTCTTACAATATTGCGTTCCTTTGGCAATAAATAGTATGATCTGGTTGCAGTGATAAACAAAAGAAGCAGTAGAAGCGTACCTATCGTTTCTCATTTGTTTTCAAACATCGCCGTTTGCATTAAATATATAAATATTTTGAAATAACTACAGTTAAATAATGATTTGTGAGTAAACAGCTTAATTTTATTCGTTAAATAGTCCTATCGTGAATTTATCGATAATTTGGAAATCACTCGTGGCATTACTTATGAAAACTTTTATTTATTATTGCAATTAGACCTACACGTTGTGTAACTTTAAAGCCGTAACTAGAGTAACTTTAGGTTTTAACCGTTAAGGGTTAAATTAAATTCTTCTTCTTCTTCTTCCTTTCATATGATAGACCTAGTGGTCTGTTACGGTCTCAATCCATCGTTTGAAGGGTCTGCCCAAAAGATCTTTTACCTGGTGGCTGGTAATTTAAGATTTGACGTGGTATTCTTGTTCTGCTCATTCTTCTTACGTGAGATTTCCAGTTGTCTCTGTATTTTTGTACGTATTCCACGATTAATTCTGTTTGTAATTCTTTAAGAATCTCAGAATTCATTTTATGTTTTGTTAAATTAATTTAAGGTTATTAAAACTTTTGCTTGGAATTCAATTTTATGCATGTCAACTGTAGGTATGTATATTTAAAAGTCAGTGGTTCACCCAACTCAGATCGTTGTGGAAGGAGTTCGCGAGTCGAAAAAAAAGTTGGGAACCGCTGCCTTAGTTAACATCTCCCTTTGAAGTTCCATAAAAGTGGTAAATGAAATGTTCGTGAACAGAATATGACTATTGTATAACTAAATAATGGCCTCTGGCCACCGGTTCCGACGTTTCGGCATGATCTCACATGTCATTATCAGGGAAAAGGGATAGTGACGTGTGTATAACCTCTCTTACCCAATTGTCATCCTCACCTTCTCGTGCTACAACCCGTTTTCACAAACGAGGCTCTGAGGACCGAGTCACGGCGGTATAACCGTTCCATCGGGTACTGAGTAAATGCGGTATCCTAATGTCTGTTCAGAGACTAAAAGGTAGCAGCCCTACCACTGGACTACTTAGCGTCGGGCCAGTAACCTGTCCTAAGGAACTTCAAAACTACTTTCAAGTCTCAACATGAAAAAATCCAGAAGGAATTGAAATATGACGACCCTCAGCAAAAAATTAAGACATCTTAGAAGAATTACACATGGAACCTTTAGAAAACAATTTTTTTTTATTATAAGTCAAGATGGATGCAACATGTTCACCGAATGGAAGATCACAGAATACCCAAACAAATGTTAAGATATCAACCTGCAGGAAGAAGAAGACCAGGAAGTCCACTCAAAAGACTTTTGGATGGTGTTTCTCTTGAGACCGAAACAGGTCAACAAATGGCCTAAATTCGTGAATGTACTATGGTGATAATGAAACACATTGAGTTTTCACTGCGGTCCGTTTCGGAAGTCGTTCACCCTTGGATGGGTGTACGACTTCCGAAACGGACCACAATAAAACTCAATGAGTTTAATTATTCAACACATAAACCAGTGACTCGAGCCTATCATGCCCTTGATAATGGCATGTGGGATCGTGCCGAAACGTCGGTATCAGTGGCAGAGGCCGACCTTGAATTCATGACGCAGGAACCAAAAAAAAACTTTCTTAATCATATGTATAACGTCCACTACTTAATCTTCTTTGTAAAGGAAATAAAAATGCATGTTATAAACGGCATATAATTTTGGTTACATTTTTATGGATCGCCCGCATACTTTTACATGCCCCTCTCCACACGGGCTTTACAGGGACATGACCTGCCCAGTGATGATTTTAAAATCTCATACACACATAGTTTTTTGACCACACACGGACTCAGAAGCTCTCCCTGGATGAGTAATTACTCAATGTCAGGCCCACCTCATAAACAACACGAACATTTAAAGCAAGACACACCATTCACTCATATAATCATATTAAACATGGCGAATATATGGCGTTGGTCAGATGGTGTTCGGGAACTATTTGGACCTTAAACATGCTTGACATTTGTGTTACAGTGGGGAAAACCCGCAAAAAAACTTACTTATGGATCTTGTCACAGCACAAGCAACGACATTAACATAGTGGTTGTGAATTATGTTTACTTCTTTAAATTACTTTAGTTTTTTTATTACATCTCATCTCAATACTTTATTGGTCTTATAAAAGAATTACAATAACATGTAGGAAGATATTAATATTAAATGAGTTTTATAGAATGTGTGGCTCTATAAAACGGACACTGAAAAATTAAACTTTGAGGAGAACACAATTAAAATTTTACAAAATTATGGCAGTGCCTGTCTTTAACATTAGCAAGTGAGAATTGGATTCTTAACCGTTCACACAGAAGAAAAATAGAAACTGCAGAAATGGAGTTCCTACGTTCAGTAGGAGGTATGACCAATTCGGACAGAAAAATAATTGAAGATACTATAAAATACTTAAATATTTTTAATTTAACAAATAAAATTGACAATATGAGAAACAATTGGTATTAACATGTTAAAAGAATGCCTACAGATAATAGAATCCCTTAGATGTTATTAAAGTACAAACCAATAGGACATAAAAGTGTTGGGCACCCATTCACTAGATGGGAAGATTCATTAAATCCCACTTAATGTGAAAATAGATCAAAGGACCTAATTTCATGAAGTAGAAGTAGTAGTAGTAGAAGAAGAAGATGACGACAATAACATGTATAGCTCGCGTATTCTAAACTGACGGATCCGTGACGTCATTGTTGTACTTGGGAGGGGGAAGAGTTGAATTGGTACTACTCATCGTCATATATGGCGTAACAACCCAGATAAAGTCACAGCCTCCCAGGCCTCTCTATTGTCCACCAATTTCGAATGTAAAGTCTTGGGATATCTTCCAAAACTCCAACTATCCACTATCCAACATTTTTTCTTCCATCTGGATGGTCCATTTTTTAAACTGTCACTCTATTATCCATTCTCTGGATATGTCCTGTCCATTTCAATCTAGCTATTTTATACGTAATATCTGCAACAAAGTCTCGTGATATAATTCCTCATTATAGCGTATTCGCCATTATGCTTCTCAGAATTTTCCTGACTTAAAAGTAAGGACACATTTTTATTATTTTCTGAAGAGGTATAGAACTATTCAAAAAGAAGGAACAGGCTTCAAACATTTATTTCTTCCAAACTACAAAAAAAGAGAAACAATTCTAACGTTCCTGGAAAGAGAAAAGTTCAAATTTCACTATTTTATGCATTCAACATGAGCCCCATGTGTTACACGACAAATATAAAAACAGTGGCTCATTTCTTGCCACACACGAATCAGCTGCTCCCTAGTTATCGAATTCACAGCTTCAACAATTCGATGTCACATATTTTCAAGAGTGTCGGGCATAGGAGGATAAAAACACGGTCTTTTACGTAACCCCACAGATAAAAATCACACGGGGTTAGGTCCACCGACGATAAAATTTATCTTCTGCTCCTCCTCTTCCAATCCAACAGCTCCAATGCAACCGTGATCGCAACTTCAAGCAACAGCGCAAATGCGGCCGTGATCGGAACTTCAAACTTTTCTCTTTTTAGGAACGTTGGAAATGTGTTTATGTTTTATACAGTTTGGAAGAAATAAATGTTTGAAGTCTATTCCCTATTTCTGAATAGCCCTGTATTTCAAATGTGAATTTGTACATAGAAGTGATTCTAATAAACTAAACTTATAACTGACTGCAAGATCATCACGTGAAACACACGACGGGAACTATCTCAACACTGATACAAACAACGGAGAGCGTTTTCTTTCAGATTTGTACTATGGGTTGAAATGTAGAGGAAGAGACAGCCAGAAGGCTATAAAACGACGAACAATGGTTCCCACCCGCCAATTTACAGTGCGCGAAGAATACTGTGATATACAGAGTGAGTCTAAATTCCCCTTACAGAGTTTTAGGACTTGTAGTAGGGATCAAGACAATTAAATTTAGCATAGGAATTCGTTTCCGGAAACGTACCGATTTTCCGCTACACGCAAAATCACCAAACACACTTTTTCGGCATCTCTCACTAGGATAGTCTTGAATAGGTAGTCCAAACGTCATTCCCCGCTCCACTGCAAGTTTGTTTACTTGTTATTCAGTTGAGTTTGTTTTTAATCTATTTTTGTCTTTGCTATTATGAATGATTTTCCCTTATTTAAGAGGTCTTTATTCATTTGAGTTGGGGGTTTTATATAATAATTATTATAAAATAATTCTTACAAAATTAACAAAAAATAAATCAAGTTATATTGAATGCGTGATCTGCCCAGAGACGTTTGTACCTGCACGTGTACATGCGATTCCTTGAAGGCGGCGTACTGAATGTGTTCTTGGCGGATGTGTCACTGCATTTGCGTCAAAACGTGGGGTTTTAATACGACGGCGCACCAGCTCATTTTGAACGTGCGGTCCAAGGCCATGTGAACAATTCTGACGATTTGGATAACAGTGGATAGGTCGTGGTGGCTCAATTGCTTTACTTGCACGTTCTCCCGACTTGACCTTGCTAGATTACTACCTGTGGGTCACATGATAACCTTAATTTACGAGACCCCTGTAGAATCCGAGGAAGACCTACTTAGCACGAGTTATGGCTGCGGAGGATATTGCTGATCGTGTGTACGAGAACGTGGTACCGAGGTACCGCATCTGTGTTGAAGTCGATGGTAGCCACATCGAGCCCTTTTTGTAAGTGGTTCCAGACGACAGGCCGCAGGAATCAGCGAACAGCTTGTGTTGTAGTGGTATTTTGTGTGTAACGGAAAAACGGTACGTTTCCGGACATGAGTTGCTATGTTAAATTTTAATGTCTTGGTCCCCTCTATAAGTCCTAAAACTCTGTAAGGGGAATTTAGACTCACCGTGTATAAGAGAATAGTCGCAACTTTCACAAACACTAATCAACCATGGCAAACTTAATTAGTAATTTTACGAGTAAACAAGCAAGATAAATCAGTGTAAGTTGTACGGATATAAATGGGGAACGGTACCGGCTTGAGTTAACTATGAATTTACTTAAGTATGCACTGTGTCGTCTTTGAAGCACCTTATGACATAGTGAATGTAAGCAAACTAGTGCTTCGATACTGCAACCTGTTAACTATGTTAATTGAAACAGTTTGTGCATAACAAACGAAATATGTAACTCACTGCTGTGTCTTCCAAATGTAATGACACAGTTTCTACTGCTCACGTAATCTGTTTGTATTGACAGCGGGTGGGAATGGCTTGAATGCGCTGACGTCACATATCGTCTGACCGTGACAAATCTTACCGCTCTCATAAGTCATCCGTCTCTATAAGCTAAATGATTTAATATATTCTGTATTTATTTTATTGTAAATTAATGGTAAAGCAAGATGCCTTGGCGCAGAGCTACGGGACTTGCGCTGGTTCCAGTCCCCCAGTGGGAAGAAATTTTCTCATGGAATTTTGGTCAGTATGAGACCGGTGCCCACCCAGCATCGTGAGGCATTTGGGTAGCTACAATAAGTAGCGGTTCCAGGTTGAGAAAACCAGCTATAACGGCTGGGGATCTGACACGCTGACCACATGTCACTCCTACACTGGCTTATGATCGTCTGCTTCTGGGATTAACACATGTGGACGTGACCCCAGCAGCCGGATGGTAGGCCAAGGGCCTTCTAGCCTGTCGCGCTTGGAGTTTTTTTAATTAAAAATAATTCATTTCATAGTAGCTGTCAAAGAATTTGCATTAATTAATACATTTAGTTAGATTTAACAACTCATCTCATAATTGTGGATTTACCAGTATAAGTGATAAAACAAAACACAAGACCAATAAACAAACCCAAATTGATCCCGACACGTGTTTCTTGTCATATCACTTTTATTGATATCCATCCATAGTAATTCTGCCCGAATGCAGGTCCTTCACTGCAATCATAGCATTTTCATGCTATGCTTTGCAGCTTTACTAAGGATTTGTAGGTGTGGTAGCTTCCCGTTGCTTTCCACACCGGTGAAGGATGATGATGATGATGATAATGATAAGCATGATGATGATGGCCATATGATTTCCGGGACCGTTTGGGCCTTAAAGTTTTCCTGACATTTGTCTTACAGGTGAGGAAAAACCCCGATAAAACCTCACCCAGAAAAACTGCCCCGACCGGGGATCGAACCCGGGCCCGCTGCGTGAGAAGGCAGCACGCTACCTCGAGACCACAGCGGTGGACTTTTACTGATATCTGTGGTTTTAATTGGACATACCGGTATTTGCATCCAAGATTGATTGTGCTAGCTCTTTTAGCGGAATTATATATACAGGGTGAGTCTAAATTCCCCTTACAATGTTTGAGGACTTATAGAGGGGACCAAGACAATTACATTTAACATATTAACCCATGTCCGGAAATGTACTTTTTTTTCCATTACACACAAAATACCACTACAACAACACATGTTGCTCTCTCCGACTCCTGCTGCCTGTCGTCTGGAACCACTTACAAGAAGGGCTCGATGTGATGGTCACCGACTTAAACACAGATGCGGTACCTCCGTACCATGTTCTCGAACACACGATCACCAACATCCCCCGCTGCCATAACTCATGCTACGTAATAGGTCTTCCTCTGATTCTACAGGGGTCTCGTAAATTAAGGTTTTCATGTGATCTCAGAGGTAGTAGTCTAGCGGGGTCAAGTCGGGAGAACGTGCAGGCCAAGCAATCGGACCTGCCAGTGCACCGAGCTTCGCCCTACAATAACATTATATCTGCGTGTGTCTGCCATGGATAACAGGAACTCAGTACGTACACCTTGTACTGTCGTGAAGGATTACTACTGTACTGTGCAGATATAAACGTCTCTGAGCGGATCACAAACTCAACTGAATAGCACGTAAACAAACTCGCAATGGACATGGGTCATCAGGAGAGTAGAGAATGACGTATGGACTACCCTAGTCAAGACTATACTAGTGAGTGGCGCCGAAAAAGCGTGTGAGGTGATTTTGCGTGTAGCGGAAAATCCGTACGTTTCCGGACACGAGTTCCTATGCTAAACTTAATTGTCTTGGTCCCACTACAAGTCCTCAAACTCTCTAAGGAGAATTTAGACTCACCCTGTATATAATCTATTTCTGCAAAGTTATGCTTCACTCTTAATTATATTAAAACAACATTATTTAAGACAAGACACAATTTATTCATTGAGTAAGACGAAAATGAGTGACAATTAGAGCTAGGAATTTTAGGTGCTGCACCTTAATTTTATTTTGTTACTACAATGCTCAAATTTGTTTGTCTTGCAAAGAAAACATTAAATAAATGCCCCTAAATGTGTTTTAGTTGCACATTTTTTCAATGCTAGCACTTTTTTGCACCTTTTTATCAATGCAAGCACATTTTGCACCATTTTAAAATCTTTTTTGTCTCTTAAGGCAGCATTTTATTCCCAAAATAATGTGTATATATTTTTTTAATTTTTTCAAATACACTTTCAAGGGTTGGTAACGGTGTGTGGTATCAGTCCACATCACATTACTTCCACTTTAGTGCAGTCCCGTTAGGCTATTCCTTTTAAATAAGTTCGCACCTTCTTGCACCACAGTTATGCGAAAGCTATTGTTTAAGCAAGGGAGATTGTTGAGTGCATAAACAAATGTTTCAGTTCAAAATAATATTTGACTTGTGCGGTCTGCTATTTTCCTGAATGACCAGTACACAGTTTGCCAAAACCGAATGTGAACTCCTACAAACTACGTGATTTTGTAAAACAGTTTAGTGCATATGGAATTCAGAGTGACAGATCTGTTATGAGGTGCATTCTTTGTGATATTTCAATAACAATTGATGAAAAACGCCAACACAATCGCGTTATGCAGCATATAGGTAGTGCAAAACACGAAACAAATACTACAAAGCAGTAAATGTGTATTGCAACAACAGTTTATTGGCGAGGCGCTGCCTTCTTCAAGTTTAATAAATAAAACATATTTTTTTAATGATATAGTAAAGACATTTGTGACATGTGGTATTCCACTTTCCAAACTTAGCAACCCTATTATGAAAGTATATTTGGAGAAATATACTGGGAAGTCTGTCCCTGATGAAAATCATACCTTCAGCCTCTGTATGAAGAAAAATTAAAACAGATCAGTCAAGTAGAATGTGAAAACCAGTATATTTTACATTAGACGAAACCACTGATAGACAGTCGAGATATTGAACTTTTTTTCAGATATGTTCTAAACATTTGAGTTGTTGAATAATATCTGCTTTAACAGTTTTCTGGAACATGTGATTGCAATAACATAATGTTCTGGGACTTGTCTTACTCAGACTTTTTAATATATGACAACATGACTGAATTTTGTATCGTTAGTTATTTGTATCGTTAGTTACTTGATGGGTTGTAAGGGGTAGTGACGTGTGTATAACCTCTCCTACCCAATTCTCATCCTCACCTTCTCGTGGTACAACCCGTTTTCACAAACGAGGCTCTGAGGACCGAGTCACGGCGGTATAACCGTTCCATCAGGTACTGAGTAAATGCGGTATCCTAATGTCTGTCCAGAGACTAAAAGGTAGCAGCCCTAACACTGGACTACTTAGCGTCGGGCCAGTAACCTGTCCTAAGGAACTTCAAAACTACTTTCAAGTCTCAACACGAAAAAATCCAGAAGGAATTGAAATATGACGACCCACAGCAAAGAGAAACCAGGACGTCCACTCAAAAGACTTCTGGATGGTGTTTCTCTTGAGGCCGAAACAGGTCAACAAATGGCCTAAATTCGTGAATGTACTATGATGATGATAGTTACTTGATGTAATTGGTTTTGGTACTCTTTAATGATAATTCACATGGAAAATTTGCACCTTCTACGTAAAAAAATGCACCTATTTTGCACCTTTTTCACCAAAATTTTGCACCTAAAATTCCTAGTTCTAGTGATTATGTAAGTCAGACAATATTCGGGGACTCCTTAGGTCTTTAAGTTTTTCTTATAGCGAAAAAAATAATAAAACCTACCCTAGGAAACTTATCCCGGCCGAGGATAGAACTCGGACCCCATGCGTCCAAAACAACGATGTTATTCCTATACAACATCAGTAATAGTCTATCTACAATGGCATAACAACCCAATTTTGGCCCATAGCCTCTACTTTGTTAGGAGTCACTATACCAAGTTAATTTAGTTATTCTTAATTACCCTACAGATGCCATGAATGGTATGAGGTCAACATACCGACCCAATGAGACATCTAGCAGGCAAGTAAGGCATTACTAGGTTGAAGAAGGTCGGTAAATTTCGCTTAGAGGCCTCTTGATTCAGGCTTGAGAATGTTTTAAGAGCCTGCAAATCATCAGACTCAGGACCCATGGCTTAAAATCCCTCCCGGAGGACTTGCTTCTTGGATTTTTGCATCCTAAAAATTCCATCGACTCCGGCCGTGTGTGAACCCGCGATCCTCGGGACCAGAGACAAGGAACGTAAGCATTTGTCCACAGTTGATTTTAAAGTCATTAAAAATACATTGTTCCATTTAAAAAGAAAAAAAGTACTTACAGTTATAGAACTGTTAACACTAAGCAATGTTTTATGCGGGATGATAAGTGTAAGTTCAATAGACTTAGGGGGGGGGGACTGGAACATTTCTGTTCTTTGCACTTGCAAGTATCGGATTCCTATCCGGACGTCAAACTCGCCAGGGGTTATGGAATTTTCAGATTAGCCTGGCACATCATTAGTTGTATCTTCCTTCGGGTAAGAAGTCAATTGGATATATCATATAATTGCAGTATATACTAATAACAGATAATATAAATAGTAGGGATGCAGTTTGTCACCAATTCTTTTTAACATTTATTTAGACCAGGCTCTTAACTTGTGATATAAAAAAAAATAAAATATATATACAGTCAATATGCCCATTTCACCAATTAATGTTTAAAAAGGTCAACAAGTTTCCACAGCCAAGCTGTCATTCTCAAGACCAGATATTGACTGAAGACAAAATTGATAATAAATAATAAACAAATTCAGTTAAAAACAAACTACGTCACATGACGCACCATTTCTGTGCGCTGATTGGTCAGGAGGTTCCAGTGAATTATTTCGTTATTATTATTTCGAATTAGTATTTTTTTGTGTTTAATTGATGATTATTAATATTGTAGTTGATTGAGAGCGTTCCTTGTTCGATAGCCTGGACCATTGTATTTCTACTTTAAATTTTCTAAGGAGTTGCCGCTTTGTTAAAATTATCTCGAGCAGAAGTTGAAGGCAGCGATATTGTCTTTATTCACTTGGTACACTCTATTTCAACCCTGGAAGTTACTACAGACCTTATGGGCTATGCCAG
Organism: Diploptera punctata; assembly: GCA_030220185.1. Classification (NCBI taxonomy): domain Eukaryota; kingdom Metazoa; phylum Arthropoda; class Insecta; order Blattodea; family Blaberidae; genus Diploptera; species Diploptera punctata. The sequence continues at coordinate 545,550 of JASPKZ010004915.1, read as the reverse complement.
TGTCCCCCTACCTACAGAGGGTAGATTTTGCCAAACTCATGATAACGGTATTTGTTTGTTAAGGAGGGGTGGAGCGGCAAGGTTAGCAGTACTTTTTCCAAATCTATGTACTATACATTTAAAACACATAGTTTTCTTTTACGGCATGCAAACTTATTTTATAGTAAATATGAGAGTCGACACTTTCACACAGGATAGTACAGATCCGCAAGAGCTCAGTGTCAAGTGGTAACTGTTTTTTTCTTTAAGAAGGAGTGGCTTGGACGGCTACAACTTACAACTATCTACCTGCTGTGTTGCACTCTTCAGTTTTATATAAGGACTTCTCTCAAGAAAATACTGTTAAAATGGCAACCCAGTTCCCTATTCCAAACACACAGTAACTTCCTGGGTTGAATCTGACTGTAGCAACTGAAACATTTTTTACGTCCTTTTTCCAGTTTTTAGGTATTTTGTAGGATACATTTGGGTCTTTTTAAAAGGTCTTTTATAGACATTTTATAGGTCCTCAACTTCCGAGGCCTATTTATGAGACAATCTAATAATTCGTATTAAAAATGTGCACACTTTTATTGCAGCGCTGTATTGTTGTATTTCCCAATCTTTAGAAACCGCTGACTTCGTGATGATAATAAATAATAGAGCTAATTATTCATTGTCTCTATCACCTGTATTAGCCTATTCGTTGTAAGTGATGACAAGCATGTAGAAATATTTTCCTACACGTTTCATGTATGGCGTGCTAACAAAGTAAACAATGTTGAAATTGCACATTTAATGTGATTGATATCACTCCTTTAAATCAATACTAATAAAATTCATTGTTAAAACCATTTAGGTGGAGAGTCATAAAATAAAATAAGTTACCTTCCATAATGGCGCATAGCTGGTTGACGCATAACGCCGTACATATGCCATGGTCATTTCAAATCAGTTGATTCAGTTGCATATACGAATATATATATATATATATATATATAAAGTAAAGTAGTCCCACTACAGGCCTCAGGGGGCCCTTGGGGTAGTAAGAGGTTAAGGCTCCCACTTTTTCTGGACAATCGGCACTTGTTGTCAGCCCTGCGTGACGGCCGCCTTTACCCCCAGAAAAAGCGTCTGGTACTCATTTCAGTTAGAGGCTGAGTCGACCCCAGGGCCATAGTGCCGCCAGAAGGTTTGGGTCAGTTTTAAAATCCTGACCCCACCGGGACTTGAACCCTTAACATTCCGGCTTGTAGCGCAGTCCCTTAACCACTACGCTACGGCGTGCCATATATATATATATATATATATATATATATATATAAACTTAACGATAAAAAACCAATCTGAATCTTTTATTTGGAAACCATATCTCCATGTTTAAAATTTTACAGGATAGAACAAAAAGCTAAATAATGTAGTACATGATATATCCATCCATCCATAGTAATTCTGCCCGAAGGCAGCTCCTTCACTGCAATCATAGCATTTTCATGCTATGCTTGCAGCTTTACTAGGGAATTGTGTAGGTGTGGTAGCTTCCCGTTGCTTTCCACACCGGTGAAGGATGATGATGATAATGATAAGGATGATGGCCATATGATTTCGGGGACCGTTTGGGCCTTAAAGTTTTCCTGACATTTGTCTTACAGGTGAGGAAAAACCCCGATAAAAACCTCACCCAGAAAAACTGCCCCGACCGGGGATCGAACCCGGGCCCGCTGCGTGACAAGGCAGCACGCTACCTCGAGACCACAGCGGTGGACACATGATATATATATATATATATATATATATATATATATATATAGGTATATATATATATATATATATATATATATATATATATATATAGGTATAGGTATATATATATATATATATATATATATAAACTTAACGATAAAAAACCAATGTGAATCTTTTATTTGAAAACCATATCTCCATGTTTAAAATTTTACATGATAGAACAAAAAGCTGAATAATGTAGTACATGAGAAAAATTCATATTTTTCTTCTATATTTATTTATAACATTCTGCTTCACATGGAAAAATAGCTTTTTCACAGCAAATAAACAGCTCTTTTTTAGATAATAGACTACATTTATTCAATAAAATTGGAAATTTTTATTCCATATGACATGGTCATTTCAAATCCGTTGATTGAATTGGAAATAAATAAAAAAAAAAACTTAACGATAAAAACCCAATATTAGACGAAAGCTGGGACATGTTTATATTGATATTCTATATTTACCAATACATTTTGTTGTATAACACTTTTAGCCATTGAATTTTTAAAATACATTTTAATAAAAATATTGGTCTGGTTGACTTGTGGTCCAAAGCCCCCAGGTTAAAACTCTTCAAACAAATCAATCTGAAATTAACAAATTTGCCTTACGAGTCCGTCGCCGTGGTGTACTAGGTAGAGTCCCTACCTTCTACTCCGGCGACCCGGGTTCGATTCCCGTCGAGGTATGGGATTTTAAATCTCCACCTTGGGTCTGGATGTGTATCCTGTTTTGTGTTTGTGTGAATAAGGTAAGAAGGTGTAAAAAAAGGAAGAATAGTGCAAACGAAAGAAAACGAGAAGAAAAAAAAATCTGAGTCTTAGTTTAAAAAAAATTAGTCCTTCGCCGTGGCGTAGGCGGTAGAGTCCCTACCTTCCACTCCGGCGACCCGGGTTCGATTCCCGGCGGCGTAGGAGATTTTTAATCTCCACCTTGGGTCTGGGTGTGTGTCTTGTCCTTGTGTCTATATGCGAGAATAACAGAAAGTTAACAAAAAGGTAAAACAAGAAGGAAAACAGTATAAACGAAAAGAGGAAAAAATAAAGAAAAAGAAAAAGCAGCATTACTTTATTTACTACTAGCTAATACCCGGCGTGCGCTGATACTCCTAAATAAATGTTAATGTGTTTTTTACCACCAGCCTTACGTTGTTAAGCTTGCCTGGGAATCTGCTTATCCCCGATCTTCTTGGCATCAATGAAAAACAAAAATGGTTATTGTGAGTTATCCGTAGAAGATAAACATATGCTGTCGGGGACTCTTTTGTAGAGTTTTTTGAGATATTCAATTCTGTGTACATTAATTTGGTGTATTTGTTATGGTTTAGGCAGCGTAGCCATTTAAGCGTCAAAATAAGGACTTTATTTCACGTTTTTCACTACAAAGGCTGATTTTTAGGGGTGAAGTAGTTGAGTATTTTATGTTCATCCCGGGAATCTCCTGAACTTCTTGCAAAAAATCCCATTACAATCGGATCAACGGTATGGCCGCGCATGAAGTACGAACAAACAAACAAACAAACAAACATTTTTATATATTGGATTATAACAACCAGTGGCGCTTTAGTTCGTAGTTACTAGGCAACAAAACCTATAACTTATATTCAAATAAAACGCTAAGCACGCTATCAAAACATAAAATACAGGTTAAACAAAACGTAAAATACAATATAATGACGATTTGGTATAACTACAATAAACTTTTCTTGACTTTTCTGGAAGTATAATAATAGTTGCATCTTGGACTGATTTTAAAATTTTTCCTGATGAACTGTGAAAATCGCCTTCTCCACTTATTTTTACTTTAATTCATATATGAAACTAGCATTCAAAATTGTAGAATAATACAACGTTTGTTGATTTATAATTTTTTTCTCCAAAGCCCACATATCATTTCCGCAATAAATACATTTCATTAATAATTAATGAAATGTATTTATTGCGGAAATAATTGTACTAAATGTACAACATATACTAAATACTCTGAATGTATATAAAATATTGTAGACAACACGTTACAAAATTAGATTTAGCAACGAGATGCTCAAGTTAGAACGCAAACTAGTCGTCTAAATGACTATTTTCCCTGTAATATTTATAACGCGTAAGGATAGAAGCTGATGGAAGAGCTGGATGGATCAAGGTGAACTCGACGCAAAACGGCATTAAGCGGCAGTCGAAGAAGAGGTTATTCACTTTTATTTTACCTCTATTTATTAATCAACAATTTTAAAATTAATTATGATAAATCAATTAATGCAAGAATATAAAAAATGGAGACCGAATATAAATTTACAGAAAACAGAATATATGTGTTTGGAAAAGGATGTGGATGACCTCATTCTTGAAACAGGGAAAATAAAAAAAAATGTGATTTTTTTAAATATCTTGGGGTCAATAATTACAAGTTCAGGTACCTGTGAGAGAGATGTACAGACTAAAATTGCAATGGCAAAAAATGCAACTAAGACATTACATGGAGAAATTTGGAACAAAAATATTACAAAGGAAACTAAAATGAAAATTTAGAACAGCATTATACAGAATATTTTGTCATATGGAAGCGAAACTTGGTCTTTGACGGAATTGCAAAAGAATAAAATTAGAACAGTTGAATTTGATTATTTTAGAAGAAGTCTCCAAAAGACAAGACAGGATAAAATAAGAAATGAATTCCTTTGGAGAGAAATAAATGTCACCACATCTGTTGTTAAGAGGATTGAAAATCAAACGCTTAAATGATATGGCCATGTACAAAGAATGGAAAATGAAAGATGGCCAAAAAAATATACACCAATGGTCACCCCTGGAAGAAATAAACGTGGCAGACCAAGATGGAAATGGAAAACCTACGTCAGAAAAATAATGGAGGATAGGAATTTGGAAGAGGGAGATTGGAATGATAGAGATAAATGGAAACTGAAGACGGCAAACCTATAATTGGGGGAAAGCCGAAGAAGAAGAAGAAGAATTATGCACCATCGTTAAAGTTACTGTATGAAAAGTGAAAATAATAAAACATATATGAGATCTCAGTCATTCCTCAACAAAGTAAAATCCTATTAAAATATTGTAAGTCTGTCCGAGTTTCTCCCACATCACATATTTAGAATGTGATATCGGCTATGGATATGATAAAGATATTGAACATAAAACTCAAAACGTTCCAAGCTATTTGTGGCACAATAAATAGAACATTGCATAATAAAGCCCATAACTAACTCACTGGCACTATCGAACCCGTAGGTTCATGGCCGCGCGGATATAAGCTCCCCATACATCTTTATCCAGAGCTAATGCTTTCCAATCATTCCCTGTATAATCTACTTCCCTCAAATCATGGATAATGTTATTCTCCCACCTCATTCTTGGTCTACCAACTGGGTGTTTTCCCTCTGGTTTTCCTTCCAGATGCTTCCATGCAGTTCTTTCATTCTCCATTCGTGCCACGTCTTCTGTCCATCGCAACCTACGAGACTTAACTGTTCTTATTATATATGGCTTTCTATACATATCATGTAGCTCACTATTATGAATCTTTCTCCATTCACTTGTCTGTTCATCTCTTCTTGGCCAAAATGTTTCCTCAAACTTTATTCTCAAATACTCGTAAACATCTTTCTTCCCTTGAAGTAAGAGTACATGTTTCCCATCTATATAATATAACTGGGAGAATAACTGTCTTATATATTTTCAGTTTATAACATTTTTTTGAAAGGAGTTGGGACGACAAGAGTCCCTGTAGTGCATAATAGCATTCATCTCCAGAATTGAGCCTATGTTTAATTTCTTTGTGCATCTCATTCCTATTTGTAATTAGTGTTCCTAGGTACCTGAAATCAGCCACTTTCTCAAAATTTCCCTCATTTGTCATTAGTTGTCCATTTCCATTATATAATGCATTTCTATTTGTGACCATATATTTAGTTTTATTGATGATAATAAATCCCATAAGCGAACAAAATTTTATAAAACAATGACAGTCCCTGCCTTTTATATGGGAGCGAATCTTGGATTATCACTACCAAACAAAAAAGTAAAATCCAATCAGCCGAGATGAATTTTTTTAAGAAGAGTAAAACTGTATGCTAGAGTAGACCAGAGAAACGATGCTATTTGTGAAGAACAGCAGATCTAATCCATGAAAGAAAATATATCTAATGCACAAAGAATGGAAGAGAGTAAATTACCGAAGAAAATCTTACATTCTTTTTCGAGAGGAAGAAGGGATATCGGATGTCCTCGGAAGAGATGGTCTTAGATCTATTAGTGAAGACTGAACAGGCAATCAATGCCTAAACCAGGAAGTGAAGAAGAAGAGAATATTGTAAGCCTTTCTGAACATGTTCCATTACCATAGCATCTACTCAGCTGCTGATGATTCAACATGTCCCGAGAGGCCCACCGTGTTTTAATGATATTTTACTGTGTTGAGAACGAATGAGATCTCAGGTACATGTTTTATTATTTTAAATTTCTATGAGGAAATAATTTATTGAAATAAGAACAAAACAATGCAGAACATAGCATTATGGCCCCAAGCTCACCAATTAGTAGATTTTATCCGTTAATTTAGTTAATTAAACTATATATAAATACGTATTTGGAGAAAAGATAAAATCGTGGTGGTACTTTTTCTTGCTTAATAAAATATGTATGACACATGACGAAATCTCATGAATGTGCTGTCTATGCAGTTGCTTTCTTTTGTTTTCTTGTAGAAAGTGAAATTCTCGCTAACGATGACATATTGCCAACATACTTTTTTTTAAACAGAATTATGTAATCAAAACTAAAACAGTTCTAGGGAAAAAAATGTTTTTATTCATTGTCACTTCACCTAATCAGATTGTATATTACAAATCTTTAACTGACGGGAAATAGCACTTAAGTCAAAACTGTGAACTTTTCAGAATAAAGTATTTTAATAATGTTATATCCAATAGAGTTGTAATATAATGATCATATAAGTAGGCTATTATTATTCGCCTATCAGGGTGGCAAATTTTTATATTCAAAATATATCAGGAGAAAAAATACTATCAGAATCACATATTTTTCTTTCTGAGACAAATTAAATAATAGTTTTAAAAAAACTAAAACAACACGCTTTATTAGAAAACCGAACTAAAAAAAAATTAAAATAATTTTAATTTCCAACACGCTTGGGAGAAATAATTTTACCATCAAAAGCGTGGGGTGCTCTTTAACAATTAATATATTTGATAATAAACAGATACTGGTAAAAGTAAAGTCTCTAAGAAGAAAATGTAAAAATCATAAAAAAAAGACCCCACGCTTTTGATGGTAAAATTATTTATCCCAAGCGTGTTGGAAGTTAAAATTATTTTTCATTTTTTTAGTTCGGTTTTCTAATAAAGCGTGTTGTTTTAGTTTTTTAAAACTTATTTATTTTTTATTTTTTAGTTTTAATATTTTACAGAATAAGATAAAAATGTAAATATCTTTAAATTCGATACTATTGTAGTGTGAGCTAAAAGTAATACTCTTCTAAAAAAACCTCCCAGCCGGATTTGAACCAGCGACCTACGGATTACTGAAATTATATACCACTAGAGTGTACCGCTCTACCAACTGAGCTCTTACAACGATAGACTAAAAAGTCGACGAGTCCGCAACCTATTATACCAGTTTTATTTTTTTTTATTTTCTGATGATTCTGGCCATGATTTTAAAAACAAAATGTGAAATTATTGTATTGCCAGGGGTCCTTTACAAGTACACAAAGTTTCAAGTCGATCCAATGTTTCGAAGTGGGTGAAAATAGTGTTCAAAGATTCCGTTACATGGATACAGACACTTTTTTTTTATTTTCTGATGATTTTGGCCAGGATTTTAGAAAATAAGTATGAACTTATTGTATTGTCACGGGTCCTTTATACGTATACAAAGTTTCAAGTCGATCCAATGATTCTAAGTGGGTGAAAATCGTGTTAAAAAATCCGTTACATAGATACAAAGACACTTTTTCTGATGATTCTGGTCATGATTTTAGAAACAAAATATGAAATTATTGCATTGTCACGGGTCTTTTACAAGTATACACAGTTTCAAGTCGATCCAATGATTTTAAGTGGGTAAAAATCGCGTTAAAAGATTCAGTTACATAGATAGATAGATACAGGTCAAGCTAATATAAAGCGTGTAAAAAGAAGTTTGTTTTTTTGTTGCTCAGTGTCATCAGTCAAAGTAGTCTGTACAGAATATCAGATAAAAATGAAAACATGAAACACGTGGTTCATTATTTTTCAGAGCTTCCTTTTACAATGGCAACACAGCTCAATGTCCGACCTTCCCTTCCCTAATGTTATTTTTAATTCTGTTATTACTAGGTCATTCGATAAGTAATGGCAACACTAATATATTAACTTAGGCTTTCACGGCCGGAGTTAGTACGATGATCTTATAAATGATTTCCAGGCTTTCGCTGTGGTCATGATGCTTGTAGTTCTCCGACGTTTCGCCAGAGACTGCGCCCGGCATCCTCAACTTTATCTACTAAGTCCCCTCTACAACCCCTAGAAGTCTGTAATACTTATTCTGAAACACTATGTAAATCAGTATGTGGTCGTTCAAGAAAGTATATATACATACATACATGCATACATACATACATAATGTTCTGCCCAAGAGCAGGTCTTCCATTGCAAACTCGGCATTCTCCACTCTTTCCTTAACTCAGCTTTCCTTTTTGTATCCGCATACAAACCAATTATTTTAATATTGTCTATGGATGTGAAATCTGGACATTAACAAAGGGATATAGTAAACAAATAGAGGCTGCTGAAATGAAGATGTTGAGAGTAATAGCAGGATACCAAAGAACCGATAAAAAGAAAAACGAAGGTATAAGAACAGAACTGCATACATTTAATCTCTGTGAAAGAATAAAATATTATCAAAATGCTTATCTTCAGCACGTATTCGAATGAATGAACAGCGCATATCAAGAAGAATGTATAATTATAAACCAAAAGGGAGAAGAATGTTGGAAAGACCATTGAAGAGATGGAAGGACCAATTCGACCTATAATGAGATCGGAACAGGCCATTGGGCTTAATCCTTGTTGTTGTTGATGATGATGATTGTCTATCATCTAATGTATTTTTTCTGCCTCTACCTTTCTTTCCGTTGATCATTCCTTCTAGGGCATCCGTCAGCAGGCAATTTCTTCTTAGCCCAGTGGCCAATCCAATTTATTTTCCCCTTCTTTATGAGTTCCACTATTATTCTTCCTTCACCTACTGTGTTTAGCACATCTTTATTTTGTATTTTGTCTGTCCATTTTATACGTTCCATTCTTCTCCATATCCACATCTCAAAAGCTTCCAGTCGCTTTTCCTCATTATGTCGTAATGTCCAAATCACCATACAATGCTACACTCCACACAAAGCACTTTACTAGCGTCTTCCGTAATTCTTTTGCAAGGGGTCCGCAGAAAATGCTTCTCTTCTTGTTAAAAGCTTCTTTTGCCATTGCTATCCTCTGCTTTACTTCTTGATCGCACTTTATGTTACTACTGATAGTACAACCCAAGTATTTGAAGCTCTCCACTTGCTCAATGGCCTTATCTTTAACCCTCGTGTTTATCTTCCTTGGCTTTCTTCCTATAATCACGGCCTTCGTTGTATGTATATTCATCTTCTTTCCATAATCCTCGCATTTGTCATGTAGCTCCATCAGCATAGTATACAGGGTGTTACCGAAATGAGTGCAGATTTTTCGTGTGGTGGTAGGGAAAATCCATACACATATTTTAACGCCATGGACCTTGGGTCGTAAATGCATTGTTGTTGGTCTACAGAATAAAACAGCATTTAAAATTGTTGAACACATTGTTGTACATTTATTAATTCTAAGAAAAATGGACGGTATCACATGTTATTTTACAGTAATTGTTGGAAATGGCGACCATTGACCTTAATGCACAGCTCCGCGCGTCTCACCTCGGACTGATGAACTCTAAGAAGCATATTGGATGCTCCCTGATTTCCGCAGCCGCTGTCACGGCCCTTGCTACAAGCTTCAGTGGTCACCATTTCTAACAATTAGGCCTACTGTAAAATAACATGCAATACCTTCCACTCTGCCAGGTAAAATAAAGCTATTATTATTATTATTATTATTTTTCTTAGAATTATTAAATAAACAAAAATGTGTTCAAGAATTGTAAATGCTCTTTTATTCTGTAGACCCACAACAATGCATTTCCGACCCAAGGTTCATTGTGTTAAAATACTTGTGGATGTTCTCTACCACCACACGAAAAATCTGCACCCATTTCGGTAACACCCTATATATACAGTTCATTAAAATGTATATGTCAAGACGTGAACATCTTCTTCTTCTTCTTCTTCACTTCACGGACTAGGCAAATTGCCTGTTTCGCCTCACAGTTGTTCTGTCCATCTTTTCACTGGCCTTCCTACATTCCTTGAACCTCTTGGCTTGTAGTTGAATGCTGCCCTTGGTAATCTTGTTACATTCATTCTTTCCACATGTGTAAACCATTTCTCTCTATATTGTCTGATTTTCTCATCCAATGGATATATATATATATATATATATATATATTTAACTCAGTTCTTATATCTTCATTCCTTATCCGATCCAATCTTGTGCAGCCTTTTGTTCTTCTAAGGAAGTTCATTTCTGCGCTTTGTATTCTACTTTGCAATTTTTTGGACATTACCCAAGTTTCGCTCCCATAAAGTAATGCAGGAACTGCCAATGTTTTATAAAACTTCAATCTAGTATCTCTTCTTGTTTTATTCTTTAATGTTTTATGTATAGTTCCGTATATCATTTGAAATTTCGATATTTTCGTATTAGGCCTATGTCTCTTTCAGTTTTTGTGTTTATAGTAAAATTACAACCCAAATAATTAAAATTTATTACTTGTTCCAGAGGTTTGTTGTCTATTACGATTTTTGATCTTAGATGATCGTTTCCCCAAAATGCCATTATTTTTGTTTTTTCTTTTGATATTTTGAAATTATATTCTTGGCATAACTGATTTAATTGATGTAAAGAGTACTGCAAATTATTTTCATTTTATTGAATAATAACCACATCCTCAGCATACATTAAAACATTTAATATTTTAAAACGGTCCATTCTTATACCTACATTAACAATACTTCTCCAATTTTGGATGATGTCATTAATATATAGATTAAAAAGGGTAGGTGATAAACTACACCCTTGTCTTACACCTCTAACGTGAACATTAATTAAATAATTATATTAATGTAATTGGTTATTGTAATTAATTTATAGAGGAACTGATCTGGTTACAATGGAGAGTACTGAATGAAAGTGCAGTGAAAGTTCTACGGGTTGTTTGTACATAATTCACAGATCCTAAAATGTGCGTGGTTGTTACATTTGACAGTTGGTACAAAAATAACACGCAACGTGCTCTCGACAACGCCTGCTTCTTGACACTGACTGCCTGCTTGTGTATGCATGCATTTAAATCATTACTTTTTTATAACAGTCAACACACAATCTCATTTCCACTACTTCACTTTTTTTTCCTATCGATCATTTCTACTGACAAGGTAACTTTCAACACTGCATGCCGAAACCTACCTTGATATTTATTCCGGAGAGGCGTTGTGATATGCAAAGACCGTGTCCGAAAAATGATCTGCCGTTTTTAACTGCAAGGTTCTAAATTCAAACGCCACATCTCTCACTTAAACTATAGGGAAGTAATACAACCTCTGTTTTGGCAGACTAGAAAACCATCACTACCCTCTGTCCGCGCCGCGTCCCGCCTCACTCCACCATGTGCTTAACTCAATTTAATATGTCTTGCTTGTATACATTTTATTATTAGTTTTAGTCTTAATTTTAACTAAGATTAACTGGAAATGCGGCAATTCTGTCTAATTAACTAACTAACTCACTGGCACTATCGAACCCGTAGGTTCATGGCCGCGCGGACATAAGCTCTCCATACATTCCATTTCTGAACTAATGTTTTCCAATCATTCGCTTTATAATCTACTTCCCTCAAATCATAGTTAATATTATTCGGCAACTGTCAAACTTTTTTTTTTTTGCCACGTGCTTACAAAGGTGTGAATTGAGTTTAGCTAGTGGAAAAGGACCCCTGGAAAAAAGTATTTTAAGATTCGCCTTTCACTATATGAATTGCATATTTCCGGTTTGCTGCATTAGCTATTTTTATCTTTGTGTTTTGTTGTATGCATATTGTCTCTTCTCTACAATATAAACTTATACGTGTGTAATAATTCTTTGTTTCAGGTGATCCATGGCGTTCAGGTTGAGCCAGCTCACATAGTGAAAAAGCGAAGCATAGATCAGCCTCTGCGCATCTTACTGTATTACGACGAGAGCGTGTACAGGTAAATTGCTTCGTCATTTACAAATTCTGACATCATTCAACAAGGCCATGTAATACATTCTTTGTTTCTTTGTTGAATACAGTATCCACGCAGGGCTCGTAAACATGCCTCGTTACTTACGTAAGGGACCGTTCGCTTCGTGACAATATACCAGTGTTGCCAATCTACTTGTTATTGTTTCAAATTACGTAAGGGAGGAAAATTGATAAATCAGTAGAAAATAAGAATGAGAGAAAACGCATTATAACACAGAAAATTTTAAAGGGTGTTTACAACATTTGAGGGATGATAGGAAAAGTGAGAGTAAGAATTTGCTGACCTCTATGTTTAGTAGAATCTTTTAGATCCTCCGTTAATAATAACTAGGGAAGGAATTTTAAGGTGCAAATTTTCGTCGTAAAAAGGAGAAAAAAGGTTCTGAAAATACATACAAAAAGGTGTAAAAGAAGCTCCTGTTGAAACAATTGAATTAAGGTTTAAACCAGTTACATGAACTCAGTTTATATAACATGCATATAATATTTCGCCAAATTGTTCTTCTTTATAGAGTCCATAAGAGACAATTCATGATTCTTTAGTTCATTGCAATATTTACTTCGCAGATGGAACATCGAAGAATGATGCAGTCAGTTTCGATAAATTATGTTTTGATTCCTGAAACTGCATACAACTTATCCTTGTTGTGAAAACCCAGTTGTAATACTAATAAAAATACATTGTGGTTCAGACTAGTAAAACACAACCAACAACAAGTTGGTAGACAGAAAACTGTTAAATTATTGTCAGTACTAACTGAACTTATTTTAAACTGTTACAGCAACACTGTTGAAATTGAAATTTGATTTCACAGCTGCAGATTGGCCATTGTTGCTGGGGTATAAATTACATGAATTATATTTTAATATTTATTTAATATTGTTGACTTCTGATTGAGATTTTAAGAAGAAAAAATATACGTTTTTCTGCCCTATATTTTAAAAACGCGGAGGAAAGGGTGATGAAGCATAAAATAGGAGGGAAAAGGGACGAAATGTAGTAATCTCACGAAAATGTTCAAAAATATGCAACAAATTGTGTTCATTTAGCTACATTTCATCGCCCCAAATACATATGTAGAATTATTGGTATGAAAACAGCTATATTTTTGGAAAGGTGCTGCACCTTATAACGCTTTCCCTGATAATAACTGAGATTCGTTATAATCACTTAAGGATCATTTCCACTAAATGCGAATTTAGACATGTCCATTTATAGCGTGAAACCGTTCGTCATTTGTCCAATTATATATTCTTCTTGTTAACTCTCCAGGTAGCGTGCAGCCTTGTCATGCAGCGGGCCAGAGTTCAATCCTCGTTTGGGACAAATTTCCTGGGTGAGGTTTTTTCGGGGTTTTTCCTCACCTGCAAGACACATTTCAGGAAACTTTAAGGCCCAAACTGTTTCTGAACATCATCTGGTCATCATAATCATCATTATCATATTCACCTCATTAGATTAACTTTGGGATTATGGCCTCTCCTGGCACATCACCTATCATACATCATCGGGACATCTGACCCATGCATCCACCCCTTGGGATACCTCGGTCAGAGACCATACTCCCAAGTCCCAGACACTTGTCCTCCCTTATCTATCGAGTCCACGTTCAAGGTTCTCGGCAATAAAACCAACACCTCAGGGAGAAGGTGTTGGAGTCGCAACTTCAGGGAAATTGCTGAGCTACATAGTACGTCAGGTCGCTCAATCCTGACGACCCCACGGTTGGTCCACGGGCTCCTCGTGCCTAGCCGGGAGGATTGCTGTCGCAGATCCATCGACCATTCCCCTGTTCTACCTCCAGGGACGCATCCTGTAGTTGTAAGACCAGCTAGGGCTTAAATCCTCAAGCCCCACTCTGTGAGACTTTGGTACATCCAGGTGCTCATCTCGTGGTGACCCCACAGTTTGTCCACGAGCCCGTAGGCTTAGCCGGGAACCAGCGCAGTTGCTCCCCTCTGCACTGGTCCGAGCAGTGCCCTGGTCTGCCCCCAGGGACGTGTCCTTTTGCAGTTGTGGGTCAGCATGGAACTCGCTAGCTCCAACAGGTGAGCAATAGTACGACAGGGCACTCAACTCCTACCGACCCCACTAATGGTTCACGAGTCCCTTAGACTTAGCCGGGAGGACTGTCTAGCAGATCCATCGAACTTTCCCTCAGTGCACCACCTGGGGATGTGTTTTGTTGCTGAAGTGGGTCCAGCCTGAGCATTAGTACGTCAGGTCGCTCAACTCCTGACGACCTTACAGATTGACCTTTGGGTCACTCGGTCACGGAGTCGGCGCTAATCCCCCACCCAAAAGACTGCGCCTTCTCCTCTTCCGAGCTTACTGATCTGGTGGTAATTCCCAAAGCCTTACGCCTGGTATTGTCCCAACCAGACTAGTCCAGCCCACTTAGCAATGTAGGTATCCCCGGGTGCTCATCGCCCATGGTGTCACCACAGATGGACCTCGGGCTCATTGAACCAAGAGAAGGAGCTTCTGATCTCCAGACTCCCACCGCTTCGCCACGGCGGCCGCCGTTCCTGCTGTGGGCCAGGATATATGAGCTTTGGCAACGGTCGCTCATCTTCTCCCTGTTGACCCCACTTATGGTCCGTGAATCCATCGGACTTGGAAGGGAGGACTGACTAGCAGATCCACCTACCTTTCCCTAGTACGCCACCGAGGTGACGCGTTTTGGCTGCTGAAGTGGGGGCAGCACGAGCTATGTAGTACGCCAGGTCGCTCGAATCGTGACGACCTCACAAATGGCCCGCGGGTCCGGTCTGGACCTAGCCGCGAGGAATGCAAGCAAACCGCCGACCGTTCCCCGATCCGCCACCTGGGGACGCGCCCTGTTGTTGTTGTGAGCACAGCGAGGGGCCTGACAAGCGGACCCCCCCAGGGACATCATGGGGACATTATTTTTTTATTTAAGAGCCCCACCACCATCCCCCTGGGTTTCCCCGGGCTTAATGCTCATATCCCCATGTCTGCTCTTGTCCCTATTTATTATCTAGCGTGATTTCTTTAAGCCATTATTATTAAATAATTTATTTTTATTTTATTTAGAGCCCACCACCACCCCCCGGGTTACCTCGGGCATAATGCCCGGGTCTGCTCGATGTCCCTATCTAGATTTCTTTAAGACAGCGTAACTCTGCCTTTCAGGCTCCACAACCTCAGAAGTGCATGCAGTAATTAATTTATTATTAATGTTTTAAGAACTGTCCACCGCTGTGGTCTGGAAGTAGCGTGCTGCCTTGTCACACAGCGAGCCCGGGTTCGATCCCCGCTCGGGACAAGTTTCCTGGGTGATGTTTTTCCTCACCTGTAAGACAAATGTCAGGATACTTTAAGGCCCAAACAGTCCCCGTACATCATCTGGACATCGTTATCATCGGTATCATATTCATCTCATTAGATCCAATTTAGGTTTAAGGCCTCTCCTGACGCATCATTACCCATCGGCATCACTCATCACCCATCATATCATTGGGGCAGCGTAATCCCGTCTTACTACCACCCCAACCTCAGAAATGGGGTAACAATATGCCAATGCCAGGAGAGAATACCTGAAATGTCGAATGACAAACAGATGGCATTGAACAAAAAAAACTTTCTGTAAACATACAGTTCCGCAATAAATAAATTTAATTTAATATACTAAATGTACAACATGTATTAAAATACTCTGAATGTATATAAAATATTATAGACAATATGTTACGAAATTAGGTTTAGTAACTCGCTGCTGTTAGAACACTTTCTTCAGTCGTGTTCATGTTAGCATCTCGTTACTAAACCCCTGCTTTTGTAACCAGTTGTCTAAATAACTTATACTTCCGCTTGTTAGATGGATGAGACTTCAAATATTCAACCAGACATCTCTCAAAACTTCAATGAAACCCAATTTATATTGAAACAATTTTTTGGACATTTGGAGAAAGTGCCGTATGCTTTAAAACTATGACCTAATGATAAGATAAATCTACCAGGCACTCATTTAACTGGCCATGAAGTTAACTCATAACATAGTCACAAACATTCAAAACTTACAGCTGACGCCACACGAGAAGGTAGTCTTATACCTCAGCAGGCTCTCACCCAGGAAAAGTTGAAGTAGTCATTTTGCTGGAGGCTGCCTGGATTCCAAGGGCAATATAGACACGAATTAATGAAAAATCTCTATCTCTCCCTATTGAGGAATGAACCCGGGTCATCTCAACTTTTCCGCTGTTTGGGATCGAACTCGGTCCGTCCTGAACATAACGACACTCGGTTCCATTAGCAATCTGGTTCATCAACTTAATTGTACAATATGTAAATTAATTTTCATAAGTAATGCCACGAGTGATTTCCAAATTATCGATAAATGTATCTAGAGAATTTGGAAATCAAGAGTGGCATTTGTTAGGACTATTTAACGAATAAAATTAAGCTGTTTACTCACAAATCATTATTTAAATATAGTTATTTTAAAATATTTATATATTTATGTAAACAGGCGAAGTTTCAAAACAAATGAGAAACGTTTGTTATTTTTCACTTGTTCATCACTGCAATCAGATCATATTACTTATTGCCAAAGAATCGCAATATTGTAAGAATGCGCCCTAATGGAGAAAAAAAGGAACCAACAAAATAAAGGTTATTAATTAATATGGTTATTAATTAATTGTCCCATGACGTAAGTATGTCAATTATATTTTTCTGGAACGTGAATTCATGGGAAATACTACGTTTAAGAAAGTGCAAACCGTGTTTTTGTGGTATAATCAATTGCTACAAATGTTTTTATATTATCTCCCGCAAGCACTATCTGATTACATTCGTGCACTATATGTACATTCTGGTAGCCACATGCATTCTAGAATTCTTACATATCAATATATAAATTGTTATATTCAACGTATTTCTTAGAGAGTCAGTCACTGAAAAATAATGCTATAACCTATTGAGATTGTTAAAAAGGAAGAGCTTTATTTTAAAGTGATAAAATTAAATTGATAAAATCGAGGTGAAACACGAGTGTGATTGGTTGTAAAACAGAATTCATTGAAATGTGATTGGTCATTGACTCTCATTTAGGGCACGAGTTAAATAGTCATTATAATTATGGACTATAAAAGCCAGTATACTTTCGTTATTGGATGCAAACCAAATTGCATCTCTCTTTATTTTTATTTTTGGTAATCGCATTACAGGGAAGAGATAGCATTACCGGTATTTGGGATATAACTTTCAAATGCTATACCTATAATTTAATAATTTATATCAGCTAATCTTTCTATCATGAAAATCACGTTCATGATTGTATCCTAAGCCAATTAAATAAATACTGGCTTATCGACTAAGTACCTTAGATCAGACCACCTAATGCGGCTGTACAGACTTCAATTATCTTCAATATCGTTATTTTATAAAGAATAAACAGTATGTATAGTCAATTACATTGATGATGGAACTATTATAATATCAACTTTCTTTCAGTACAAGGAAATATAAATTTATTATTATTATTATTATTATTATTTATTATTATTATTATTATTATTATTATTATTGATCTAAGTACCTTAGATCAGACCACCTAATGTGGCTGTACAGACTTCAATTATCTTCAATATCGTTATTTTATAAAGAATAAACAGTATGTATAGTCAATTACATTGATGATGGAACTATTATAATATCAACTTTCTTTCAGTACAAGGAAATATAAATTTATTATTATTATTGTTATTGTTATTATTATTATTATTATTATTATTATTATTATTATTATTATTATTATTATTATTGATCAAGATTAGTAAAAAGTCTTGCAAATATTTTTTTTAATATTATATATCCCTAAATATAGTGAATACATTTATAAATGTATTAATATCAAATATTAATTTTTATTTAAAACTCTGTACCTGTTCGATAATTTCATCGTTTAGTACTATTTTCGATCACATATCTTACAATTGGGAAAATTATAAACATGAAAAAAAAATCATAATATATGTGGGACTATTAAAAGAACACTACAAACCAAAACAACAAAAGAAACAATGCTAAAGTTTTATAAGATAATGGCAGTTCCCAATGGGATAGAGAATTGGGCCAGGAATAGATCAGACAGAGGATTACTAGAAACGTCAGAGATGAAGTTCCTCAGATACGTTTGCAGGATATACTCTAAATGACCACATTCCTAGTGAAACGATTAGGCAAGAACTCAAAATTTTTAATCTATATTAAAAAATACAAAACTATAAACAAAAATGGCATGAACATATTTTAAGAATGGACTCTTCTAAGGCTAACATAACAAGCACTGTTGTACCAACCTCATGGATATACGGAAAGATGTGGAACGTCCTAGAAGACGATGGGAAGATGAATTCTGAGAGCGGAACAGGCCGTCCGGCCTGCCATAAAGATGATGATGATTATTTTTTATCTTTTGTAGGTTCATAGTTAAAGCGATCAAAAGTCATCGTAAATTTGAAAAACTAAAACGTTTACTAATGATTCTGATACAGTAAACAGTAAAAATTTGATTCAAACTGATTTATGTAGATGCCATGTTTTTTAAGAGTGTTATTATTATAATAAAGATATTTTTATTTTCGATGTCGCGTTTCAATTTTATGGGGGATAACTACAGTACACAACCTCCAAAGAAAATGGGGGGGGGGGAAATACGAAGTTTTATTTACGTAATGACTATTTAACTCATGTCCCAAATGGGAGTCAAATGACCAATCACATTTCAATCATTTTTTATTTACAACCAATCACAGTCGTGTTTGGCCTCGAATTTATCAACCGAAGTCCATCATATTAAAGAAAGCTCCTTCTTTTTAATATTCTGAATAGATAATAGCATTATTTTGCAGTGACTGACTCCCCATGAAATACGGCTACCAGATTGTATATATAGTGCATGAATGTCAGCAGATAGCGCATGCGGGAGATAATATAAAACATTTGTAGCAATTGATTATACCACAAAAAAAACACTATTTGCACTTTCTTAAACGAATTATTTTCCAGGAAATGGAGTTGCAGAAAAATATAATTGACATACGGTATTTACGTCATAGGAGATCAAAAATTAATTAACACCTATAATTTTGGTAATACATTTCTCCTTCTTACAATTCATACAATATTGCGATCCTTTGGCAATAAATATGATCTTGTTACAGTGATGAACAAAAGAAGCAAATGAAGCATACCAATCGTTTTTCATTTGTTTTCAAACATCGCCGTTTAATTAAATATCTAAATATTTTAAAATAACTATAGTTAAACAATAATTTGTGAGTAAACAGCTTAATTTTATTCGTTAAATAATCTTAACAAATGCCACTCTTGATTTCCAAATTCTCTAGTTAATTCGCTCCTCACTTCGTGAGTCGTAAATTTATCGATAATTTGGATATTACTCGTGGCATTACTTATGATGATGTCATGTTTTTAAGAGTGTTATTATTATAATGAAGGTATTTTTATTTCCGATGTCGTATTTCATTTTATGGGGGGGATAACTACAGTACACAACCTCCAATAATAAAGAGAGAAGGTGCGCCTGAATAGGCATTAGGATACTCAACCTCCAATGAAAACGGAAAAAAAAATACAAAGTATTCTTTACGTAATGATGAATAATTTCCAGCAATTACCTTTTTTGTTGGATGAATATATATATATATATATATATATATATATATATATATATATATATATATACATAAGGTGAATCTGCTACATCTTGCCTTTTTAAATCTTTGTGTTCTAAATATTTATGAGGTAAGATGTACCAGATTCACATTTATTTATTAATATAAACGTTTAGTTATTCTATTTTCGTTAAAATCTGGCGGATCAACAGCACAGCATTTTAACTTTTTTCCTTCCATTCGTTCGTAACTCCTCATTTCATTCATCCAATATTTTTTCCACCATTGATCTCCTAATCCCCTGCATCCATGTAATCTTTGGTCGACTCTTCTTCTTTCCTCCCTGGGGAGTCCAATAAAACATTTTTTTCTAATAAATAATACAATACAAGCCCTTAAATTTTAAACATATTCCTGCTTTCACTTTTTTAGGTAACACCTGCTTCGGCATTCTTCTGACAATATAATTGAGGCTGTTAGAAGCAAAGGGGTGTAAGTGGTTTCTCGCAAAAAAAAATAGTTTGCATAATTATATTCTTGAATCATGATTTTATTTAGTGGCAAAGGGATATAAGTGTATGCGTTAGGAATAGATAAAGAATGATTATTGTAATTTTCAATTGCCAGTAGATAAAGAAGATTGTTGTAATTTTCAATTGCCAATATATAAAGAATGATTGTTGTAATTTTCAATTGCCAATAGATAAAGAATGATTGTTGTAATTTTGAATTGCCAATAGATAATGAACGATTGTTGTAATTTTCAATTGCCAGTAGATAAAGAATGATTGTTGTAATTTTCAATTGCCAATAGATAAAGAATGATTGTTGTAATTTTCAATTGCCAATAGATAAAGAATGATTGTTGTAATTTTCAATTGCCAGTAGATAAAGAATGATTGTTGTAATTTTCAATTGCCAATAGATAAAGAATGATTGTTGTAATTTTCAATTGCCAATAGATAAAGAATGATTGTTGTAATTTTCAATTGCCAATAGATAAATAATGATTGTTGCAATTTTCAATTGCCAATAGATAAAGAATGATTGTTGCAATTTTCAATTGCCAATAGATAAAGAATGATTGTTGTAATTTTCAATTGCCAATAGATAAAGAATGATTGTTGTAATTTTCAATTGCCAATAGATAAAGAATGATTGTTACAATTTTCAATTGCCAATAGATAAAGAATGATTGTTGTAATTTTCAATTGCCAATAGATAAAGAATGATTGTTGTAATTTTCAATTGCCAATAGATAAAGAATGATTGTTGTAATTTTCAATTGCCAATAGATAAACAATGATTTTTGTAATTTTCAATTGCCAATAGATAAAGAACGATTGTTGTAATTTTCAATTGCCAATAGATAAAGAATGATTGTTTTTCTTAGTACTGCAAACCCAGCACTTAAACCACTTTGCTTCTAACCGCCTCGATTGTATTTGTTTATAATTATTGGAACATTCCACGTTCCCCAGAGAATAATCCTTATGTCGTTTTTTCAGTCGAATTATTATTATTTTGTTTATTTATTTATCTATTTTTCAGATAAATTAGCATACAAGTTCTAGAATCCAAAGTTTCTTATCTTTTCAGTGATTTCTCTTCAACTCAATATTATGGTGCATTTTAAAAAGTAACTTTTGCAGTATTCATTCAGTATATCAGAAGACTTCATATATGTATATAACCCATAAGACCCTCGCGGGGACACATATGCTCCCTAATGGGAGTTTTTTTTTAACGAAGTTAATTTAGTTATGCTTATTTCTATACAGATGTCAACGAGTGACATGCGGTTAGCATATCTCCTCAATGAGACATATAATAAGTAGGACTAAAAAAAATTTTGGTTATAGGCTAGGCTGCATCGTACTTAGACCGCTATGTTTTACAAACTGCACGTTGACACTCGCTACTCGGGACAGACTTCTAGTACAGTCCTCTTTTGTGTAGGAATGGACTCATCTTTGCACAATTTTTGTTTTGGTATTCTGATACAACCACACGTCACATAAACAGGTCTATTACTGAGGAGAGTCGAATTTGCACACTCTCCGCTCCGAGCAGGCAGTGGAGACGCTCGACAAAGACATGTATTTTGTAAACAATGTGTATAGAAATTAGTTACTATCCTAATACCGCTACTTTTTTCAGCCCTACTAATAAGCAAGTAAGATATTACTTGGATGGATGGAAGTCGATTAAATTTTGCACAGAGGTATTTTTATTCAAGCCTGAGGTTCTTTTACGAGCCTTATAATAGAAGATTTCATATATTTAAGTAATTTTCATATATTTAAGTATTTTTATTCAAGCCTGAGGTTATTTTACGAGCCTGGTAATAGAAGATTTCATATATTTAAGTAATTTATGCCTTTTCCTGTTGTTTCAAATCCTCGTTTTACAGCCTATTTTGGAGCCAACTTCCAGCATTCTTCTCTCTTTGTAGTATCCATTCCTGAATTAAAATCTTTTGAAGAAATGTTTTTGCATATACTGAATGAAGCCTCAATAACATCAAGACAAATAAGTATAATTTGATTAAATATAAAATTCATAGTATCTATAGTAATTCTGCCCGAGAGCGGGTCTTTGACTGCAATCATAGCATTTTCATGCTATGCTTTGCAGCTTTACTAGGGAATTATATGTGTGGTAGCTTCCCGTTGCTTTCTACACCGGTGAAGGATGATGATGATGATGATAATAAGGATTATGGTGATGTCCGGCTGATTTTCGGGGACCGTTGGGCCCCAAGCTTCCTGACATTTGTCTTACAGGTGACGAGCCTGTCCCGACGCTACCCGCACACTACCTCGATATCACAGCGAAATATATACCTGAAAATATTATAATTACATGAGGATATATTTTTATTCCAACACTTATTTTTAAATACGTCACGAGATATATTAAAAAATCTTCATGTGATTCGATAGAACAGTGTTAAAAAAAGAAGTATTATTCACATCAAATGTAGAAGGTTATGCGCCGTCAAGAATATGTTATGGAGACCTTGATGCAAGAGGACATTGACTAATTTTTAAGGTAAATTTGACCCAAAAAAATCATTGTCATATGCTGATACTATTCCGAACAAAGTAACTCTATTCGCTTACAATAAAGTTACAAATTTTAACTTTCTATCTTTTTTCCTTCCTTCTTCCCATAATTCTCTCTCTCTCTCTCTCTCTCTCTCTCTCTCTCTCTCTCTCTCTCTTCTCTCTATATATATATATATATATATATATATATACACACACACTATACATAGTTTTAATGTTTACACATATTTCTGTGCCTAAAGTTTTATTTTCGTTCTCCACTCTTCTCTATCCATCCACTCCATGACCTCCAGTCCTCTTGTTCTCATTCCAGTTCTTATTTCTTGCATCCACGAGTTTCGAGGTATTCCTTTCCTCCTTTTTCCAGGTGGACACCATCCAATGTTTTCCTGGGCAACCTTTCTTCTTGAATTCGTCGTACATGCCCATACCAATTTAATTGCTTATATATTATATTATCTACTATTGAATATATAATATTAATTTTTTCTCGTATTACAGTATATTTTGTTTCTAATTTTGAACATCTTGCTGCCCTCCTCAAGAAATTAATTTCCATCGATATAAGTTTTAGTTCTAAGCTTTGTTGAATTTTCAAACTTCAGCTCCATATCTTACAGTACTTCTCACTATTGAATTATATATATATATATATTCCGAAGGTCGCGATTTCAAACTCGGCAGGGGTCGATGCATTTTTTTAAGATAGAAAAAATCTTCGGGAGGGACTTTAAGCCGTGGATTCTGAGTCTGACGATATTCAAGCTCGCAAAAAAAGTACCTTATATCTGAATAAAAAGGCCTCGCACAGCGCCCAAAGACACAGGGGAAGAGGCAGACTGAAACAGAATGGAAGAGAACCATCCTTGAAGAGATTGCAAAGGAAGGACCCTGGAGGAGGCGAAGAAGTTGGCTCAGAATAGGATCCATTAACGACGCTTTGTGGATGCTCTATACTCCTGATGGGAGATAAAAGACATGATGATGACCCCTAGGTGAAATTAAATATAGGACTAGATTTTAGCATCTAAAAATAATATTCTTGTTTTCCTCTCTGTAATTCTTCAAGTGTTGTAAACGTGCCTTCTACAATTTCTGTATTTCATTAACTGTTATCACTCCTTCTATCTTCTTCTTAAACATAATTTGTAGAATTTTCATCCTGTATATTTCCAAAATCACTCCTCGGAGGAAGACGTATTGGATGTGCATTCACTGTCTATCCATCTCTTGCCTGGTCTTCCTCTTGTTCTTCTCCCGTCCATTGGTCTATCTTCTTTAGCTCTTTTTGCAAGTCGGTTTTCTTCCATTCTTTCTATATGATCCTTCCAATATTTTTGTCTATCTATAATAAATTTAGTTATATCTTGAATATGTCATTTGCCCCTAATTTCTGCGTTGTGTATTTTATCAAATAATGTTTTCCCTTGAATCATTCTTAAGATTTTCATTTCTCATGTGCTTATTATTTGTTTAGTTTTTGTTGTATGAGCCCTAGTTTCTGCTCCATATACGATAACTGGTTGAACTATCGTTTTGTATATGCGGGTTATGCTTTCTATTGACATATGTTTGTTGCGCCAAATTAAATCTTTCATACATCCTAATATTTGTGCTGCTTTATCAGCTTGTTTCTTTACTTATTTTATTAAATGTTTAGTGTTTGTTATTAATACACCTAAATAATTAAATTCTGATACTTGTTCTATAATGTTTCTTTCCACTTCTAATTTGCATCTTACTGGTTCTTTTGATATTGTTGAGCATTTTGTCTTATTCGTGTTAATTTCCATATTGTATTTTCTGGCATTTATATTAAATAGATGTAAAGATCTTTGTAAATTATCTTCAGATTCTGAAAGGTGAACATCGCGTAACATATTAAGTGAAATCAAGTGTTTCCCATTTTATAACCCAAACGTGATGGTATGTTTTCAATAATTTTGTCCATTGTGATATTAAATAAGAATGGACTTAAAGAGTCACCTTGCCAGATGCCCTTTGTGAACATTATTTCTTCAGTTTGCTGTTCTTTTACTTTGATTACTGTTTTGCAGTGTGTGTTAATTGATATTATTGTTCTAATCAGTTCATTAGGAATTTCATCCTCTCTCAAGATATGTACAACATCTTCAAGCTGAACTCTATCAAAAGCTTTCTTCATCCTTCTATCAAGGTCTAGAAATTATTTTCTTTGCGTCCTTCTTTTCAAGTATTTTTTATCGTCGTTCAATGTAATATTTTTGTTATTATTTTAAATATATAATTTAAATTCATCCTTCTCTGCATTGTAATGAGTATTTGGCCGTGGCATAGTAAGATGCTGGTTTATTGTTTTATTACAACCGCACGAATCGCGATCCATTTACTTTACGATCTTGTCAAACAAGAAATTGCAGACTATCTGAAAATTTGCATTGGATTCTGTTATTACTTAAACGAGATTTCCTACAGAAATTGCTTGGTTGGCAACAGTAGAAAAGGAATCAAATTTTTAATACTGAAATTAATTTTTGAACTTCTTTCCTTGTTTTATCTTCGTTCTTTAGTCTAATGTATTTGTTAAGTGTTGAACGACCCATGATCGATTCCATGAAGCTTAAAGTTATAGATATGCTTAGTTATTCATGACAAACATAAGGAAATGATGATAAATGGAAGTGAAGAAATTATGTGATTGCTAAATAAACGAGAAAAGAAAACGTGGTATAAAAAAATTGGTTTAACAGAATTAGATACGCTATAGTCACGAGATAAAGTCCTAACATTCCATGTTCCTAGGAACATGTCCCTGTGTTTGAGCCTTTGGCATGGGTTCCCTGAAGTAGTCCCCGCCCGGAGAACCGAATGGGGGACTATTTGACCTCCGGAAAATTTTACCCCAGTGGAACCCATGTCCTTTGGACCAAAGAGAGATGAACAGACAGGTGAATGGAGAAGACTACATAACAATGAACTACATGGTCTTTATAGGAAGCCAGATATAATAAGAACAGTTAAGTCCCGTAGACTGCGATGGGCAGGACATGTTGCGCGTATGGGGAATGAAAGACGTGCATGGAAACTTCTTGTAGGAAAGCCAGAAGAAAAACGCCCAGTTGGTAGACCAAAAATGAGGTGGGAGAACAACATTAACTATGATTTGAGGGAAGTAGATTATACAGGGAATGATTGGAAAGCATTAGCTCAGGATAGGGATGTATGGAGAGCTTATGTCCGTGCGGCCATGAACCTACGGGTTCGATAGTGCCAGTGAGTAAGTAAGTAAGTATAGTCACGAGATAGAAACATATGGATAAATAAGTTAATATAAACCGTCATTTCTGTGTTATTTTTGCGTCTGTACTTTGATATGCTGCTATTCGTCTGATGAATTTCATTTCAGCAGCTTGTATTCTGGCAGATTGTTGTGTTATCACTGTCCATGCTTCGGATCCATAAGTAATAATAGGCACTGCCATTGTCTTGTATAATTTCATTATAGAGTCTTTCCTGGCTTTATTTTTTAAAGTTCTTTTTAGTGTACCTGTTATATAATTAAACTTATTTAGTTTGTTATTTATATCTGTTTCCGCTGTGTATGCTATTTCGCAACCTAGAAAGTTATATCTTACCACTTGTTCTATTGGTTTATTTTCTAATATTATCTTTGTCCAAACTGGTTGAGAAATACAGAACAAACTGGAAAGAACACTTGGCAAGGATGACTGAGAATAGAATACCAAAATCAGCATACAGCTATTCACCACGGGAAGAAGAAGTTTGGGAAGACCAAAAAAAAAGATGGAAAGAGCAGCAATTTGGAGCCGGAACAGGCTAGTAAATAAGCCTAAATCGTGAAGGAGGAGGATGTGTCTAAATGGCACAAAGAGTAGGGTGCGTGTAGGCAAACAGTTTTCAGACACTTTTGAAATCCAGAATGGGTTGAAGCAAGGAGATGCACTATCTCCTCTACTATTTAATTTTGTACTAGAGCATGCCATTAAATCTTTAGAGAATGAGGAAGGCTTACAACTGAATGGTATTAATAAGCTGTTAGTTTATGCTGATGATGTAGTACTACTGGCCGATAGCGAGGAGATACTAAAGGCCAACACGCACACACTACTGAGTAACACTAAGAAATTAGGACTGGAAGTAAATATCAGTAAAACTAAATATATGGTCACACGTAGAAATACATTATATAATGGAAATGGACAGCTAATGACAAATGAGGGAAATTTTGAGGAATTGGCTGAATTCAAATACCTAGGAACAATAATCACAAATAGGAATGAGATGCACAAAGAAATTAAACATAGGCTCAATTCTGGAAATGTTTGCTATTATGCATTGCAGAGACTTTTGATGTCCCAACTCCTTTCAAAAAACGTTAAGCTGAAAATATATAAAACTATTATTCTACCAGTTATATTATATAGGTGCGAAACATGGACTCTTACTTTAAGGGAGGAAAGGAGATTACGAGTATTTGAGAATAAAGTTCTTAGGAAAATTTTTGGACCAAAGAGAGATGAAGAGACAGGTGAATGGAGAAGACTACATAACAATGAACTACATGGTATTTATAGGAAGCCAGATATAATAAGAACAGTTAAGTCCCGTAGACTGCGATGGGCAGGACATGTTGCGCGTATGGGGAATGAAAGACGTGCATGGAAACTTCTTGTAGGAAAGCCAGAAGGAAAACGCCCAGTTGGTAGACCAAGAATGAGGTGGGAGAACAACATTAACTATGATTTGAGGGAAGTAGATTATACAGGGAATGATTGGAAAGCATTAGCTCAGGATAGGGATGTATGGAGAGCTTATGTCCGTGCGGCCATGAACCTACGGGTTCGATAGTGCCAGTGAGTAAGTAAGTAAGGAGGAGGATAAACCATTATTTTAATATGTACTGAAAATACTTTTTTTATTACATTGACTTAGGCTTTCTCGGCCGGAGTTTGTATGATGATCTTGTAAAATATTTCCAGGCTGTTAGCCGTGGTCTTGAGGCTTGTAGTTATCGGACGTTTCGTCAGGAGAGTCTCAAGACAATCCTTGAAGAAGCCGGACGCAGTCTTGGCGAAATGTCGGGGAACTACAAGTCTTAAGACCACGGCCAACATCTAGAATAACTTTTACAAGATCATCGGACGTTTTTATGTTAAGAATTTAAAAAAAAGTCACTACTAGACCTGACGAAATGCTATACTAAATTATGAAGGATATAAAAAAAAATAAATTCCGTAAAAATAGTGAATAATTTATAGATAAGGTACCACGTGCCTTCTTAACATATTGATTACCTGCAAAAAAAAGCGATAAGCCTAAAATATTTTCAATTCAATCATCAATGTACAGTATATTCGATAATCCGGCTACACCGAGCTGTTGAAATTAGATCTCCTGTGTTCCCTCATCATGTCAATGTCGGCCCCTCTCCACAGGCAGCGTGTCAAATTAAAATAGCTCGGTTTTTGGAGGCGTTTTTTTAGATGTTTAATTATACTTCCGTCCTAAGAACTTTTGGTTATGTGGGGGTTGTAGAGCAATCTTTCAAGAACCGAAAGCATTTTGAACATTTTCTGTGGCACTATTACTTGGCAAATAACAGCCATTTTTGTAGACACCCGTTTTTACATTTTCGCAAATTCTCCTGAAAGTTGTCAGTAAAGTAATCCCACTACAGACCTCAGGAGGCCCTTGAGGTAGTAGGGGGTTAAGGCTCTCACTTTTTCTGTACAATCCATACTTTATGTCAGCCGGGTTGTCAGCCCTGCGTGACCACCGCCTTTACCCCCAGAACAAGCGTCTGGTACTAAATTCCATTAGAGGCTGAGTCGACCCCAGGGCCATGGTGCCGCCAGAAGGTTTGGGTCAGTTTAAAAATCCTGAACCGGGACTTGAACCCTCGACCTTCCGGCTTGTAGCGCAGTGCCTTAACCACTACGCTATGGCGTGCCCCTGAAAGTTATGATTTTTTTTTTGTTCAATGCCGTCACGTCATTTCGACATTCTGGTATTCTCTCCTGGCATGGCGTTATAGTAACCCACTTCTGATGTTGGGACGCCTGGTAGGCGTGATTACGCTGCCCCTATGATATGTGATAGGTGATGATGATGGTAACAATGCGTCAGTAGAGCCCTTAATCCTAAACTTAATGAATATGTTAATGATGATAATTGTGGCCAGATGATGTTCGGGGATCGTTTGGGCCTTAAAGTTTCCTAACATTTGTCATACAGGTGAGGAAAAAACCCGAAAAAAAGATAACCCAGAAAACTTGTCCCGTCCGGGGATCAAACCCGGGCCCGCTGCGTGACAAGGCAGCACCTACCTTGAGACTACAGCGGTGGACGAATTTTACTAGATGTAATTGTTTAATAAATAGGCATCATAAAAGGATACAATTTAAACCCCGGAAGAAATCTCTAAAGATGATAATGGGATTAGTAATTAAATCATGAAAAGGCTTTTTTTTTTGCACGATAGTGCGTTTTGTCGTACTTAGCAGCAATGGCGACCATTATTGAAAGTTCGAATTCTTACATTTCGGGGTTGCCAACCTAAATAACTATACTGTAATATTACATTTATACCCACGTGCGGGAATTAAAACCACTGCCCTCTATGTATACTACGTACAATGTATATACAAAAAATATCCAAAAGGTAGTGTAACATACATTATAGGAAACAAATCACTGCATTTTAAATGAACTGAACTTCATTTGAAACAATATAAAACAATAAATGCGTACTTGCGGCCATGTTATCAATAATTGTTCTCAAGGCCTCCTGTTGTTTCGACTAATAAACATTGCCCACACTATTAACGTTAGTCAGTTGTTTATAATGAACGCAAATATTTCCTACAAAGATGTTATTATTTTACTATTATTCATTATCTTGAAAACACCATCGCGCAAAAAAATAATGTACAACGCACGTTTGTGAAGTGATTTACAGAATCTCGGAAATTAAAAACCTCGCTATTGCTCGGTTTTAAGCATTTTTCCTCGATTCTATAAAAACATTTCCCAACCTCGCATCGTAATATACTATTTTGTGGTTTTTAATTCACTCATCCCTGGGAAAGCCAGATAAGTCCAAAACTATTACAAACAAGATTTTTTTTCCATTTAACTTCCTCTCTTTTAGACTTATCTAAGAAATATATATTACAGCGGATAGAATGTACTAGTATTGGCTATCTTGTTATTACCATGTTAAGCAGCATAAAGTACAGATTCCATCAAGAAAATTAAAAAAAATGGAAACAATCGACTTAGGCCTACCTGGTTTTTCGCGGGGTTGAGTGATTTTTTCTTAATTACGTTATCAACAGGTTTCAACTGAAAGGGCCTTATTTTTCGTCTTTTTGAGCGCTATTACTTTTTTGTTGGATAAATATTTTACGTCGAAAAAGTAATATATATATATATATATATTATATATATATATATATATATATATATATATATATATAGGCCTATATGATTAAGAAAGTTTTCCGCGTCATGGATTCAAAGTTGGCCTCTGACCACTGATTCCGACTTCGGCATGATCCCACATGGGATAATGGTATATATAAGCCCACCGCTGTGGTCTTGAGGTAGCGTGCTGCCTTGTCACGCAGCGGGCCCGGGTTCGATCCCCGGTCGGGGCTGTTTTTCTGGGTGAGGTTTTTATCGGGGTTTTTCCTCACCTGTAAGACAAATGTCAGGAAAACTTTAAGGCCCAAACGGTCCCCGAAATCATATGGCCATCATCCTTATCATTATCATCCTTACCATCATCATCATCATCCTTCACCGGTGTGGAAAGCAACGGGAAGCTACCACACCTACAGAATTCCCTAGTAAAGCTGCAAGCGTAGCATGAAAATGCTATGATTGCAGTGAAGGACTGCCTTCGGGCAGAATTACTATGGATATATATATATATATATATATATATATATTCATTTTTTTCACAGGCTACAGACCGATTTTTTTTTCCAAAACATAAATGTTATATTTGTACGGTTTTTCTCCTAATTGTCCACCGCTGTGGTCTCGAGGTTGCGTGTTGCCTTGTCACGCAGCGGGCCCGGGTTCGATTCCCTATCGGGACAGGCTCCTGGGTGAGGTTTTTTTTTCGGGGTTTTTTCCTCACCTGTAAGACAAATGTCAGGAAGCTTAGGGCCCAACGGTCCCCGAAAATCATCCGACCATCATCATCATCCTTATCATTATCATCATTATCCTTCCGGTGTGGAAAGCAACGGGAAGCTACCACACCTATAATTCCCTAGTAAAGCTGCAAAGCATAGCATGAAAATGCTATGATTGCAGTAAAAGACCTGCACTCGGGGCCGAATTACTATGGATGGATATCATTCAAAAGTGGGGGATTTAATTTTTATATAAAATTCTCTAACTTCCCTAGTCTAGAAATTCAATGCATCCGGTAATCAAACTTGGCTCGCTTTGTGAGAAACAACGGTCCACAACGTTTAACACGATTTTATGGTTTGAATTGTTTTTGTGTTGTTCTCTACTTCTAGTAAATTCAGATTTGAGCTAGACTTTATAAAAAATAGTTTTTAATAATAACTTCCTAACTGTTTGTCATGTTTTAAGCTCACTCTTCAATACGGCTCTGTTTTTAATAAACTTTTGTTGATAGAATTGTGATGGTGTTTGCGAAGTGTTTATAGTGGTATTATGTACGGATTATTACAAACTTTTTGATTGCCAGGTTTAGAGCACTTGAAGTTTGCACTAGATAAGAGTTGCATTAAAATCTGAATAAATAAATATGTTGCCTAAATAGCCAAGGCCGTAAAGAAACTACGTGATAAATCTAGTGTTCCATGGTTGTACAAATCTGTTTTTTTTAATACAGTAAAACCTGCCTATGAAGGAACATGACGGTTCCTTTAATATATTTCCGTCTTGGCAGTTTTCCTTCTTATAAAGGGTTCCCAAAATACAAGCTTGAATTTTCTCACGCTGTGTAAGGGTTTTACATGCACGCTTTAAAGACATAACGTATTGGCTGAAATACAGACAAAATAGTGTATGTAACACAGCTCAGTTTGCACGGCAATATAAAACAATGTTATTACACAAAAGTGAGAACGAACTCAACTAACAAGACGACTGAAGAGTTTCCCAACTCCCTCGCAGGTAATGTAAGCAGGCAAGGAAAATCGAGGGATTCCCCACTGTCACACATAAGCAAGGGTATTGCCGTAATACAATGACAACACAAGAAGGTAAAACGATATAATGCAGACAGCATCATAAGCAGAATTTTCACGTGTGGTCATTAATACTGTAATTAGAACGTGCTTAAAACTACTTTTCCGTCTTACTGGGGTAAAAATTAACTATTGGTACTTGAAAAGCCATTCCGTTTCCGCCTTATGAAGGTTTCCGGCTTATACAGGACGATTTTACATATATAATCGTACCGTTCTGGAGATTTTTTTCCGTCTCTTCAGGTTTCCTTCTTATAGAGGTTCCGGCTAAAACAGGTTTACCTGTATGATTCAAGGAGGGAAATAGTTTATTTTCCGGCTAATCGTGACGCGACGCCAAGAGAATTGAGCATGTGTAGGCCTACATGGGAATTGTTACAATTTGTACATTCAGTTTTTGTAGTAGATAACTAACTCACTAGCATTATCGAACCCGTAGGTTCATGACCGCACGGACATAAGCTCTCCACAGCATCCCTACCCTCAGCTGCTTTCCAATCATCCCTGTATAATCTACTTTCCTCAAATCATGATTAATGTTATTCTCCCAACTTGGCGTTTTCCCTCTGGTCTTCCTATAAAAAGCTTCTGCGTCTTTTTTTCATTTCCCATTCGCTTCATCTCTCTTTAGTTCAAAAATGTTCCTAAGAACTTTATTCTCAAATACGTCTGTTTTTTGTATTATTAGCATTATTTATTATAGTGCACATCTTTTTCGATAGAAACTACATCCTCGAATTTTCTGCGTTCGAAAAATTCAAACGATTTTGTCCGAGATTGAAGACGTGAATCTCGATTGGAGAATCAGGTTCGTTAGTCCAAGATCACCGAGATTGGCGAAGAAATTGGTAGTTTGAAGCCAAAGAAAATTTGCAATGCGAAATTATGAATTTCATAGTCGTTATATCTTCTTGAATTAAATGTTATGATAACTTTATTCAAGCAAATCAGCATTTAATCGTTTATTTATTGCATTATTAAGCCTATACCTAGGTCACTATAGGCTGATGATGAAACTGATAGTTTTAAACTGAAAATTCGACAATTCATAGTCATTAAATTCCCGTGTCAGATAGAGCGTAGATTCCATATTAATACTTACTTACTTACTTACTTACTCACTGGCACTATCGAACCCGTAGGTTCATGGCCTATAGACAACCGGAACCTTAATAAATATTATAATAATTACACATACATTACATCCCTATCCCGAGCTAATGCTTTCCAATCATTCCCTGTATAATCTACTTCCCTCAAATCATAGTTAATGTTGTTCTCCTACCTCATTCTTGGTCTACCAACTGGGCGTTTTCCTTCTGGCTTCCCTACAAGAAGTTTCCATGCACGTCTTTCATTCCCCATACGCGCAACATGTCCTGCCCATCGCAGTCTACGAGACTTAACTGTTCTTATTATATCTGGCTTCCTATAAAGACCATGTAGTTCATTGTTATGAAGTCTTCTCCATTCACCTGTCTCTTCATCTCTCTTTGGTCCAAAAATTTTCCTAAGAACTTTATTCTCAAATACTCGCAATCTCCTTTCCTCCCTTAAAGTAAGAGTCCATGTTTCGCACCCATATAATATAACTGGTAGAATAATAGTTTTATATATCTTCAGCTTAACGTTTTTTGAAAGGAGTTGGGACATCAAAGTCTCTGTAATGCATAATAGCACGCATTTCCAGAATTGAGCCTATGTTTAATTTCTCTGTACATCTCATTCCTATTTGTGATTATTGTTCCTAGGTATTTGAACTCAGCCACTTCCTCAAAATTTCCCTCATTTGTCCTTAGCTGTCCATTTCCATTATATACTGAATTTCTACGTGTGACCATATATTTAGTTTTATTGATATTTACTTCCAGTCCCAATTTCTTAGTGTTACTCAATAGTGTGTGTGTGTTGGCCTTTAGTATCTCCTCGCTATCAGCCACTAGTACTACATCATCAGCATTCCATATTAATACATTTCTATTTATAGATAGCATTATTTAATATCCAAACCTACAGATACATATTCTGTCATTTAACCATTTTCCTGCTCTTGAAGTGTAATAACTAGAGTCCGGATGTTAGGCACTTAAAAAGTTTAAAATGTATATATATATATATATATATATATATATATATATACACATTTTAAAATAACTTCACGGCGTGACAAGCCTACAAGTTCCTTTGCCTACCAGCCGCTACTGGCCTCACATCCACATGCGTTAATCACAGAAGTGAACGATAATCCAAACAGTATAGGGGTGACATGTTGTCAGCATATATAGCTTGTTTTCTCAACCTGGAGCCTCTATTTATTGTAACTATCAAAATTCCTCACACTAATGGGTGGACACCAATCCCATACTGACCGAAATTCCATGAGAAACTTTCTTCCCCCATGGGGAGTTGAAACAGAGCAAGTCCCGTACCTCTTCACCAAGGCACCACGCCTTAAACCTCTCGGCTACGCTGCGGGACATAATTTATTCAACACGTTTCATTCATTATACTAATTAAAACTCATTCTACCCTTGAGTAGGTTTATAAGATTGCTTAAAATTCTATATCATCTCAATACTAATAAAATTCATTGTTAAAACCGTTGAGGTGAATAGTCATAAAATTAAATAAGCTAAAATGTACCTTCTTAGGTCAATGCCGTCGTCCTCAACTTATAAAATATGTATTATTTTTGTCTGAAGGCCTTTCAGAATATCCATTCCATCTTCAGCAGGTCTTTCTTCGCTACATATTTGATGTGGTGGTTGATGATGCTGGTTCTAGACCTACATTTTATCTTTTTTTTATTTTATTATATCTATATGATACTTAAATTAAGATTTGTTCCTACCTTCATTGTTCCAGAGATTCATTTTCATAAGTCATCATCATCCAAACAAGTTTAAGGCCCAAAGCCTGTTATGGTTTCAGTGAAGCACTCTCGGTTCATCTTTTTCTAGAACGTCCCAAAGGTCTCTTCCCTTAAGTTTGGTATTGAAACAAGGTTTTTGGAACTCACAAGTAAAATTCTTAAATATAAATGAACTGGATAAGTAAAGAAAGATTTTTTTTTTCAAATGTCCCAGGTTGTCATTTCAACATTTCTTGTGTTCTCTCCTGGCATTGGCTTAATTTAACCCACTTCTGAAGTTGGGGCGCCTAGAAGGCGGTGTTACGTTACCCCGATAATATGATGTGTGATAAACGATAATGAAGCACCGGGAGAGTTCTTAACCTAAACTTAACCTAAGTTCCAGATCATGAGCAATTACAGTAATGATTCCCTTTAAGGAAAAATGTCTAAAGTTTGACTGGGAATCGAACCTCGAACCTCGGACCTCATGAACAGTAGTCAGAAACGCTTGACCACTAGCCCATGAGGCTGGTCAGTATTAACAACATGTAATTAGATTCGAATTTTGAATGGAGTAAACTAAGAGAAAATCGAAAGACACTTAGAGAAGAAACATAAAAAGCTCATGAATCGAACCCGGGACCTCATGAATAGTAGTGAGAAACGCTGACCACTAGCCCATGAGGCTGGCCAGAAAGAAAATATTATGTAAGGAAAAAAAAAACTATCATCATCATCATCATCACTCCAGGGATTAGGCAATTGCCCGTTCCGACTTCATATTGCATCAGCCCAACGTCTTCTAGGTCTTCCAACATCACGCCTTCCTCTTGCTTGATAATTTCTGGCTAACAATGGATATCTCTCCTTACTCATTCCATCCATGTGATCAATCCATTTCTGTCTGTAATTCGTGACTTTATCCAATAAAGGCTGTACTTTCAATTCTTCTCTTATATCCTCATTTCTTATTCTATCAAGTCTTGTACATCCTTTTACTTGTCTTAGGAACCGCATCTCTGCCGTCTGTATTCTATCCTTCTGTCTTTTCACTGGAGCCCAAGTTTCACATCCATACAATGGAAAAAAAACTATTGATCTAAAATTCATTGAAAGTTTTGTTCTTTGGTATATTTTAATAGATTAGGAGTTGTACGCTTAATATATTTTTTTTATATTTTTCAATCTTCTTGTAATATTTATCATTAGACACTGTGATGATAATAAAAACGCAGTCTGATATTACAAAATGTTAACTAGATAGAGTATTTTCCATGACTTCCGCAAGAGTTTGTTTAATATGTATGTTTTTATGTTATAATGGGATGATTTATGCCTCGAGCAACGTGTTGTGATAAATTGCTTTGTTGCAGTACAGGAAGAAAGTAAAAGCGGTATTCCCATAATGATCAGGTATCAAGTGAATGAAACGTTTATAGTCTTACAAGACGAGAAAAAACTCGCGGACAAACACACAATCAATATTTCGTCTATAAATTATGCTTCTCTTTTTGGAATTTCTCTAACGTACAGATGTCAAACTATAACATTCTTCAAAAACAAACTAAATAATTATTTAATAACAAACTTACTTATACACCTCACTGATAGTATTCTTTTAACCATTAATAAATTCAATTACTTATGAAAATAATACTAAGAATAACAAATATTTTCTTTTGTTTTGTTTTAAATATTGTATAATCGTAAAATTAGTTTTCTATATCACATTATTTTTCTTTGTTTTTTATATACATTAGACAGGGACAATTTAATATGTCTTGCTTGTATACATTGTATTATTAATTTTAGTCTTAATTTTAACTAACATTAACTGGTTGCAATTAGATCGTAATATAATATATATTATCTTTTTGATCAAATTTTTATTTAGTATTTAATATTAGAGTTCATTGTGATTGTTATATTCTGATGTAATATATGTTTGTCCTGGTGAGTGGAAGAGAAGACCATATGGCCTTAACTCCACCAGGCTAAATAAATCTAATCTAAATCTAATGTTTTCCTACAATTCATTTTATGTTTTACTCCTCCATAAATCCTTATTCTCTGCATCACTCTCTGTTAATCATTTCAATACCATATTCCTCTGCACTCCTTGAGCCAGCGGTTCTTTTGGTCTCCCGTTTCTTCTGTTGCCCTCCGCTTCAAATTTTAATAGCATCTTAGATATTCTGAATCGGCCGCGGTGGACTAGTGGTTATGCTCCTTGCCTCTGGTCCCGAGGGTCGCGGGTTCAAACTCGGCCGGGGTCGATGGATTTTTTTAGGATGGAAAAATCCTAGGAGCAGGTCCTCCGGGAGGGACTTTAAGCAGTGGGTCCCGAGTCTGAAGATTTTCATGCTCGTAAAAGATCCTTAAGCCTGAATGAAAAGGCCTCTAAGCAAAATTTGCCGAATTTTCCCGTCCTAGTACTACCTTGGTTTCCTAGATGTCAGTATGAGGCGTTCCGCTGACCACGGACCACTCAAATGACATCTACACGAAAACAAGTGTAACTAAATTAGTATGGTTCAAATTCTTCCCTGTAGGGGGAGAGCGCCTAAATCTCTGTTAAGGGAAACATGGGCTTAAAAGAAGTACTCGTACAAGAAGATATCCTGTCATCTGACATCCTCTTTATGCGGCCAAACCATTTTAGTCTTCTTTCTTCAATAAATTGTGGAACATGTTTTTGAACGTCCATTATTTCTCTGAGTTTAGTGTATCTAATTTTGTCTCTTTTTGAATTTCTGGAAGTCCTCTTCCAAAAGTCCATCACTGTCACCGATAGTTTCTGTGCTTGCTCTCTGCTCTAAATGTACACGTTTCCGTGTCATAGAATAATATAGTACTCTTCATCAATGAACTATAAAGAAGTTTAGTTTTTTTCTTCTTCAGAATGTTTCTACTTCACAGCACCGAACATTCCAATTGTTTTCTTTCCTTGACTTACTCTTTTGTTTATCTAAGAATTGCTTGTTCCTTATGACTCTAATATTGATTCCAAATATTTGAATTTAACTGTCTTCATTTTCTCATTTTCAATCTCCAAATTTTATCCATTTGCATCGTAGACGAAAAATAATCTGTCATTATTTAAATTGATATGTAATCCCCAATTTTTATATTCCTTCATCAGATTTCTAACCATGTAAGAAGCATCCTGTAATCTGACATCCTCACGTGGCTTTCTTTTTTCAATAACTTGTAGAATATCTTAATGATGATGATGATGATAATAATAATAATAAAATAATAATAATATAATAATAATAATAAATGTCCTGTTTTAAAAATGTTCATATATTTTTCCGGCACCATTGATTTGTCTTCAATTTCGCTTTTAATTTCCCTCCATTTGTCTCTATTATAACGCATTTCTTCCTCTCTTTCCCAATTCTTCAAAGTTTCTCTAATCCCTTGGATCCACTAGAGATTTGGTCGTCCTTTCCTTCTCGTTTCTGTTGGTGTCCATTCCATTATCTATTTTGGTAATCTTTCATCCTCCATTCGCCTAATAGGCCCGAACCATTTTAGTTGCTTTTCTTGGATAAATTCTAAAATTGAGTTTTGTACCTTAATGTTCTCTTTTATAACTTCATTTCTAATTTTCTCTCTCCTTGATATCCTGGCAGATCTTTTCCAATAATCCATTTCTGCTACCATTAATTTTCTTTTCATCTGATAATTTATTGTCCAAACCTCTGAACCATAAGTCATAATACTTCTAACTATTGCTTTAAAAATGTTAACTTTAGTTCCTCTTTTGATATGTTTATCCCATAATATTCCATTCAGGGCAGATATTACATATTTTCCTGAGTTTTTCTTTGATCTTATTTCCTTTTCCTGCTTCCCATCTTCTGTAATTTTTACTATCAAATATTTGTATTCCTCTATGTGTTTAATTACTCCCATTTCATCTTCCAGCATCAAATCTTGATCAATGTCTTCTATGGTCATATACTTGTTCTTTTTTTTTTTTTTTCATATTCACCTTTGGTCCCCATTTATAATAATAATAATAATAATAATAATAATAATAATACGAAGTCTCCAAAAAATTTCAGAGATTACTGGTAATTTTGGTATAAAGAATCCATGGTCTCAGTTAACTTATTGTGGGAGAAACCGGATAGTTACCTGGTTATCTCTTACCTACATAATTTTATAAAATATAAAGATACCCCTTTACCAGGTTAATTAAAAGCCGCAGGAGGTCCAGTATCTGTCATATATTTTCCCGGAGAACATTTTTCTTTTGTTGATCACACGATAATTATCACTAATTCAGGAGATACGGTATCGTAATTTTTTAAAATTGATATACAGGGCTATTCAGAAAGAAGGAACAATCTTCAAGTATTCATTTCTTCCATACTTCAGAAAATAGGAACACAATTCCATCGTTCCTGGAAAGAGAAAAGTTTGAAGTTCCTATCAGGGCAAGTGAAAATCCTATGTCAGTTATCAAACATGAAAGAGATTCACCGACGATTAACGTCTTCTGTGTGTCATATCTGTAAACAAAATTTATGGACCTTTCTTATTTTTGGAGAAAACGGTGACAGGAGTAATCTGTCTAGACATGCTTGAAAACTGGTTATTTCCTCAACTTGAAGATGACTCGGATGACTTCATATTTATGCAAGATGGTGCTCCGCCTCATTTCTCTAACCACGTCCGACGTTACCTGAGTAACACCATTCTAGGACGATGGATTGGAAAATGAGCAGAGGATCAACTTCATCGCCGGTGGCCTCCCAGGTCACCAGAAACCCCGTATGATTTTTATCAGTGGAGTTACGTAAAAGACCGTGTTTTTATCCCCCCTATACCCGACACTCTTGAAAATCTACGACATCGAATTGTTGAAGCTGTGAATTCGATAACTACTCGTAGATACACTCGGACCAACGGATCTGTGCCCCTGTAGTGCTGGCATCGTTCTTAGAAAAGTACCCGTCAATACTTACACCATTTCACCGCACTCCCCTCCGTCCCCTACGTCAAACAACAGCCATCGAGTAGGAATGTTGCCAAACTTCCCCCGTGTCATGGCTCTTGAATATTGAATAATGCAAGGTTGGAGTCAAGTTGACAACACTGAAGTGCAAGTGAAAGAGAGAGAGAGAGATAGATAGATAGAGAGATAGAAATGCAGGGAGGGAAATTATTTGCTGAAGCAGAAATGGAAGTATGTAATTTTTGTATAATTTTACTGTTCGCTGGTTGAGTGGAAGAGAAGGCCTTATGGCCTTAACCCTGCAAACTAAAATAAAGCATTATTATTATTATTATTATTATTATTATTATAATTAATAATAATAATAATAATAAAGTTTTTTTGGACCAAAGAGAGATGAACAGACAGGTGAATGGAGAAAACTTCATAACAATGAACTACATGGTCTTTATAGGAAGCCAGATCTAATAACAGTTAAGTCTCGTAGACTGCAATGGGCAGGACATGTTGCACGTATGGGGAATGAAAGACTTGCATGGAAGCTTCTTGTAGGAAAGCCAGAGGGAAAACGCCTAGTTGGTAGACCAAGAATGAGGTGGGAGAATAACATTAACTATGATTTGAGGGAAGTAGATTATACAGGGAATGATTGGAAAGCATTAGCTCAGGATAGGGATGTATGGAGAGCGTATGTCCGCGCGGCCATGAAGGTACGGGTTCGATAGTGCCAGTGAGTAAGTATAATAATAAAGTAAGAAAATGTACCATGATCAAATTTTACAAATTGTGTATTCGGCATCTTAACTTATGTGCCCAAAATATACTCATTAACAACAAGACAAATTTCAATACATGAAGCAGCGCTAAAGAGATTCCGCAGACCCAAAGCAGGGTACACATTAATATATCACCAATACTCGGTATTAATACAGTTTTCGACCAGCTAACTATTCCATAATAGAAATAGCCTCATGGGCTAGTGGTCAGCATATCTGACTACAGTTCATGAGGTTCCGGGTTAGGTTCCCAGTCAGACCATAAGAATTTTTCCTTAAAGGAAATTATTCCTGTTGTTGCCCATGGTCTGGAATTTAGGTTCATTACCATATATGTAACCCATCATATCATCGGGGTAACGTAAATCCGCCTTCCAGGTGCGCCGACCTGAGAAATGAATTACAATTCCGCCATTGCCAGGAGAGAACGCCAGAAATGTTATAAAAGACAACCGGGTGGCATTGGACAATAACAAAAGCAGAAATAGATGGAAGGACCTCGTCAGAACCTCAGAAATGGCTTACATATTACTCAATTATCATTATTATATATTTTTTTAGTTTGGTTTTCTATAAATGTAAATATCTATAAATTCGATACTATTGTAGTATGAGCTAAAAGTAGCACTATTCTAAAAAAATCCTCTGGCTGGGTTTGAACCAGCGACCTATGGATTACTGGAATTATATACCACTAAAGTCCACCACTCTACCAACTGAGCTACGACAAGGACGGACTAAAAAGTCGATACGTCCGCAACCTATTATACCGGTCTTTATTTGTTTGATGTCCTGACGATCCTGGCCAGGATCTTAGAAATAATTATGAAATTATTGTATTACCATTGGTCCTTTACAAGTATACAAAGTTTCAAGTCGATCCAATGTTTTAAAGTGGGTGAAAATCGTGTTGAAAGATTCCGTTACATAGATAGATACAGGTCAAGCTAATATAAAGCGTGTAAAAAAGGAGATGAAATATTAGACGTCCTATAAATCATTGGCAGATTTTTTCGAAGTCAAAACCAACCTGGAGGCTAACGAATGAAGTCGATGATGATAATGATGATGTAGTGTAAGTCACAAAATAATAGAGGGTCTTATTTGCGATGTAGTTTTAAAATCGATTAAACACAATTTTAATGAACACTTTTTAGTCTCTTTTTATCCTACTGACTGGTCTGCAATGTGCGTGTATGTAAGAAGGCGGTCATGTTTGATTCACGACATAGATTTCACATGTGGTATGAGGTTGTCAAAGCCTTTGACTTCTCTCTTGGAAAATTATAGTTGCCCGGGAAGTCGGAAGTACGCATGGAGAAACGCCGTGCGTGCCACACAAGCAAATAACTGCCCGTGTCCGTACATAGTGATGATGATTGTCAGTGGCGGCTTTATACATATCCTTATTTCCTACACCCCTAGTTAGCTGGCGTCTAGATTTGAGAAGTTATCTTCTTACCACAATATTGACACTACGTCACAAGATAAGTCTGCTAACAATTCCTCTTCATAGCACTTGCTCTTATTCTACTTCTTTCACAGTAGCCTCTGCACGCTCCTGGAATTTCCTTCCTCAAGATATCAGGCGTTGCCGCACACTTGGCACTTTTAAGTCACGCCTATGCTGTTACTTGTTGTCTAATAATTAATTTTTCTCTATTTATTTAAATTTATGCTATGTTATTAATAATTTTTTCTCGTTTTTATATATCTTGTACATATTACATTTAACTTGTTAAATCTAGAGTAAATCATAATACATTATAAATAATAATTGTATTGTATGTATAGCATGTAATCGTTTATGTTTATCGTAATTTAGATGTAAGACTTTTTTTTGTATTTTTAAAAACCCGATTGAGTGGCAGACAAGGCCTTAAGGCCTTAACTCTGCCTGGTAAAATAAAGCTATTATTATTATTATTATTATTATTATTATTATTATTATACCACTCTACATTTTGCTTAACAGGTCCATACATCCTTCTGAGTAGCCTATATTTCTTTCAGAAAACAGCCAATCGAGCACATATACAGTTTGCAGATATGAAATTTATAATTTATGAGATATATAAAAAGTATAATGTTATATGTATCGGAAGTTTGGACAATGACACAACAACATGTCAACAGAATAACTTCAGTTGAAATGGATTTTTGGAGAAGAGCTGCCAGAAAATCTCGATTGGAAAAAAATATAAATACAGAAATTAGAAAATGGATGAATGCAGAAAGAAATATAATGGATGAGATTGAACACACAAGGCTAAAATGGTATGGACACGTAAGAGGAATTCAGGATGGAAGACTACCAAAGGCTGTCTATACATGGAAAATTGAAAGAAGGAACAGAATAGGAAGACCAAGAACAACCTGGAAGAACAACATTCAAAATTCAGTGAGGAAATTTGGTGTAACAGATGAAGACACAGAGGACAGAGAACGATGGAGAATTTTAATTAAGGGAAATTGTGAATGTTTGTTGCAAACTGATAGTCACTAAGTCCGTAGTCATTTATATTTATTTTTTTAATTCATGTTAATTACTATGATTGGTTGGAGAAAACCCTCAATGATAAGGAAAATTCTCAAAATGAATTAATGGGTATAGGCCTATAAAAAATCAACTAAAACTGATAAAATATGAAATGAAACAGTAAGATCTGTCTGGATATTTCTCAGTTAATTATAAGATAGGGGACACGCCGTAGCGTAGATGGTTAAGGCAATGCGATACAAACCGGAAGGTCGAGGGTTCGTGGTGGGGTCACGATTTTTAAACTGACCCAAATCTTCTGGTGGCACCATCGCCTTGGGATCGACTCAGCCTCTAATGGAAATGAGTACCAGACGCTTGTTCTGGGAGTAAAGGCTGCCGTCTCGCAGGGCTGAGAACCCGGCCGACATGAAGTGCCGATTGTCTAGAAAAGTGGGAGCCTTAACTACTTTTGGCCTATAGTGGGATAATGAGATCACTTTACCTACTTTACCTAATGATAAGATAGAAGAAGAACATGAAATGGAAATATTGACTGAATGACAGAGAATAGATTACCCAAGAGTAAAATGAAGTAGCGGTAGACCTCATAAGAGGTGACCTGACGATAGATATCGGAACATTAGCTAGAGAAACCTTTCTATTGGAAGACCTAAGACTTAAAATATTACTGCCATACACGGAGTGCCTTTAAGCGGTTTTATGGGAACGAGAGGAGAAGAGAGAAGAAATCCCGGCAGAGTTCTATAACACGGATGCAATTACATCTACTGATTGGCAGTTTGCGGGCTATGACTTGAGACACGTTGTAACAAGATTTTCTGTGCATGGGTTCCATCACGGAATATGTAGAAGAAAGGGATACCACCAACGTGGACCTGATTGTGTATGCGAGAGATGTGGGGAACCGTGTGATACCTACCACGCTATGAACTGCTCGCAGAGAGGCGAATCACTTACACAGTTCTGTTCTGTAATATAATATTGTATTCCAATTAGTGCGCATTTATTACTATTATTATAGATATCGGAACAGGTGGTATCTAATCCTTGAAGGGTGAAGGAGTTGGTACAAAATACTAAAGCCTGGTTTCGCCAATAATTAAGATTAACAAATATATAATAGCCCTAATGCTATTTTGAAGGAGTGTTGCCATAATTTTAGCAATCTCTTTATTTGTCTATATCTTTATTGTACTTTTTTTTTAGTTTTGCCATCTAACATTTATTTTTAGACCTATGACTGACAGTCATACCAACATATATATATATATATATATATATATAAATATATATATATATATATTTAATTTGGTTCCTTCTATTGTCCCCCAAATTGTGAATTTTGTTACAAACATAAAATAAAACAATTGACCTGAGCAGTAATTCCGCTAAAAGAGTCAGCAATCAACCTGGGATGCAAATATATCCAATTAAAACCACGGTATAAGTGATAAAACAAAAAAGTAAACATAACCAAATTGTTTCCTTGTCTTGTTTTATCACTTCTACTGGTATCTGTGGTTT
Organism: Diploptera punctata; assembly: GCA_030220185.1. Classification (NCBI taxonomy): domain Eukaryota; kingdom Metazoa; phylum Arthropoda; class Insecta; order Blattodea; family Blaberidae; genus Diploptera; species Diploptera punctata. Next base: position 500,749 of record JASPKZ010004915.1, on the reverse strand, counting down.
TAACTGGATATTATTTGCATCCCAGATTCATTGTTGACTATTTTAGCGGAATTACAACAAGGTAAATATTGTTTTATTTTATATATAATGAATTTCCACGAATTAATTATTTTGTTACACTTTGTTTAATAACGTTATCCAACATTGCTGAATAACCTGTTAGCATTTGCCAGGAGAATTCGTCTCCTCTCAACGGTATCAGGATAAGGTGGAGCAGGTACCAATAAGAATTATACCCGAGCCGCCAGATCTCTGGCTCTGAAGTTTAGGTTATACGAGGGGTAAAAGGAGAATTCGCCCTCTACTGCCAATAAGGATATGGTTGTTTGGGAGTAGATGTCTGCCACAACCAATCACTGCTCTTGACGCAGCTATAGTGCGCTAGTAAGGTGTGAAATTGCTGAGATGTTGTCAGCTGTATGTCTGCTAACCGCATGCATAAAGCGGCCACTCCCACTGAATATCCATATCAGCAACACTGACGTGAAAACGTAAAGTCCGGAGAATCAGTGGCTGCAGTATAATACTTCTTGTCTTGTAAGCCCTTGTTTCCTTCAACGAGATTTAGGAGCTCTCCCCCTACAGGGAAGGAATTGAACCATACTAATTTAGTTACAGTTGTTTCCGCATAGATGTCACTGGAGTAACCCATGATCAGAGTTCCGCCTCATACTGACATCTAGGAAACCAAGGTAGTACTAGGACGGGAAAATTCGGCAAATTTTGCTTAGAGGCATTTTTATTCAGGCTTAAGGACCTTTTACAGGCCTGTTAATCTTCAGACCCGTGTCCCACGGCTTAAAGTCTTTCCCGGAGTCCCGTAGTTGTTCCTTTGATTTTTCCATCCTAAAAAAATCCATCGTTCCCGGTCGGGTTTGGACCTGCGACCCTCGGGATCAGAGGCAAGGAGCATAACCACTAGTCTACCGCGGTCGATAGAATTAATACCAACTTAATAACATAATATATTCATAAAGCACTTTTTTGCGCGATAGTGCGTTTTGTCGTACATACAAGCAATGGCGACCATTTCGGGGTTGCCAACCTAAATAACTATACTTTACACCCACGTGCGGGAATTAAAACCACTGTCCTCTATGTATACTATGTACAATTATATATAAAAAATATCCAAAAAGGTAGTGTTAATATACATCATGCGAAACAAATCACTGCATTTTAAATGAACTGAACTTTATTTGAAACAATATTAAACAATAAATACGTACTTGCTGCCATGTTATCTATAATTGTTTTCAAAGCCTCCTGTCGTTTCAACTTATAAACATTGCCCACACTGTTAACGTTAGTCAATTGTTTATAATGAACGCAAGTATTTCCAACAAATATATTATTTTACTATTATTTATTATTTTCAAAACACCACCGCGCAAAAATAATGTACAACGCACGTTTGTGAAGTGTTTTACAGAATCTCGGAAATTAAAAACAGCTATCGCTCGGTTTTTAGACACTTTTCCTCGATTCTGTAAAAACCACTTCTCAACATCGCATTGTAATATACTATTTGTCCCTCAATGTCCACCGCTGTGGTCTCGAGGTAGTGTGCCCGGTCGGGACAGGCTCCTGGGTAAGGTTTTTCGGGGTTTTTCCTTACCTGTAAGACAAATGTCAGGATGCTTACGGCCCAGCGGTCCCCGAAAATCATCCGGCCATCATCATCATCATCATCATCCTTCACCGGTGTGAAAGCAACGGGAAGCTACTACACCTACAATTCCCTAGTAAAGCTGCAAAGCATAGCATGAAAATGCTATGATTACAGTGAAAGACCTGTCCTCGGGCAGAATTACTATGGATGGATGGATGTTCCTCAATGTACTGTGTTCTCACTCTCATGAAGTTTTAAACTTCCTTCAAATGCAAAGTTTTTAGATTCATTATTTATTATTTATTATTATTATTATTATTATTATTATTATTATTATTATTATTATTATTATTATATACAGAACGAAGAAAACTATATTTCAAGTTCTGTTACAAAGCATTTTATTATATGGGTCCGAAACCTGGACAGTAACTAGAAAACAAGCCAACAAGCTGTCAGCAGTATAAATGGATTTTTGGAAGCGATCGACAAGAATTTCAAGAAGGGATAAGGTCAGAAACAGCACAATAAGGGGAATTATGCAAGTTGAAAAAAAAACATTAAAAAATTGAAGAAAAACGTCTGAAATGGTATGGGCACTTCATAAGAATGGAAGAAGAGAGAATACCAAAGAAGATACTTAATTGGAAAGCTAATGGAAGAAGTGGAAAAGGCAGGCCTAGAGAACGATGGATGGTTGGAGTGAAGAGATGTATGGAAGCTAGATATTTGAGGGAAGAAGATTCTTTAGACATGAACCTCTGGCGACAAATCATTTTGGGATGAAGGAGAAACACTGTATTGTCGAATATTCCTAAATAAAAATATTATTATTATTATTATTATTATTATTATTATTATTATTATTATTATTATATAAGATATAACCAATTACATTGGTATGGGCACGTACGATGAATGCAAGAAGAAAGATAACCCAGGAAAACATTGGATTGGTGTCCACCTGGAAGAAGAAGGAAAGGAAGACCTCGAAACTCGTGGATGCAAAAAATAACTGGAATGAGAACAAAGAGGACTGGAGGACATGGAGTGGATGGATAGAGATGAGAAGAGAAGAAAAATAAAACTTTAGGCACAGAAAGTTGTGTAAACATAAAAAATCTGTATATGAATTAATTATTATTCATCATCACATCATCATCACTCCAGGGATTAGGCAATTGCCCGTTCCGACTTCATAATGCATCAGCCCAACGTCTTCTAGGCCTTCCAACATCACGTCTTCCTCTTGCTTGATAATTTCTTGCTAACAATGAATATCTCTCCTTACTCATTCCATCCATGTGATTAATTATTATTATTATTATTATTATTATTATTATTATTATTATTATTATTATTATTATGTAGGTACAATATTCAATATTGGATTTTATAAAGAAGAAACAATTAAATTGGTACGGACACATTAGAAGGATGGAAGAAGGAAGACTACCTAAGATAATCATGGATTGGGAACCACAGGGAAGGAAAAAGAAGGGTAGGCCAAATATTACGTGGATTCAGGGAATCAATGAAACTAAGAGGGAATGGGAAATAGAAGAAGATATATGGATGAACAGACAAGAATGTGTTGAAACAAATTTGTAGTTAACTGTGAACATGGGTACCGGAAAAATGTATATTCATTGTAAAAGCCGGAATAATAAAAAACAATTATTATTATTATTATTATTATTATTATTATTATTATTATGGGGCACGCCGTAGCGTAGTGGTTAAGGCACTGAGCTACAAGCCGGAGGCTCGAGGGTTCAAGTCCCGTTGGGGTCAGGATTTTTAAACTGACCCAAACCCTCTGGCGGCACTATGGCCCTGGGGTCGACTCAGCCTCTAACGGAAATGAGTACCAGACGCCTGTTCTGGGGGTAAAGGCGGCCGTCACGCAGGGCTGACAACCCGGCTGACATAAAGTGCTGATTGTCTAGAAAAAGTGAGAGCCTTAACCTCCTACTACCCCAAGGGCCTCCGGGCCTGTTGTGGGATCACTTTACTTTACTTTGTTATTATTATTATTATTATTATTATTATTATTATTATTAATGTTATTATTTTTATTGTTGTTGTTGTCTATTTGCTATTGTTATTTGAATGACGTTATACGTACTTGTACAGTGTTGTCAAATAACGTATAATACAAAACGTATTAAGTTACAACTGGTTCTGGCTGGTAGACCTACTTAATCAATGCTGTACCTGACACTTCGATATCGGCTTTTTATGCTCTCTTCTTAAAATTCCTATATACAGTAATTATAATGTTAATTATTGTTCCAATTTTTAATGCTTTTCCTTTGAATTAATCACGTACATACACAATTTAAAAGAATCGACTTTTTTTTGTAATCGAGCTGAAAATAATCTAATTTGTTAAAAAAAATTGATGTCGCAGCACGGTACTTTGCATGAGTAAATGTGAGTGGATGGACTTAAGATGTTTCATCGGTCACAGTTTTTAATTAGTTGGGTTTTATTTAGGACTATTTAACTCATGCCCCAAATGGGAGTCAATGACCAATCACGTTTCAATGGATTTTGATTTACAACCAATGACAGTCGTGTTTCACCTCGAATTTATCAATAAGTTTATCATAAGTAATGCCACGAGTGATTTCCAAATTATCGATAAATTCACGACTCACGAAGTGAGGAGTGAATTTATCTAGAGAATTTGGAAATCAAGAGTGGCATTTGTTAGGACTATTCAACGAATAAAATTAAGCTGTTTACTCACAAATCATTATTTAACTATAGTTATTTTAAAATATTTATATATTTAATGTAAACGGCGATGTTTGAAAACAAATGAGAAACGATAGGTACGCTTCATCTGCTTCTTTTGTTTATCACTGCAACCAGATCATACTATTTATTGCCAAAGAAACGCAATATTGTAAGAATGCTCTCTAGTGGAGAAAAAATGAAACACATCAAACTGTATATTAATTCATTTCTGATGTCGTATGATGTAAATATGACAATTATATTTTTCTGGATTATTACCTGGGAAAACATACATCTAAGAAAGTGCAAACAGTGTTTTTTTTTGTGTAAATAAATTGCTACAAATGTTTTTATATTAACTCCTGCAAGCTCCTCAGTCACTGCAAAATAATGGTCAGACCTGTTCAGAATATTAAATGGAGGGAGCTTTCTTTAATATGGTAAATTTAACACTGATAAATATTTCGTGAAACACAACTCTGATTGGTTGTAAAACAGAAATCATTGAAACGTGATTGGTCGTTGACTCCCATTTGGGGCATGAGTTAAATAGTCATAATTAATGCCACGAGTGATTTCCAAATTATCGATAAATTCACGACTCACGAAGTGAGGAGTGAATTTATCTAGAGAATTTGGAAATCAAGAGTGGCATTTGTTAGGACTATTTAACGAATAAAATTAAGCTCTTTGCTAAAAAATAATTATTTGAATATAGTTACCGGTGTTTTAAAATATTTATATAGTTAATGTAAACGGCGACGTTTGAAAACAAATTAGAATTTTAAGGTTATGTATATTCACTGCAACTCGATCATATTATTTATTGCCAAATAGGATCGCAATATTGTAAGAATGCACTCTAGTGGAGTAATAATGAAACACATCAAACTATTATATTCAACATTATAGGTTAATCATTTATATTTTGAATAAACAACTTAGTAAAATCACTGAATCTATTCATTATATGCTATATTCAATGTATTTGTTGGAGAAAAATAATGGTCTAACCTGTTCAGAATATTAAAAAAGGAGGAGCTTTCTCTATCACAAAATCAGGAGCTGATAAAGAGAAATCGATAAAGAGTGAGGTGAAACACGACTGTCATTGGTTGTAAAACAGAATTCATTGAAACGTGATTGGTCATTGACTAGCATTTGCGACATGAGTTACATAGTCATATTAAAGAAAACTTCATTTTTAATATTCTGAACAGGCCAGAGCATTATTTTGCAGTGACTGACTCTCTAAGAAATACGTTGAATATATCAATTTATATATTAAGATGTAAGAATCCTAGAATCCGACTGTTTAGCCCATCGTTGTAAGAAGTTAATATTATATCCTCTGGTAGCTCAGTTGGTAGAGCGGTGGACTGTAGTGGTATATAATTTCAGTAATCCATAGGTCGCTGGTTCAAATCCGGCCCGGAGGATTTTTTTAGAAGAGTATTACTTCTAGCTCATACTACAATAGTATCGAATTTAAAGATATTTACATTTTTAACTTATTCTGTAAAATATTAGTGACAATTTTGTAAACTTACCACATTGTAATTTATCCAAAAAATATGATAAGGATACGACTAACTGTAACTATTTATCTATATTAAAATATTCAAAACTATTATAATAATGTTAGATAATAATAATTTTAAAAATATATAATTATATTCGTGCCTAGACACTAAAAATATCGTAAGCAGTTAAATTTTCATGGGATTCTGGTTTATGACAATCAATTAAACTAAAAATTTAAAAAAAATAATAGTTTAAGAGAATTAAAACAACAGGCTTTATTAGAAAACCAAACTAAGAAATAAATAATAGTTTTAAAAAAACTAAAACAACACGCTTTATTAGAAAACCGAACAAAAAAATTAAAAATAATTTTAATTTCCAACACGCTTGAGATAAAATTAAAGTGGTCAACACATCTAGAATAAAACTAGAATTATCTAAATAATAATAATAATAATAATAATAATAATAATAATAATAATAATAATAATAATAATAATTTTACCATCAAAAGCGTGGGGTGCTTTTATGGTTTTTACGTTTTCTTCATACAGACTTTACTTTTACCAATATCTGTTTATTATCAAATATATTAATTGATATAGAGCACCCCACGCCTTGTGATGGTAATATTTTTTTGTAGATAACTCTAGTTTTATTCTAGATGTGTTGGAGATGGTATTTTTTGTTGGCCACTTTAATTTTATCCCAAGCGTGTTGTAAATTAAAATTATTTTTCAATTTTTAGTTCAGTTTTCTAATAATTCGTGTTGTTTTAGTTTTTTAAACCATCTAAATTAAACATTTTCTCGATTCCCAACCTCGTATCATAATATACTATTATTTATTTTACCTAATGGAATTAAGACCGTAAGGTCTTCTCTTCCACTTCACCTGAGTTAAATTAAACATACAATAGCAATTATGAATTATCTACAAGTTGATTAATAATACATAGTAGGCATAGGCTACACAATATAGGCTACACACATGAGAGCATATAACAGAAATTTAGAAAATTCAAAATATGCTAACCACCTATTCCAATTTAATCATTGTTTCGATCCAAATTTTGAAATTTTACATATTTGTGTTAAGGGTAAGAAGTTAGATATTTTGGAGGCTGTAGAAATTAATAAATTTAAACGTAGTAAAAAAACTGTTAAATTCTCAGCTTGATTTGAATGAATCCCCTTTGTTAAATTAAAAAATTTAAATAAATATTGTTGTATTGTTGCTTAGATCAGTTGGAACACAATTCATAATTTGTTAACATGTCTGAAGAAGGTACAGTGTACCGAAACAGCTGTCACTGAATTATATATGAAAATCAAATAAAACTAAGTTTTATTTTTATTTAATTAACAATATAGAGTTGACAAGGAAAGAAAAAAATAATAAAAACCTGTAATTTGATAAAGTAATTAGCTTGATAAAGAAAGTGTAAAATTTAAATGAATGATAAAAGTATACCGGAAACATGTTTACATATAATAATAATAATAATAATAATAATAATAATAATAATAATAATAATGTTTTATTTATTCTGGCAGTGTTAAGGCCATAAGGTCTTCTCTTCCACTCAACCAGCACAAATACAAATAAATATTTGACAAATATAGATATACACTATACTAATTATAAACAGTTAAAGATACATTAAATGTAGCAATGTAAATTTCATGTACAAACAACATTTTATACGATAATAACAATAATAATACTTACGGTAGTAATAATAACAATAATAATGATAATAATTAATAATAATAATATAATAATGATAATAATATAATAATTATGATAATATAATAATTATGATAATAATAATAATAATAATAATAATAATAATAATAGATAAATATATAAATTATACGAGAAACACGATTAATATATATATATATATATATATAGATATTATAAATATATTTTTGACATTTGGCAATGAAGGCAAATATGATATGAAAAGAAAAATGAATGCTTGAGTCGGGATTCGAACTCGAGTCTCTAAAGTATATATATATATATATATATATATATTATATATATATATATATACCTTACACTGGGAAATAATGAAGTCGAGGTTAGAGCAAATATAAATTTAGATTTATTTTAAAAGTTGCCAATGTCCGGCAACTAAGGAAATATTTACTGAGTTTTTTAAACTGTTTTTGAGTCGGATAGTCCTTGATATAAGAGGGGAACGAATTCCATAATCGAGTGGCAGAAACAATGTAGAGGTATAGCTAGAGTTAATTTTTTTCACGATCTACGTTTAAGTTGTTATTGATAATTTTAATAGAGTCCTAGGCAAGTGTTCAGGCATTTACATCATCGACAGAAAAAATCAACTAAAATATGTTTTCCCAGAAAGGTGGCATCATCTTTACAAGCTGGAAGGTCAAATATTGAAAGATAAAAAAACAAAAATAAAAACTGGCTTTTACCTCCAGAATAAATTTTATTTAACCAATTCTAGAAAACTCTTACAAAGAAGTTATTGTTACGAATTTTGTTATTTTATTCACTCCCATTTTTTATAAAATATAGATAAAATATGCAAGTTTTGCAAAAGCAGCTTTGTTTACAACGTGCGACACCTTCTAAACATATCAGCCCGTTAATAAAGATGTTCTTAATACTAATAAAATTCATTGTTAAAACCGTTGAGGTGGAGAGTCATAAAATGAAATAAGTTAAAATATACCTTCTTAGGTAAGATCCGTCGTCCTCAACTTATAAAATATGTAATCTTTATGCCTGTAGGCCTTTCAGAACATCCGTTCCATCTTCAGCAGGTCCCTCTTCGCTACAACATTCAGTATGATGGTTGATGCTGCTGACACGACAACACCACATTAGGACCAGCAGCATCAACCACCATACTGAATGTTGTAGCGAAGAGGCCCTGCTGAAGATGGAACGGATGTTCTGAAAGGCCTACAGGTATAAAGATTACATATTTTATAAGTTGAGGACGACGGATTTTACCTAAGAAAGATGTTGTTTTAACACGTACAGAAATAAATTTATTTTAACCAATGTCCTGTTTAACTGGATGTAGGTTTCTAGTTGAATAACCGAAAACGCTGTTACCCCCTTTCCTTATAGGAGTTGAGTTAGATCACCATCCATCCATCCAATAGCAATTGGCTCAAATTCGAGCTTTAGCCTCCCTTAACTTCTGCCCCCAATTGTTTCTGTTTTGCGCAGCAAGCCTCCAGTTGCGACACGTAAGTAGGTTTGCAGCATCTTCCTTGATAACATCCTCCCTTCGTTTCTTCGGCCTTTCAACTCGCCACTTCCCCATCATAAAACTTGCCTTGTAAGCACTTTTTTTTTGTTGGTGCTCGATTTATTGAGAGCCTTTGTACTCTAGTTTCTTTAGTTTAATCAAAATGACATGGTCAGGTTCTCTATATTTGTCGTATTGACCAAATATTTTCCTGAGTACTTTTTATTTTTCAAAATTATATAAACTACCTCTAATCTTTTAGTGAGGCTCCAATATGCAAACAAATCACTAGGTATTAGGAGGAAGGAAAAAATAATGCTGTAATTTATGTTACAGCGAAATATTACCTTTTTAAATAGAGGTCATTTTTTTGAATGGACTATATTTATCCAGTACTGGTTGTCTGAAAATATCGAAAGAAAACGCCTACCTGATTCTTTTGTAGGATGGTACGAATACTCTTGTAGAAGGGATGGGAATCAAGTATATTAAAAACGAAAGCACAATAAAATGCGACTAAAATAAATTTATGTCTCCGCTTTTTATATAGAGTGGTTACTCCATTTTCATTACAGTAACAGTGGATATAGATAAAATACCATATGCAACTCGTACAGACGCAGTTTTATTAAAAACCTGTGTTGTGTTATGAGATTTCTAGGCTTTAAAAATACAAGTCGTTATTATTTATGTTGTCCACCGCTGTGGTCTCGAGGTAGCGTGCTGACTTGTCACGCAGCGGGGATCCCCGGTCGGGGCAGTTTTTCTGGGTGAGGTTTTTATCGGGGTTTTTCCTCACCTGTAAGACAAATGTCAGGAAAACTTTAAGGCCCAAACGGTCCCCGAAATCATATGGCCATCATCCTTACCATTATCATTATCATCATCCTTCACCGGTGTGGAAAGCAACGGGAAGCTACCACACTTACACAATTCCCTAGTAAAGCTGCAAGCATAGCATGAAAATGCTATGATTGCAGTGAAGGACCTGCCTCGGGCAGAATTACTATGAATGGATTATTTATGTTAATTAATATTATATCTAAAAAATTGTAGGTGTAAAAAGAACGTTATTATATTTAATTATTTTACTATATATATATATATATATATATATATATATATATATATATATATATATATATAGGCCTATATATATATATATATATATATATATATATGTGTGTGTGTGTATATATATATATATATATATATGATCAATATAATATTATTATTGCTTTTTTTTTAGTCAGTTTATTTAGTCAAAATGTGATATATCCGACTACCTCAGATCCGGATTGTAACGTACGTCGCCTATATGTCTCGGGAATATTTTCAGAGGCTTTTCCGTTAAGTGAAAGCTACAAACGTAGACAAACAATTTGCGGATATAAGTATATATAAACGTATAGCCCCTGAGTAACTCATCGCTGCGAAACTTCTCCACTCGGATGTTTTATTGTAAAACATCGAAAATTGTTTGTTTCTACATGAAATTTACATTGCAACATTCAATGTATTTTTAACTGTTAGTATAGTGTATATCTATATTTGTCAAATATTTATTTGTATTTGTGTTGGTTGAGTGGAAGAGAAGGCCTTATGGCATTAACTCTGCCACAATAAATAAACATTATTATTATTATTATTATTATTATTATTATTATTATTATTATTATTATTATCATCATCATCATCTCTTCTTCTTCTTCTTCTTCCTCCCTTTTTTCATGCTTTGGTCGTCATTAGTTAGATCCTTCCGGGAAATTGACTTGAAAGCATAATAATAGAATTTTAGAGACATGTAATCAATTTAAATATCTTGGATATTATCTCGTCCCGCGCCGTAGCCGAGCGGTTAAGGTAGGAAGCCTTGGCGCAGAGCTACGGGACTTGCGGTGGTTCGGGTCTCCATGGGGGAAGAAATTTTCTCATGGTATTTCGGCCACCCAGCATCGTGAGGCAATTGGGTAACTACAATAAGTAGCGGCTCCAGGTTGAGGAACCAGCTATAACGGCTGGGGGACTCGACATGCTAACCAAATGTCACCCCTACACTGGCTGTTGATCATCTACCTCTGTGATTGACACATGTGGATGTGAATGGCCAGCAGCCGGCTGGTAAAAGGGCAACCGCTGAAAAGTGGAAAGACCCTCAATCGGAATCGGATAAGTTATTATCTCTCTATCTGGGATGAAAAGGATATCCCTGAATAAATTACTAGTTATAATAAAAGTTTAGGAATTATTAATCAAGTTATGAAACCATCCCTTGTACAAAAAAACACCAGATTACGTTTATATAACACTTCGGCTAGACCAGTGTTGACCTATGGTAGTGAAGCATGGACACTAAAAAGACAACATGAAAGCAGAATAACGGCTTGTGAAATGAGATTCATGTGCAGAACAGCGGGTTACACCAGATGGGATCAGAAAAGGAACACCGATATCTTAAAAGAATTGAAGACTATGCCAATTTTGGAGTATATTAAACAGTACCAACTAAATTGGAAACACCATCTTGAAAGAATGAGTTCAAATCGGATCCCCAAAGCTGTTTATAATTATATACCAAGAGGACGAAGATCTCTGGGCCGTCCTATGAAACGCTGGAGGAAAATTTTTCTATAGGACCGTAACAGGCCTTGGCCTAATACTTGGAAGGAAGGAAGAAGAAGAAGATTATCATCTTCCCATCCGGTTATTCATCGATGGTACCCAGTGTCTGTCACTTGAAGTCCATTTATGAAACTGGTAAATATATTCTAAATAGACGAGCAAAAAAAAAAGTGTCTGATATGTCACACATTTAGAAACATTTGTATTTCGCCTTATAATGAGTTGAAAGTCCTGAGTGCTGGATGTCTAACGTTCCGATGAACACTTTCCATTTTGGCAATATTCCTGTCACTTCATCAGGTGGCTGTTTTATGTCATTCTCAATGCTTTTCACACTGTATAATTACTCTAAAACTGTAAGTTTCTATTTCAGTGGTGTACAATAAAACTCCACGTTGCAATAGTTTCTTAAAAGCACCTGTCCTACCAGCTTGCTGCTGACCTGTGTCAATCACAGAGGTGGACAGTGAGCCCTGGAGTATTAAAATGGGCCACGTTCGCCTTTGATGCTTTTACAAATGAGCACATTTTCTCATAGCACAATATCTTCACTTCTTGCAACTGGAATTCCCTACCACAAGAAATAAGGGGCTGCCGGACATTGACAACTTTTAAAAGAAATCTAAATGTAGATTTGCTCTAACCTCGACTTCACCATTACCCAGAGTAAGATATATATATATATATATATATATATATATATATATATATATCGTAATAAGGGTTATGAGTGGCATATCGGAATTTCTAGACGTTATAGCTGGTTTTCTTCTTGTTCTTCAGCCGCTACTTACTCGAATTCCTCATATTCTAGGTACCAGCACAGAGTATTACCAAGAGGAGAAATTGCGTACAGCGACACCTAAAAATATGCGAGGAACTACAATGAACGAAGGAGTTGTAGCGCACTTACTTCATAATAACAGAATTTATAACTAATGAAACAAATGCAAGGCACGCGGCGTGTTCACACAACACTCGGGATTATGGGAAATTAACAGTTTTGTAAATTGACTTTCCCAAACATATACATGTACAGAAGGAGGTTTAAATGTTCAGCTCCAGGCTGCAAGACATTATATATGTAGCTTCCCAGTGTATTATATCTACTAATTCATAATTTTACCATAGATTGTGCTAGATGTCATATTAGTACCACAGCAATATATTAGGTATCATCAGATTAGCTCTACACTAGTGCCGCTTGTGATATATACGTGAACCTTGCTTACTTTCTTATCTCTCTCTATCTATCTATCTTCGGGTTTTTACAGCTGCTGCCATCTTCCCGTACCAAACCTCCAAATCCTACTATCTTGGGCATCTTCAATGCTTAGCCCTCTTACTTGCATTACTATTCTCAAGCTTTCCTTCCATGTCGACTTTGGTCTCCTTTTTTTGGTCGGTTGCCATTGACTTAGTTTCTTATCTTGTCTTAAAATGGGGAATCGACCTATCCTATTCTGCACCAAAACAGGATGACATTGACTGCTGAGCCAGATACTGGTGGCATCATCATAGTACATTCACGAATTTAGGCCATTTGTTGACCTGTTTCGGCATCAAGAGAGACACCATCCAGAAATCTTTTGAGTGGACGTCCTGGTCTTCTTCTTCCTGCAGGTTGATACCTTAACATTTGTTTGTGTATCTTGTGATCTTCCATTCGATGAACATGTTGCATCCATCTTGGCTTATAATCAGAAATTTTGTTTTCTAAAGATTCCATGTGCAATTCTTCTAAGATGTCTTCATTTTTTTGTGATCTTGTAGTCTCCGAAGATATCTCATTTCAGCAGATCTAAGTCTCTGTATATCCTTCTGTTTCAATGCCCATACTTCGCTACCATACAAAAGAGTTGGAAGAGCCAGTGTTTTATACACTTTTAGTCTTGAATGTTTTATGACTAACTGTGGCTTGAAGATAGAATTTATTAACCCTAAAATCCCTAATATAACTAAGAACAGTATACTAACATTAACAAACTAAATAACGTTAAATTATGTTCGAAAAGAGAACACGATAAGAGAATGCTGACGGAATTTTGTTCTTATAGTTAAGTATGGGTGGCACACCATAGTGTAGTTGGTTATGGCAATACGCTACAAACCGGAGAGTCAAGGATGGGGTCAGGATTTTAAACTATCCCAAATCTTCTGATTGCACCATCGTGCTGGTGTAGACTCAGCCTCTAGCGGAAATGAGTACCAGACGCTTGTTGTCTTGCAGATATGACAACCCGGTTGACATAAAGTGCCGATTGTCTAGAAAAAGTGAGAGCCTTAACATTTTATTACTACAAGGATCTCCTAAGGCATGTAGTGGGATGACTTTACCTTTTACCTTAAGTAGGTTAGTCGTTAAGGCTCGTAGACCGCGATGGGCAGGACATGTTGCACGAATGGGGAATTAAAGAGAAGCATGGAAACTCTAGAGGAAAACTATAGAAATAGCGCCCAGTAGGAAGGCTATAATGTGGTTAACTTTTATAAGATTCATGATCTGTTCCGTTGAGGTATTATTCAAAATTAAAATATAAAATTATTGAATATTCACCTGAAAGGTCCGTCTCCTCAACTTAATTAATTATTTAACTGTAGCGCTTTCGGGATTTGTCCCATCATCGGCAGGATTCAAAACCGGTGTTTCACTGAAGATCTGTATGAGGGGGTTACCTGTGTTGTGTTTGTTTTCGTTTATCAACAGAACAACGACAATCTGATAAACGAAAACGAACCCAACACATGTAACCCCCTCTACCAGATCTTCAGTGAAACACCAGTTTTGAATCCTGCCGATGATGGGACAAGTTCCGAAAGCGCTACAGTTAAATAATTAAGTTGAGGAGACGCACCTTTCAGGTGAATATTCCATAATTTTATATTTTAATTTTATAATGTGGTTGTAGAATAATATGGAACCATGATTTGAGAGAAGTCGATTATACAGGGGATGATTGGAAAACATTAGCTCAGGATAAGGATGTATGGAGAGCTTATATCCGCGCGGCCATGAACCTAAGGGTTCGATAGTGCCAATTAGTAAGTTAGCCCAATGAAGTCAAAATGATTTTAATATATTTGAAATTATCTTCTGGTTCAGTTAAAATAATACATTTCCGGTGATTTAAGCTCGTAGGATGAGTAAGTAATATTTTATTGAACGGTGCTTTTTAACTATTCAGGTAATTAACATCGCAATTCAATTATGGGCAAGAAAGAACGATAAAGTTTATCCAGAGTCCTCTTTTCGTCTTCACTCAACACTTTCAAAGTAATTTACAATTATAGGATTTGACCAACGTCATATGCTATTAATTTCTACAGCCTCCAAAAGATCTAACTTCTTACCCTTATCACAAATATGTAAAATTTCAAAATTTGGATCGAAACAATGATTAAATTGGAATAGGTGGTTAGCATATTTTGAATTAGAAATTAATAAATTTAATAAATTTAAAAGTAGTAAAAAACTGTTAAATTCTCAACTTGATTCGAATGAATCCCCTTTGTTAAATTTAAAAATTTAAATAAATATTGTTGTATTGTTGCTTAGATCAGTTGGAACACAATTCATAATTTGTTAACATGTCTGAAGAAGGTAAAGTGTACCGAAACAGCTGTCACTGAATTATATAATAAATATGAAAATAAAATAAAACTGTTTTATTTTTATTTAATTAATAAATATGGATTTTCATCAAGTAAACACCAACTCAATTGATTATGTAATATTATAAGCCAAATTTGCGGCAACCCATAATATCTTACTTACTCACTGGCACTAACGAACCCGTAGGTTCATGGCCGCGCAGACATAAGCTCTCCATACATCCCTATCCTGAGCTAATGCTTCCCAATCATTCCCTGTATAATCTACTTCCCTCAAATCATAGTTAATGCTATTCTCCCACCTCATTCTTGGTCTACGAACTGGGCGTTTTCCCTCTGGCTTTCCTACAAGAAGCTTCCATGCAAGTCTTTCATTCCCCATACGTGCAAAATGTCCTTCCCATCACAGTCTACGAGACTTAACTGTTCTTATTATATCTGGCTTGCTATAAAGATCATGTAGTTCATTGTTATGTAGTCTTCTCCATTCACCTGTCTGTTCATCTCTCTTTGGTCCAAAAATTTTCCTATGTACTTTATTCTCAAATACTTGTAATCTCCTTTCCTCCCTTAAAGTAAGGGCCCATGTTTCGCACCCATATAATATAACTGGTAGAATAATATATTGAGGTAGATAATTCTAATAGGACTAATGGCTCCAATATTCAGAAGTCTTATGGAGATATATTGTGAACAGACTGTTAAATAGTTGATCTAGTGTCAAAATTATGGGATAATATAACTTCAAATTCTAACTCCAAGTAAGTAGGAGTGCAAACATTGCAAACTTTTAAATTATGCAAGTTCGGTACTATAAAAGGAGGGAACCTAAAATAGAAGAAAAGGACTAAAAACAGTTTAAATGCTTCATAAGTTCCAATAAAGAGTATTTTTTTTTGATAGGAAGGTAAGTTTTTAGACAGTACAACTTCTTTTACAGTGTATTTTATTGAGCATTCCTTTATATTGTTCCCTGGGAGTAGTTGCTATAGTTAAATAGACTATTTAACTCGTGTCCCAAATGGGAGTCGATGACCAATCACGTTTCAATGAATTTTGTTTACAACCAATGACACTGTTTCACCTCGATATTTATCGAATTCTGTTTATCAAAATAAAGAAAGTTGATATTCTGAACAGATCAGAGCATTATTTTGCAGTGAATGACTCTGTAACAAATACCTTGAATATAGCAAATAATGAACAGGGTCATTCGAACTACACATCTGATAATCGTTGTGTTCAATAATTGTGTTTTTAATTAATGATTTTACTGAGTTGTTTCCTAAAAAAAATTAATTAATAATCTATAATGTTAGTTACAATATATTGTTTGATGTCTTTAATTTTTTATCCACTAAGGTGCATTAAGTCCACCGCTGTAGTCTCGAGGTAGCGTGCTGCCTTGTCACGCAGCGGGCCGGGTTCGATTCCCGATCGGGACAGTTTTTCTGGGTGAGGTTTTTATCGGGGTTTTTCCTCACCTATAAGACAAATGTTAGGAAAACGTTAAGGCCCAAACGGTCCCCGAAATCATATGGCCATCATTATCATCATCATCATCCTTCACCAGTGTGGAAAGCAACGGGAAGCTACCACACCTGCAATTCCCTAGAAAGCTGCAAAGCATAGCATGAAAATGCTATGATTACAGTGAAAGACCTGCCTTCGGGTAGAATTACTATGGATGGAAGGTGCATTATTACAACATTGCCATCCTATTTGGCAATGAATAATATGATCAAGTTGCAGTGATGAACGAATGAAACATAACCAAACATTTCTCATTTGTTTTCAAACATCGCCGTTTAAATTAAATACAAATATTTTAAAATAACTATGTTTAAATAATGATTCGTGAGTAAACAACTTAATTTTATTCGTTTAATAGTCCCAACAAATGCCACTCTTGATTTCCAAATCCTCTAGATACGAGGAAATCACTCAAGACAAACTTATTATAAACAAAATGGAAATGGTACTATACTAATTTTTAGAATAAATAAAATTTAACATAAAGACAAAGATAAAAACATCATACTTCGGTTTTAGTTATGAACCGTATATAATTTTTGCAGTCTGAGAATGATCTCTCACATAGAGGTCGAAATGTCGATCGGATTCCTGAATGGACGTAACTTTGACTGGGATAAAGATTTTATTATTATCTATTTAATTTACTTACTTACTCACTGGCACTATCGAACCCATAGGTTCATAGCCGCGCGGACATAAGCTCTCCATACATCCCTATCCTGAGCTAATGATTTCCAATCATTCCCTGTATAATCTACTTCCCTCAAATCATAGTTAATGTTATACTCCCACCCCATTCTTGGTCTACCAACTGGGCGTTTTCCCTCTGGCTTTCCTACAAGAAGCTTCCATGCAAGTCTTTCATTCCCCCATACGTGCCACATGTCTTGCCCATCGCAGTCTACGAGATTTAACTCTTCTTATTATATCTGGCTTCCTATAAAGACCATGTAGTTCATTGTTAGGTAGTCTTCTCCATTCACCTGTTTGTTCATCTCTCTTTGGTCCAAAAATTTTCCTAAGTACTTTATTCTCAAATACTTGTCATCTCCTTTCCTCCCTTAAAGTAAGAGTCCATGTTTCGCACCCATATAATATAACTGGTAGAATAATAGTTTTATATATTTTCAGTTTAACGTTTTTTGAAAGGAGTTAGGACATCAAGAGTCTCTGCAATGCATAATAGCACGCATTTCCAGAATTGAGCCTATGTGTAATTTCTTTGTGCATCTCATTCCTATTTGTGATTATTGTTCCTAGGTATTTGAATTCAGCCACTTCCTCAAAATTTCCCGCATTTGTCATTAGCTGTCCATTTTCATTATATAATGTATTTCTATGTGTGACCATATATTTAGTTTTATTGATATTTACTTCCAGTCCTAATTTCTTAATGTTACTCAATAATGCGTGCATGTTGTCCTTTAGTATCTCCTTGCTATCGGCCAATAGTAGGGTAGGACGGGGCATGTTCTGACAGGGGTAATTTGTGACACTCTAATTATTTCGGCTTCTAAGAAATGGCAACACTTGTCACACTACTGATAACATTCCTATTCATCCTGCCAGTGTGTAGACTGAAGCTGAAGGCTGACGTGTAACGGGTTTTCAAGTAGTATTGTTTGAAGTGTTTTTGACAGTTAAACTTAATTTTTCGTACCTGGATACTTTCTTACCTGCTACAAAATATAGTGAAGGTGAGTAAAAATGTTTTATACAGACATAAACTACACATATTTCCCTTACATCTGCTATATAAAAGTTCACCAATTCACTTATGGTTACCTGTATAATGAGAACGAAACAAAATGGTAGCGGGAGGGGTTAGTTGTGACACAGGTCTGGGGGCAACTTGTGACACTGTCACAATTTACCCCGTACTGACGTTTTAAATTTTAAATTTGCAGATATGGTCCGAACTTATAAAAGAAAAACAGAGAGGGGAATTCTTCTCTAGAAGACTATGAAAGGGCTGCGAAAGAAGTTGAATCTGGAAAATGTAGTTTAAGACAAGCACAAGAATTATTTAAAGTTAACAGAATGTCACTTCTAAGGTACATGCATAAGAAAAAGAATTCTACCGGAAATAAAATTGAGATGGGGTATCAGAAACCTAGGCAGATTTTCACCAATGAACAGGAACATCTTTTGAATGATTATGCTCTACGAGCTTCGAAAATATTTTATGGTATTACCCCATACGAAATGAGATCTTTAGCATATGAATTTGCTATTGAAAATAATATTAAGGTTCCTGAAAATTGGATTTCAAACAAAAAGCGCAAGCAGTGATTGGTTTCCAGGATTTATGAAACGGCATACAAACTTGTCACTTAGAGTCCCTGAACCAACTAGCTTAAGCCGAAGCGCTAGTTTTAATCGACACAATGTCAGCAGTTTCTTTGACAGCTTGGAGGGTGTTCTGGAGAAATGATATTTGGAACATCGATGAGACGGGGATAGGAATCGTACAGAAGCCGTGTAAAATAATTGCTCAGAAAGGAGAAAACCGAGTGGGTGGAATGACATCTGCCGAAAGAGGAACTAATGTTCCATGGTTTTCGGCGTGAACGCTATTGGTAATTCCATGCCCCTATGTTCTTATTTCCGCGGAAAACATTTAAAAGTTATTTCATACGCGATGGGCCAATAGGTTGTATAGGCCGTTTCAATTCAAGTGGGTGGATGACAGGCCCTGATATTTTGGCCTATATGCAGCGTTTCTCTCGAAATGTGCGCTGTTCCATATCCTCTCCTGTTTTAGTTTTACTGGACAATCACATTTCACATTTGAACATTGATGTATTGGACTTTTGTAAAGCTAATGGAATTGTTCTGCATTCCTTTCCTCCCCACACCACAAACCGTCTCCAATCTTTGGATATTTCTGTTTTCGGTCCTTTAAAAAAATTCTATAATAAAGCTGCTTGTGATTGGATGAAATCGCACCCTGGGGAGACGATATCAATCTACGAACATCCCTGGGATTGTCAAGACTGCCTTACCGAATGCTGCAAACACCAAAAATATTCAGGCAGGTTTTCGTGCTTGCGGTATTTGGGAGTTCAATAGGAATATCTTTACAGATGAAGATTTTCTATGTTCTTCGGTCACCGATCGTCCGTTAGAACTTTCTGAACCTGGAGAAATTTCAGAATCTCAATTTGAAATTAGGACACCCAGAAGTGATGAGGAGGAAACACAAATTACAAAACCTGCGCGCAGCAATGTTGCTTCCACTAGCGACGTTGTAACGACTCCAGACGACCTGGCGTCCACTGTCAAAAGCAGGAAAACGAAAAAATAAGAATAGTCGAAGAACTCGCAAGGCAGCTGTTTTAACAGATACACCTGTAAAAGAAGCTCTCAGGGAAGAACAAATGCGTAGAGAGAAAAAAAAATCCAGGGAAATGGCAAAAAAAATACTTTTCTCCAACAAACAATACAAAGAAAATAAAAAGAAAAACACGCAGAGCAGTGACACAGAGACCGAAGATGATTGTCTATGTTTAGTGTGTCTAAAACCATATAAAGAATCATCAAGTGGAAGAAGAATGGGTGCAGTGCAGAGAGGTGTGAAATTTGGGCTCATGTCAAATGCACAGACAACGATCCGTTTTTTGTGTGCATTAATTGTCATTCTGATATGGAACAAGAAACGGAACACTAGATTTTAACAGAGAAGCAAAGACAAAACTCCAGGAGTTTCTACACAATAATTATTTATAATAACTGGAATAGGTTTTCTATTTTATTTAATGTCAAATTTTGTTTATTGTTGTGAGAGAATTTGCCAGGTATTGTTGTGAGAAAATTTGCTAATTTTGTAACAATGACTTTATAATTTATAATTCTGCAATAAAATAATGCTTAACTCATATTCCATATAGCTTATTGTAATATTTTAAATAAAAAAAGTGTTGTCACAACTTGCCTCACATATGTAACAACTTGCCCCAGAGTGGGGTTAGTTGTGACACAATGCAGAGTTTAGAAAAATATATTGTATTATCAAATCGCGAAGTACAATCGGGTTCTTTTATTAATATTACATAATGTAAACAAAGCTGAACATTATACAGAAATTACCATTTCAAAAAACTTAATCGATTTCCTAGAAAAATCATTTAACTTAAAAGTGGAACAACGTGCCCCGGCCTACCCTACTACATCATCAGCATAAACTAACAGCTTATTAATACCATTGAGTTGTAAGCCTTCCTCATTCTCTAAAGAGTTAATGGCATGCTCTAGTACAAAATTAAATAGTAGAGGAGATAGTGCATCTCCTTGCTTCAACCCATTCTGGGTTTCAAAAGTGTGCGAAAACTGTTGCCTACACGCACCCTACTCTTTGTGCCATTTAGACACATTCGTATAAGTCCAACTAACATTTTAGGAATTCCGAACTCCAGCAGGATACTATATAACTTATCCCTCTTAATTGAATTATATGCTTTTTTTTTAAGTTTATGTACAGTACCATTATATTCCCATTTCTTTTCTAAAGTCTGTCTTATACTAAAAATCTGATCTGTTGTAGATCTGTTTCTTCTATTTAATTACATATAATAATTTATTGTTATACAAAAAACTCCCCTTCTTAGTTCGTTGTTATGAAGTTTTTGTGTGGCTTGTTGAACAATTGCGAATTGAAACCGCCACTGGTGCATGACTTGAGCACATCCGAGTAATCATTATTTAGTGAAGGGCAATATGGCCATCCTACAACTTTCTCCTTATGCTGTAATATCGCATCTGCTAGCCAGTGTTCATTAAACGGATGGATGCTGTTATTTGATTTGTGTATCTTAATTATTGTGCAAAGAGTAATTATTCATCTACCTATCATCGCAGGAGCAGGAAACCAGAAATTCATATACAATGTATCCAAAATTAAATCAACGTGCAAACTTGCTAAACAAACAGAATTCATGCGATAATAATGAAACTGTTATATTCATTCACTCGCATTTAGCCTGTTGCAGTTAAGGCCATATGTTCTTCTCTTCTATTCAACTGGAACAAACATATGGATCATTCCAACATAACGAATGTTATATTTACCTACGCTTATCGGATCTTGTTTTTTATTTATTTTATCATCATCAGCAGCAGCAGCATCAAGGATTAGATCTGCTGGTCTGTTCAGATCTCATGTTAGAATTGGTATATCCGTCTTTTACTGGGTCTTCCAACATTTCTTCGTCCTAGTGGTTTGTAATGAAGAATCTGTTTCGGAATTCTATTGTTATCCATTCTATTGATGTGGTCCATCCATTCATCTCTGTATTGTGTAATTCTATCTAATAGTTTGAATATATTCAGTTCTCTTCGTATATCCTCACTTCGCCTTTGATCCATTATTGTATAACCAGCCACACTCCTCAGAAACCTCATTTCTGACGTTTCTATTCTTCGTTCCTGGTTTTTGGTTAATACCCAGTGTTCTGACTCATACAGTAGTGTTGGAACAGCCATTGTTTTATAAAATTTTAAAAGTGTCTCCTATCTATTTTATTTATTTTATAAGGGAACTGCCAACCATTGCATGGCGAAACCTATCTTAAAATTTCTTCCAGAGAAGCGTTGTGATGTACTAAGGCCGTGTCCAAAAAAATATTACGTATCTGACTTTTTAACTGCAAGGCATTAAAATCCAGCGCCATATCTGTTATATAAACTATGGCGAAGTAATACAACTCGTGAATTGATAGATTGAATTACCCTTAGTACCTGCCGTCCGCGCCGTGCCCCGCCTCACTTCACTCTAGTCTAACTCATGCAGTGGGTGCCATTGCTTCGGTTTCTTTACCTTGCAGTTAAAAAGGCAGACTTTTGTAACTGGAAATCCATTAGTAGATCACAAAAGAAGCAGGCCCTACTGATATCACCAAAGGAATTGAACATAGAACCAACCAAAACATTAATAGAAAAAATATAGTATAAATTGGAGAGACCATGTCCTTCGAATGACAAACACTAGGATGACAAGGATTGTTTTATACAGTAAAACTCGCTCAAAGCGGAATCGCATGGAACCATTTTTTCTGCATTACACAAAATTCCGCATTATAAAAAAGCCAAAACTTATACATAATCTTGGATTATAGAGTACCGTTTTACGTACCGTGGGTTAATTGTAGTTCCGCTGCCGTAGAGAAGTGAAGTATAGTATGTACGAGCGACTTCGACGGTAACGTGCGAAAAAACAACCCCCGTTTCGTCAGCATTAAAAATGTCTCTTAGGCGCTTTATCCTGAAATTGAAGTATGCAGTTTCGGTTTCAGCTCACTAACTACACTTTTGTCCACATCCTTTGATTCTCCGCAAATTTCATTTCACACTATATTGTGTCGTCTTTTAAAACAGTCCAGTCAACCTGAAGATGCATTATCTATCTGGATTTACCGAAATTTCATGAGAATATTTTCCCCCATTGAAGACTCCAACAAGCGCATATTCCTTAGCTCAGCTAAGGCACATGAAATCCTGCTATTAAAGTATGTTATGTAATATAAAATAGTTTGTCTTTTACTATGAAATCTTACTACACAACATAAAGTCGAAGTTATGCAATGAACGGTAGGACTGCTTTTTCAACATTAATAGTAAAACATGTATAAACTTATCATCATCATCATCATCCGGTATCATGGCAGCTGCCGCCGTCTTCCGGAAATCAAACGCCATTCCTCTCTGTCCATCCATTGATCTTCCTCCAATCCTCTGTTATTCATAGCTGCTCGTACCCCTTCTATCCAAGTTGTCTTCGGTCTTCCTCTCTTCCTCCTTTCCATTGGAATTCATTCCATAACAATTTTAGGCAATCTTTGCTCTGGCATTCTTTTGACATGGCCATACCACTGCAATATTTTCTTTTCTATAATGTCTATGATGTCCGGCTCCTCTTGTACACACATAATTTCCCTTATTTCTTTATTTCGTATTCTACCCATTCTAGATTTTCCAGCTGATCTTCTTGAAACGTCCTTTTCTGTACTTAAAATTATTTTCAGTTCTCATCTTTCTTATTAGGGTCTGCTTTGTTTTCTAACAACAGTTTGGCATTAGAGGTATTACCCGTGTAAGAAACTATGTGCAAAGGAGTAATGCCATGTTTATCTGCAACATTTGTGTCAGTTTTTGCTTCAAGATGATTAAGTACAGATGCAGATCTGTAGCATTCTATGTGCAATAAGGAATTGCCTTCAGAATCTTGGACCTGAAGATGATCCAACTCTGCAAGAACACGTTTATATGTTCGCATTGCTTTAGGGTCATTGTATATATCAGGGCTGGCAATTCCTCCAGCTTCCAATAAAAGTTTTGCAACTTCGTTATTTTCTGAAACAAAAAAAAAAATGTCCAATATATTTATTATGCTTCCACTTACTTATGTTTTGCACTCTTTTAACTTTACTATCTAACCTCTCTTGGTTAACTCTTGTTTTTTCGACCCCGACGCTATTAGGGCATCCGAGGGCTAGGGAGTCTTTCCTTTCTTCCATTTCTTCTTTCCATTATTTTCTTTTCTTCTCCAGAAAAGCCTGACCAGAGGCTATAAGATGGCAGGCCCATCACTGGTCTTGCCTTCCTTTGGCCAGCAACCAATCGAAGGGACTATTATTATGCTTTCAAGTCTTATACGAGAATTTTCCGGAAGAAGCTGGAGGGAAAATTTTCTATAGGATCGTAACAGGCCTTGGCCTAATACTTGGAAGGAAGAAGAAGAAGAAGAAGAAGAAAATTATTTTCATTTCCCTGGTAGGAATTTGCCAGACTTCAGCACCATATGTTAAAATGCTCTGAATTATGGTTTGATATATTTGTAATTTTCTATTGTTTGAAATATTTTTGCTCCGCCAAACATAAACTTATCAACAGAATAAAAACATTTATTAATTAATATTAGATTCTGTTAATAAAAGAACGTAATGAAGCCTTATTTATGTGTTTAATATTCATTTGAAGTTCGGTATACAATAAAGTGCAACAAATAGGCCTACCTCATTTTTTTAAAATACAAATTAAGTAACAGATACGGACAGAATGAATTTGGAGAATAGGAACGAGCCAGGAAGTGATAAAATAATTGAGGGAGAACATATTGTTAGGTCGTAGATGTAAAGATATAGACCGACTATTTCCTATCTCACAGCATTAAATCTGTTGTAAACGAAAAGAGGTGGTACTTTTATTATTTTTTTTAAAGCTATGAGTTATTTCATAGATGAAATTATTTGTACATGTATTTATAATTAATAGATTATTTTTACCCGATAGTGCGTTTTGTCATACTTATAGCAGTGGCGACCATGAATGAAAGTTCAACTTCCTACATTTCGGGATTGCCAACCTAAATAACTATACTGTAATATTACATATTACAAACCTCGTGCGGGAAGTAAAACCACTGCCCTTTATGTATAGCCTACTACGTACAATGTATATAGGCTACAAAAAATATATCCAGAAGATAGTGTTAATATGCATTTTACGAAACAAACTATTACATTTTTAATGAACTTTATTTCAAACAATATAAAACAATAAATACGTAGGCTACTTGCCGCTATTTAATCACTCATTGTTGTCACGGCCTGATGGCTTTTCAACTAATAAACATTGCCCACACTGTTAATGATAGTCAGTTGTTTATAATGAAGGCAAATATTTCCAACAAAAATGTTATTATTTTACTATTATTTATTATTTTGAAAACACCATCGCGCAAAAGATAATGTACAACGCACGTTTGCGAAGTGTTTTACAGAATCTAGGATTTCCTCGTCTCTGTAAAAACCACTTCCCAACCTCGCATCGTAATAGGCCTATACTAGGCTATTAAATAACTGTGTTTAGTTTTAAAGTATTCATGTTGTAGGCCCTATGTGTTATTTGCTGGTTGAGTGGTAGATAAGTTCCTATGGCCTTAGCGTAGCCACTTTAAATAATATAATAATAATAATTATCATCATTAACATTAATATTATTATTATTATTATTATTATCACATTCACTCACTGGCACTATCGAACCCGTGGGTTCATGACCGATAAGCTCTCCATACATCCCTATCCTCAGCTAATGCTTTCCAATCATTCCCTGTATAATCTACCTCCCTCAAACCATAGTTAATGTTATACTCCCACTTCATTCTTGGTCTACCAACTGGGAGTTTTCCCTCTGGCTTTCCTACAAGAAGCCTCCATGCACGTCTTTCATTCTTCATACGCGCAACATGTCCTGCTTATCGCAGTCTACGAGACTTAACTGTTCTTATTATATCTGGCTTCCTATAAAGACCATGTAGTTCATTGTTATGTAGTCTTCTCCATTCACCAGTCTGTTCATCTATCTATGTATTATTATTATTATTATTATTATTATTATTATTATTATTATTATTATTATTATTATTCTAAAGAACTCTTCTAAGAACGTAAGGAATCCATAAAGTACCTCCTTCGGATCCTATTATACAGTAACTTTTAACTTCATTGTTTTCTTTACCTTCGCGATTTATTCAGACAGCGTGCTTTCATGTTTTCTTTAGAATTTAACTTCCTTTATTCTCCTGAGAATTACCGTATAAAGCTTTCTCTTCATTCGATTCATAGCTCTTCTTAGATGTACAGTATGTCCTATAACAACATTGATAACTGTACGTATGTAGTCTATCAAAATAGACTATGATATATCAAATTTTATTTTTATAGCTGAATATGAGCAAGTTATACATTTTATAACATTTTGGCACGGAACTGTTCATCTCTCTTTGGTCCAAAAAAGGTTCGTAAAGCTCTTAGAAAAATGTTTGGACTAAAGAGATATAAACAAAATTCTACATAACAGTGAGTTATATTATCTTTATGTCAAACCAGATTTACGTAGAATGCGATGGGCAGGACCTAGAACCAGACGGAAAGTCCTCAATAGGTAGACCAAGAATGAGATGAGAGAATAATGTTAACCTTGATTTGAGGGAAGTGGATTATACAGGAAATGATTAGAAAACATTAGCTTTTAGGATAGGGATGTATTTAGAGCTTATATCCGCGGGTCCATGTATCTCCGGTTTCGTTAGTTCCTGTGAGTTAATTTACTAAGGGTCGGTTTTACCAACAGAGGTAACTGTGTTACGCCAGTTTAAGCTATGCATTATTCACGTGGAAAACTGGTGTAATACAGTTACCCCTGTTGGTGAAATTGACCCTTAGTTGGTATGCCGGAGCATAGTTGGTTAAGGCAATACTGTACAGTCCGGAGAGTCCAGAGTTCGAGACCCGATGGGGATTAACTAACTAGTGATAACGAAGCATCAGAAGAGCTCTTAACCTAAACTTCAGCTAAATTCCAGGTCATGGGCGACCACAGGAATAATTCTCTTTTCAGAAAGAAAAAGTGAATAATATGAAGTGTACATATTTAAAGTTATGTTTTCACCTGGAATAAAGCCGGCTGGTTATGCTCCTTGCCTCTGGTCACGAGGGTCGCGGGTTCAAACCCGGCCGGGGTAGATGGACTTTCTTATGTCGGAAACATCTAAGTGGCAAGTCCTTCGGGAGGGACTTTAAGCCATGGGTCTCGAGTCTGAAGATTTTTCAGGCTCATAAAAGATCCCTAAGTCTGAATAAAAAGGCCTCTAAGCTAAATTTATTGACGTCAACATGCTGGTAATACCTTAGTTACCTGTTAAGATGTCTCATTGAGTCGACATGTTGACCGCATACCATTCATGACATCTATGTGCAAATAAGGTAACTAAATTAACTTGGTCTAGTGTCTCTTGACAAGGGAGAGGCTATGGCTCAACATTGGGCTATGCCTTTATCTTAATATATAAAAATTACGTGTCACGTTGTTTGTCCGCGATGGAATCCTAAACTACTGAACCGATTTTAATAACATTTTGCACACTGTGTGTTGTTTGATCCAACTTGAGACCTACGGTTGTTTATAACTAAATTTATAGCCGCATTATTTTTATTGCAAATTATTTGTTTATTATTTAACAAAGAGTTATAATTATCTGTGAGTTCCATACGATTCTAACAGATGACGGTGTAAGGTAATTTGTTTATTATTTAACCAGGTGGCTGTGCGAATTTCAATTGAATTACAAATATTGATTATTTCATAATTTAAGTGTGTTTAGTGTTTATTTTATTTTCAATATTATTAATTTCTTGTGTAAGTATTAGTTTTAAGTAATCTGGCTGAAAGACAGCAACTTAATTCAAATTTTTAACGTATACCTTAGCCACAGCAACGCGTAGCCGGGACTTCTAGTAGATTATAGATTTTGGAATGAGATTAAAATAATATGAATATTTACTTCAATTTTTAACATTGGCAGTTCCTGCATTACTTTATGGGAGTGAAACTTGGGTAATGACCAACAAATCACAAGGTATAATACAAAGTATTAAAAATTAACTTCCTTAGAAGAACAAAATGCTGCACAAGAATGGATCGGTTAAAGAATGAAGATATAAGAACAGAGTTAAGTATATATCAATTAAATGATCAAATCAAAGGATATACAGAGATAAATGGTTTAGATATGTAGAAAGAATGAATGTAATAAGAACAGAGTTAAGTATATATCAATTAAATGATCAAATCAAAGGATATACAGAGATAAATGGTTTAGATATGTAGAAAGAATGAATGTAACAAGATTACCAAAATCAGCATTTAACTACAAGGCAAGAGGTTCAAGGAATGTAGGAAGGCCAGTGAAAAGATGGACAGAACAACTGTGAGGCGGAAATGCCCGTGAAGTGAAGAAGAAGAAGACTTCACTTTTCATTTTGAGGTGCCTTTTTAGAAACTGTTTGCTATATCATTATTGCTCCCAGGTGTGTTAATATAATTCAGAGAGATCTATGACGCAGAAAAATTACAAGTTTACAAAGCCTATACTGTTTCTATAAACAAAATAAAATGTCAAGTTTCATTTTAAATTGAATGGACATGTTAACGCAACTCCTACACAACAAGGAAACTCTATTATATTCACTAAAAATAGCACAGCTTGGATGCAATTTACCACGAGCTGTTATGGAAATAATGCAAAGTTGGAATCCTGTTCAACTCCAGTTGAAAATTTTCTAAATCGTAGTTTTACACATTACTTCATTTCAACACAATTAAAAAGTTTCAGGTTAAACTGCTTCGTACATTGGAAGCTTCCCTTTTAAAAATGGGATAAAAACTTTTTTAAATGTTCTATTTTAAGGTGAGTTCATTATTTATTAACTAATACCCGACGTGCGCTACTACGCCTAAATAAATGTAAATCAATGTATTTCTATGTTTACTATAGAGTAACACTAAGGAATTAGGACTGGAAGTAAATATCAATAAAACTAAATATATGGTCACACATAGAAATACATTATATAATGGAAATGGACAGCTAATGACAAATGAGGGAAATTTTGGGGAAGTGGCTGAATTCAAATACCTAGGAACAATAATGACGAATAGGAATGAGATGCACAAAGAAATTAAACATAGGCTCAATTCTGGAAATGCGTGCCATTATGCATTGCAGAGACGCTTGATGTCCCAACTCCTTTCAAAAAACGTTAAATTGAAATATATAAAACTATTATTCTACCAGTTGTATTATATGGGTGCGAAACATGGACTCTTACTTTAAGGGAGGAAAGGAGATTACAAGTATTTGAGAATAAAGTACTTAGGAAAATGTTTGGTCCAAAGAGAGATAAACAGACAGGTGAATGGAGAAGACTACTTAACAATGAACTACATGGCCTTCACAGGAAGCCAAATATAATAAGAACAGTTAAGTCTCGTAGACTGTGATGGGCAGGCCATGTTGCACGTATGGGGAATGAAAGACTTGCATGGAAGCTTCTTGTAGGAAAGCCAGAGGGAAAACGCCCAGTTGGTAGACCAAGAATGAGGTGGGAGAATAACATTAACTATGATTTGAGGGAAGTAGATTATACAGGGAATGATTGGAAAGCATTAGCTCAGGATAGGGATGTATGGAGAGCTTATGTCCGCGCGGCCATGAACCTGCGGGTTCGATAGTGCCAGTGAGTAAGTAAGAAAGTTGAATAAGTCAAAAGTGAAATAATTATAAATTCATATTTTTAGATACCCCGTGCTGATTACCGGCGTTGCCCGGAAATATATTTATCCCGATCTTCTTGACATAAATGAGCTGAAAGACAAAAATTTATATACTTCTTCTGATTAGTTGAATAAGTAAAATTAAAAATAATTATAAATGTATATCGTAATTATTTTAAGATTCCGCGTGCTGATTACCCGGTGTTGCCCGGGAATCTACTTATCTCGATCATTCTTGACATAAACGAGCTAAAATATAAAATTTGTTATTGTGAGTTATCCGTAAAAGAATACTCGCCATGTGCTGTTATGCTTGCACGGGAATCTACGTACTTGTCTCTACGAAAGACAAAAATGGTTATTGTGAGTTATCCGTAAGAGATAGACATATGCTATCGCGGAATTTTTTTTGTGAGCTTTTTGATATATTCATTTCTGTGTACATTAATGTTGTGTATTTGTTATGGTTTAGGCAGCGTAAGCCATTCAAGCATCCAAAGAGCTACTTTTTTCACGTTTTCCATTAAAAAGGGCAATTTTTAAGGGTGTAGGAGTTGAGTATCACAACTCTCTTATAGTCTATGTTCATCCCAGGAATCTCCTGAACATTTTGCAAAAAACCCATCACAAACGGTTCAACGGTATGGCCGCGTATGAAGTACGAACAAACAAACAAACATTCATTTTTATATATTCGATAATATTCCCGGCGATGAAGCAAATATTACGGCTGTAGTAAAATGAAAATGGGAGACGACCCATGTGCCCATATTATTCTTATTGCATTATGGGCGTTTATTTCATGAAAGTAGGTGTATGGAACGCCAGAGGAATTGCTAACAACCGAAGAAAGAAGACACTTTTACAATTTTATAAAAAAATGGCGGTTCCAACACTACTATATGGATCGGAACACTAGGTCTTAACCAAAACCAGGAATCAAGAATAGAAACGTCAGAAATATGGTTTCTGAGGAGTGTGGCTGGCTATACAATAACAGATCGAAAACCAAATGAAAATATATGAAGTGAACTAAATATATTCAAACTATTAGACAGAATTGCAGAATGCAGAGACGAATGGATGGACCACATCAAAAGAATGGATAACAATAGAATTCCGAAACAGATTTTTCATAAGTAATGCCACGAGTGATTTCCAAATAAAGAATTTGGAAATAAAGAGTGGCATTTGTTAGGACTATTTAACGAATGAAATTAAGCTGTTTACTCACAAATCATTATTTAACTACAGTTATTTTAAAATATTTATATATTTAATTTAAACGGCGATGTTTGAAAACAAATGAGAAACGATAGGTACGCTTTATGTGCTTCTTTTGTTTATCACTGCAACCAGATCATACTATTTATTACCAAAGGAACGCATTATTGTAAGAATGCTCTCTAGTGGAGAAAAAATGAAACACATGAAACTGTATATTAATTCATTTCTGATGTCGTATGATGTAAATATGACAATTATATTTTTCTGGATTATTACCTGGGAAAAAATACATTTAAGAAAGTGCAAATAGTGGTTTCTTTTTTTGGTGGTATAATAAATTGCTACAAATGTTTTTATATTAACTCCCACATGCGGCATGTGTTGACTATATATACAATCTGGTAGCCGTACTTCTCGCGGGCTCAGTCACTGCAAAATAATGGTCAGACCTGTTCAGAATATTAAAAAGGAGGAGCCTTCTTTAATATGCTAATTATAACACTGATAAATATTTCGTGAAACACGACTCTGATTGGTTGTAAAACAGAAATCATTGAAACGTGACTGGTCATTGAGTCCCATTTGGGGCATGAGTTAAATAGTCAGTACAAACCACCAGGGCGAAGAAATGTAGGAAGTCTCAGTAAAAAAAGATGGACAAACCAATTCTAGCATGAGATCGGGGCAGAACTTAAGGTCTAATCCTTGATGCTGCTGATGGGTGTTCATAATTTTTGCTTATTTAACTCCACGGTGCTACCGGCCTAGGAAGCCCTTGGCCTACTAGGCGGCTGCTGACCTCACATCCACATGTGTTAATCAAAGGTAGATGAAATATAGCCTGCGTAATGCTGACTCGTGGGTGACATGTGATCAGCATGTCGGGTCCCTAGCCATTATGGCTGGTTTTCTCAAACTTATTGTAGCTACCCAAATTCCTCATGATGCTGGGTGGACACCGGTCCCATAATGGCCGAAATTCCATGAGAAAGTTTATTTTTTCATGGAGACTTGACATGCGCCAGGTTATTATATTGCTTATACAATCTATAATAATATTAGTTTTGAGAGTATTTGTGGAGTAAAATCTCTTGGAATAAATGCTTAACAAATTACCTCCCATTTGTCGCAGTGCGTCAGCTATGAGGACCCATTGTTTGCGTTACTCCATAGTTCCATTTGTGTTCTTACATTGTTAGTCCTTAAATTGGCAAAACACAAATTAGAGGTGGAGTTAGTGCGTTTATGAATACAATATGGTGGCATTGGTAAAAAAAAAGTTTCTTAGCGGTGGAATTAGTGCGTTTATGAATACAATCTGGTGGCATTACTTACTTACTTACTCACTGGCACTATCGAACCCGAAGGTTCATGGCCCAGCGGACATAAGCTCTCCATACATCCCTATCCTGAGCTAATGCTTTCCAATCATTCCCTGTATAATCTACTTCCCTCAAATCATAGTTAATGTTGTTCTCCCATCTAATTCTTGGCCTACCAACTGGGCGTTTTCCCTCTGGCTTTCCTACAAGAAGCTTCCATGCACGTCTTTCATTCCCCATACGTGCAACATGTCCTGCCCATCGCAGTCTACGAGACTTAACTGTTCTTATTATATCTGGCTTCCTATAAATACCATGTAGTTCATTGTTGTGTAGTCTTCTCCATTCATCTGTCTGTTCATCTCTCTTTGGTCCAAAAATTTTCCTAAGAACTTTATTCTCAAATACTCGTAATCTCCTTTCCTCCCTTAAAGTAAGAGTCCATGTTTCGCCCCCATATAATATAACAGGTAGAATAATAGTTTTATATATTTTCAGCTCAAAGCCTTTTGAAAGGAGTTGGGACATCAAAAGTCTCTGCAATGATTGGTAAAAAAAAAAGTTTCTTAACGGTGGAGTTAGTGCGTTTATCAATATAGTGTAGTAACTTCAATTTGAATTTAGACGGTATAACTGAAGCCTGTCTATCGCTGTGGTCTCGAGGTAGTCTGCTGTATTGGCACGCAGCGGGCCCGGGTTCGATTCACGGTCGGGACCAGCTTCCTTGGTGAGGTTTTATTCCGCGGTTTTTCCTCACCTGCCAGACAAATGTCAGGTAGCTTTAAGGCCCAAAAGGTCCCCGAACATCATCTGATCATCATCATCATCCTTCACCGGTGTAGAAAACAACTGGACGCTACCACAGCTATAATTTCCTAGTACAGCTATAGCCTAAAGCATAGCATGAAAATGATATGATTGCAGTGAAAGACCTACCCTTGGGCATAACACTATAGGCTAGACTGATGCCTAACGAAAACTATGGAAATGAGTCAGATTGATTACTATAGACCACCATCCATCCATAGTAATTCTGCCTGAAGGCAGGTCCTTCACTGCAGTCATAGCATTTTGATGCTATGCTTGCAGCTTTATTAGGGAATTGTAGGTGTGGTAGCTTCCCGTTGCTTTCCGCACCGATTAAGGATGATGATGATGATGATAATGATAAGGATGATGATGATGATGACGGCCATATGATTTTCGGGGACCGTTTGGGCCTTAAAGTTTTCCTGACATTTGTCTTACAGGTGAAAAAAACCGAGAAAAACCTCACCTAGAAAAACTGCCCCGACCGGGGATCGAACCCGGGCCCGCCGCGTGACAAGGCAGCACGCTACCTCGAGACCACAGCGGTGGACCTATAGATCACATATACAAAAAAAAATTTGCCAATATGCCACTGTTGCCTTTTAAAGGCTGTTAAGAAAATATGCAAGTTCAAGGTGAAATCTATTAGGAATTTTTCTCAAGTATTTTAACGTCATTATATTTTACAGCTTAACCTCATAATAACTGGCCTCTAGACACAAGAAAATAAATAAACTTAGGTAATGAAGCAATTAACTATAATACCTTCAGACTGGAACGAAAGCTTGTTTTCTATGGCTTTAGAAGAGGTAATAGGCCTGTAAGCCATTGATGTATGTGTAAGTTTAATCGTTTACCGTTTTATCTTGATTGTTATGGTGGCGTTGTCGGTAGATGTTCCATATAGGCCTTTTTTTTATTTAAGAGCCCCACCACCATCCCACTGGGTTTCCTAGGGTTTAATGCCCATATCCTCAGGTCTGCTCTTGTCCCTATTTATTATCTAGCGTGATTTCTTTATTTAATTCATTATACTTTTACAGAGTGCGGTTAGTTGAAACTTAATCTAAGGTGTTTACAGTTATATTACGTTATGGTTTCTTAATCTAATTTTGTTTCTTATACAATGTAATAATAATACACATAAGATGGAAGTATTAATCTTATATCTACTTAACTTAAATTTAATATTACAATTTATCAAGTATACATATTTATATATTCTAAGTTCAAATTCTACTTATTCTATCGTTGATTTCCTCGTCTTCTCTTCTCTTCTCTTCTTCAGCTCGTGTGTATAGAGCTTTTTGAGTATACTCCGCGATCAACTTGTAGTTATCTCTCTGCATCCAGAACCGCAAAGGAGGAGGCCAGGCCTCGTTGTTGACGTGCTCGGCTATTTCTAGTTGTCTTCTGATAGCCGCGTGCTTGGCACAGCGGTATATCATGTGGTGCACGTCTGCGATCTGACAGTTGCATAGAGGGGAGTCGTGCAGTTTGCCTCTAAAATGTCCATGTCCTGAGAGCAATTGAGTAATCGTGTGTGACGGCCTTATCCATGACATTTTCATGCGAGTTTTTACGTTTGGCAGGAATGCGTATGTTGTTATGCCATGCATTTCGTTGTGCCAGCGCTGTTGCCATTTTTCTTGGAGATGGTCTTCAAGCATTGTTTTTGTGGCTTCTCGCCCCTCGGGCTCTTTGTACATGTCTGGTGTAAGGATAAGGATAAGACCTATCAACCACACACCTCTTGTTTCCAAAATCAAGTTAATGACTTGAAAACTAAATATATGGTCCCGTGTATAAATACATTATGTAGCCTATTGAAAATGAGGGAAATTTTGAATAAGTGGCTGAATTCAAATACAGTAAAACCTGTCTTAGCCGGAACCTTTATAAGAAGGAATCCTATAGAGACGGAAAAAATCTCCAGAACGGTACGATTTTATATGTAAAATCGTTCTGTATAAGCCGGAAACCTTCATAACGCGGAAACGGAACGGTTTTTAAAGTACCGATAGTTAATTTTTACCTCAGTAAGACGGAAAATTATTCTTAAGCACGTTCTAATTGCAGTATTAATGACCACACGTGAAAATTCTGCATATGACGCTTTTTGCATTATATCGTTTTACCTTCTTGTGTTGCCCTTGCTTATGCGTGACAGTGGGGAATCCCTCGCTTTTCCTTACCTGCTTACGTTACCTGCGAGGGAGTTGGAAAACTCTTCAGTCTTTCTGTAGTTGAGTTCCTTCTCGCTTTTGTGTAATAAAATTGTTTTGTATTGCCGTGCAAACTGAGCTGTGTTGCATACACTATTTTGTCTGTATTTCAGTCAATACGTTATGTCTAAAGCGTGCATGTAAAACCCTTACACTGCGTGAGAAAATTCAAGCTTGTAATTTGAGAACCCTTTATAAGAAGGAAAACTGGCAAGACGGAAATATATTTAAGGAACCGTCATGTTCCTTCATTGACATGTTTTACTGTGCCTGGGAACAGTAATTACACAACGATGGCAGCAAAATCAATGGAACAGTGGGTGCTACGGCTATAGTAATCGAATGATCTACTATACTCATCAACATCATAGTACATTCACGAATTTAGGTCATTTGTTGACCTGTTTCAACCTCAAGAGAAACACCATCCAAAAGTCTTTTGAGTGGACGTTCTGGTCTTCTTCTTCCTGCAGGTTGATATCTTAACATTCGTTTGGGTATCCTGTGATCTTCCATACGATGAACATGTTGCATCCATCTTGACTTATAATCAGAACTTTTGTGATCCAGAAGTGTGTATCCTGCAGTCCTCCGAAGATATCTCATTTCAGCAGATCTAAATCTCTGTATATCCTTTTGTTTCAATGTCCGTACTTCGCTACCATACAAAGGAGTTGGAAAAGCCAGTGTTTCATATACTTTTAATCTTGAATGCTTTTGGACTAATTGTGGCTTGAAGATAGAATTTATTAACCGTAAAATCCTTAAAAATTGTGATATTTTTGCATTTATATCCTTTTCTTCTTCATATGAGATATTGCATCCTAGATATATAAAATTATTCACCTGCTCCAGGTGAGACTAAAAGGTAGCAGCCCTACCACTGGAATACTTAGCGTCGGGCCAGTAACCCGTCCTTAGGAACCTCAACTTTACTTGCAAGTCTCAACACGAAGAAATCCAGGTCTACTCTACTATTTTATAAAATTCCATGGCGCGACAGACCTAGAAGGCCCCTAGCCTATCACCCGGCTGCTGTCCTCACATCCACATGTGTCAATCACAGAGGTAGATGATCATCTAGACAGTGTAGGGGTGATATGTGGTCAGCATGTGGAGTCCCCCAGCCGTTATAGCTGGGTTTCTTAACCTGGAACCGGTACTAATTGTAGCTACCCAAATGCCTCACGATGCTAGGTGGGCACCGGTCCCATACTGGCCGAAATACCATGAGAAAATTCCCTCCCCCATGGAGACTCGAACCAGCGCAATTCCCATAGCTCTGGGCCAAGGTTTCCTGCCTTAACCACTCGGCTACGGCGCGGGACAGGTCTACTGTACTACCGGGCTTAAATAACAAGTTAGGTACCAACTGCTCCAACAATCAGGCTGAACAAATAGCATCCTCATACCACTGCAGAAAGTGTGTAACGTTCTATCAGAATATGAAGCTGGAAAGAGGGCAGTCATATAGGCTATTTAGAATATCAAACAACTATTAATCATCATCATCATCTTCTTCAAGGTATGGGCCTGTTGGCCCGTTCCGCTCCCCGGTGCACTATATGCTGCAGGTTCAGGTCGTCTTTCCAACGACGTTTTGGTCTTCCTACATTTATTCGGCCTAGAGGCCTATAATGAAGCAGCTGCTTTGATAAACGATTATTTGGCATTCTCTATATATGTTTAAACCAATTATGTTTATTTTTGTGTATTCTCTCGTTTATATTATACCCCTCCACCTGGAGTTTGTACAGATGGAAGCATGTTCAAATTCTTTGAGGTGGCAGCCCCACCATTGGACTTACTCGGCAGCAGGCCGGTTACCTGCTACGAGGAAATATAAAAAAAAACTGGAACTCCCCAAAGCAACAACTATTAATCTGATAAGTAATAACTTTAATCACACAATAATTATAGAGAAAATAGACACAAAATCAGGGAGCCTGAAAGCCAAAAATGGATAATCAATTTTTGCTGTATCAAGACTCATGAACGGAAGTTGAGAAACATTTTTTTTAATTTTATGTCTGAAGACGAGGCCCAACATAATCTTATATATAAAAAATGTTTGTTTGTTTGTATATTTGTTTGTACTTTATGCGCGGCCATACCGTTGATCCGATTGTGATGGGAATTTTTGCAAAATCTTCTGGAGATTCCCGGGATGAACATAGGCTATAAGAGAGTTGTGATACTCAACTCCTACACCCTTAAAAATCGCCCTTTGTAGTGGAAAACGTAAAAAAAAGTAGCTCTTTGGACGTTTAAATGGCTTACGATGCTTAAACTCTAAGAAATACACAAAATTAATGTACACAGAATTGAATATCTCAAAAAGCTCTACAAAAAAGCCCGCGACAGCATATGATTATCTCTTATGGATAACTCACAATAACCATTTTTGTCTTTTATTGATACTAAGAGTCTCGCGCCGTTGCCGAGTGGTTAAGGCAAGAAGTCTTGGCGCAAAACTAAGGGACTTACGCTGGTTCGAGTCTCTACGGGGAAGAATTTTTTTTCATGGCATGTCGGCCAGTATGGGACCGGTGCACAGTGGGTCAGAAATGAAATCTAGCTAAAAAAAAAACTGTTTTGACTCACTCTCATCAATTTTTTTTTCACTCTAATATAATTGTTATATGACGGTTCTTAACTTATCTGCAAAGGAGGGTACAATTCTAATGTTCATGACTGTGTGACGTCATCATTCACACTCCTTGAACCACAACAGAAGGCTGTAAGAGGTTTTCTTGCGAACTTATTTAATAATATCTAATTATGTCCTAATTGCTGAATTTTATGGTAAAAAAGTACATATTTTTATCGTCCGCCCATGACATGAGAATTGAACGTTCGGGCAGGACAACGTCTGCCGGGTACGCTAGTATTACACACACACACACACATACATTTTGGTTCATTGTAGGCCAAAAAATGATTAATTTTATTTGTATTTTTTCGACTTTTTTGGTTTATTGATTTTTTTTTTTTGCATTTTTTTTTTAGATCTTAGCGGCTTTTTTTGCAACTTAACCTTCTTTTGACTACATTTATACAATTTGTATAATTCAAGAATCCGCAGAGTCTAGTCTCAAGTCCAGCTTCTTTTAAAATCACTATCTAGTTTTACTTTTCACTTTCCAATCACATTTGTTTTGCTAAAAACTATATAAACCTAAAAAAAAATCCCTTTATTTTTAACCACTAGCTTACGGACCGCCTAAACTATTGAATTTCCATTTGAAATTTTCTAAGAAGTTGCTACTTTGTGAAATTTACGTCGAGCAGTGAAGGCAACGGCTCGTTAGCAACTGCAACGCTTTTTACGTCCTTTCCGAGTTTTTAGAACTTTTTAGGATATCTTTAGGCATTTTTAAAGGTATTTTATAGGCATTTTTTAGGTCCTCAACTTCCGAGCCTACTCATGAGAATGTAATAGGAAATGAATTGTCCAACAGATTAGGCAAAGCAGCAGCGGAAGATGAAAATGGAGAAATTGTATATGATCAAATACCTAAACAGACGAAACAGGGAAAGGAATTCTAAAATGGTAATTTCTGCAAAAAGGTGCTACTTGCAGACACTTTCTTCCTTTACCCTGAGCATTATCTAGCTTGACGTGTTATAATATTAACATTTAGAACGAGTACATAAAAGGACAAGCATTTTTATGTACTAAAAGTTGAAACTGCAGCACATTATAATGAATATTTAACTCATGCCCCAAATGGGAGTCAATGACCAATCGCGTTACAATGATTTTTGATTTACAACCAATCACAATCGTGTTTCGCCTAGAATTTACCAACTAAAGTTTATCATAATAAAGAAAGCGCCTCCTTTTTAACATTCTGAATAGGTTATAGCATTATCTTACAGTGACTGTCTCACTAAGAAATACGGCTACCAGCTTGTATATATAGTGCATGAATGTCAACACATACCGCATGCAGGAGTTAATATAAAAACATTTGTAGCAATTGATTATACCACCATAAAAAGAAACCACTTTTTGCACTTTCTTAAATGTATTTTTCCCCAGAAAAATATAATTGTCATATTTACATCATAGGACATCAGAAATGAATTAATATACAGTTTGATGTGTTTCATTTTTTCTCCACTAGAGTGCATTCTTACAATATTGCGTTCCTTTGGCAATAAATAATATGATCTTGTTGCAGTGACGAACAAAAGAAGCAAATTAAGCGTACCAATCGTTTCTCATTTGTTTTCAAACATAGCCGTTTACATTAAATATATAAATATTTTAAAATAACTATATTTAATAATGATTTGTGAGTAAACAGCATAATTTTATTCGTTAAATAGTTATAACAAATGCCACTTTTGATTTCCAAATTCTCTAGATAAATCACTCCTCACTTCGTGAATCGTGAATTTATCGATAACTTGGAAATCACTCGTGGCATTACTTATGAATATTTAACTCATGCCCCAAATGGGAATCAATGACCAATCACATTTCAATGAATTTTGTTTTACAACCAATGGCAGTCGTGTTTTACCTCGGTCTTTATCGAATTATCTTAATCACATCCTGTGTTTGTGATAATGAAAGCTCCTTAATTTTTAATATTCTGAACGGTCAGAACATTATTTTTCAGTGACTGACTCTTCAGAAATACATTGAATATAGCAAATAATGAACAGATTCCTTCGAACTATACATTTGATAATTGTGTGTTCAATAATATTGTGTTTTTAAATAATGATTTTACTGAGTTGTTTACTAAAACATAAATTAATAACCTAGATTGTTTGAGAATAAAATTCTTAGGAACATTTTTGGACCTAAGAGAGGTGAACAGACAGGCGAATGGAGAAAACTACATAATAGTGAGCTACATGATATGTACAGGAAGCCAGATATATTAAGAACAGTTAAGTCTCATAGACTGCGATGGGCAATTCATGTGGCACGAATGGGGAATGGAAGAGGTGCATGGAAGCTTCTTGTAGGAAAACCAGAGGGAAAACGCTCAGTTGGTATATCTTATATACCAGTGGTCAGAATTAAAATGGATTTCTGGTTAAAAAAAACTTTGTCAATTAGTTAAAACCATGTAGGCCTTTCATAACATGTTCCATCTTCGGCATTTCAATTGGTATTTAAATGACACGCTGAATATGGAACATGTTATAAAAGGCCT
Organism: Diploptera punctata; assembly: GCA_030220185.1. Lineage (NCBI taxonomy): Eukaryota > Metazoa > Arthropoda > Insecta > Blattodea > Blaberidae > Diploptera > Diploptera punctata. Next base: position 459,983 of record JASPKZ010004915.1, on the reverse strand, counting down.
ACAAAATTTTAACAAATTGACGAAGGTTTTTTTTTTTCATCAGAAATCCATTTTAATTCTAACCACTGATGTATCAGGTACTTGCTTTAATAGTTTAAAAATTTTAATACGAAGTTCCCGAAGTTCAAATAATCTATTCGTGGACGTCGTTATCCTTCTCTGGAAGAGCTTCCTACCACCGTTACCCTAGCCATTAGACAGATGAACATAATGGTGTCCTGGATGTAATAATAGAACTTCCGAGACTTCGGGATTCAGTCATAGAGAAGCAGGGAGACATTACTGAAAAGGACTGCAAAGAGATAGTTAAAAAAAATAATTTAAGTAAAAATAAACGTGTAAGAAAAAAAAAAAAAATGTACAATGATGATCTTGAAGAAGATTTCCGGGCTGTTGGCCGTGATCTTGAGGCTTGAAATTCCCCGACATTTCGCCAGAGACTGCGTCCGGTATCCTCTTGAGGAACTTCAAGCTTCAAGGCCACGGCCAACAGCCCGGTAATCTTCAAGATCATCATTGTAACTCCGGCCGTGAAAGCCTAAATCAATACAAAAGTGTACATTATTTATGAATACCCCTCGTACATAACCTCAATTGTGATTTACAATGAATTTGAGAAGTACATTAAATAAACATGGACCTAATAACAAACTATCCAAAACAGGCTAGGTATAGAAAGTACTTTGTCTATCAGATGGATACTGGCCTAATACCCAAAAGTGTCAATTTACAGAGGTTGACTATCTTGCAGCCAGTGCAGAGGTGACATGTGGCAAGCATGTCGTCTCCCCCAGCCGTAGCTAGTTTTCTCTACCTTAATCAGCTACTTGCATTAGCTGCCCTAATCCCTAACGGTTCTGAGTGGGCACCTGTCCCACACTGCCCGAAATTCCATGATAAAATGAACTGGAGATATTTTCAATACTCGATAAACTAGACAAGCCCAACGGAAAGAACATTTAGACAGAATAGACAATACAAGATTACCCAGAAAGATCAACGCCTACAAACCACATGGAAAAAGATCTTTGGGACGGCCAAGGAAATGATGGACTTGAGACCGGAACAGGTCGCATTGGCCTAATCCTGGAAAGGAAGAAGAAGGACATGTTTTCTCTTATGAAGATTCGAATCAGCACATATCCCACAGTTCTGCGCAAAGGCAGGATGTCTTAGAAAACCAGGCTACAGCGAGGGTACAAATATAATAAATATACATCCATATCATTTCAAGTAATTCTTTCTAACAGTCGGCCGCGGTGGACTAGTGGTTATGCTCCTTGCCTCTTGTCCCGAGGATCGCGGGTTCAAACCAGGCCGGGGTCGATAGAGTATTCAGGACGGAAAAATTCAAGGAGCAAGTCCTCCGGGAGGGACTTTAAGCCGTGGGTCCAGAGAATGACGATTTTTCACGCTCGTAAAAGATCCTTAAGCCTGAATAAGAAGGCCTCTAGGAAAAACTTACCGACTTAAACGTCCTAGAATTACGTTAGTTGCCTGCCAGATGACTCATTGAGTCGATGTGTTGACCATATGCAATTTATGACATCTTATGGCAAATAAGGTAACTAAATTAACTTGGTCTAGTAACTCCCTGACATAAGAGAGGCTATGGCTCAACATTGGGCAACGCCATTATATATAGATAGATAGATTCTTTCCAACAAAATATACATTGATTTTTTTTATCGAAAATAGACCATATCAAATGTTGTGGATATACATTTATTAATGTTACACTGGTCAACATGATTTTTGTCTTATGAGTATCAATAGTTAGTTGTACTTGCAGTTTTTTATCGTGTTTTCAAAATATGTATTCGGAATTTCTCCATCACCCATAGTTTTTTTATTTCAATTTCAATTACTTCCTTACTTACTTACTCCCTGGCACTAACGAACCCGTAGGTTCATGGCCGCGCGGACATAAGCTCTCCATACATCCCTATCCTGAGATAATGTTTTCCAATCATTCCCTGTATAATCTACTTCCCTCAAACCATAGGTAATGTTATTTTCCCATCTCATTCTTGGTCTACCAACTGGGCGTTTTCCCTCTGGCTTTCCTACAAGAAGCTTCCATGCAAGTCTTTCATTCCCCATACGTGCAACATGTCCTGCCCATCGCAGTCTACGAGACGTAACTGTTCTTATTATATCTGGCTTCCTATAAAGACCATGTAGTTCATTGTTGTGTAGTCTTCTCCATTCACCTGTCTGATCATCTCTCTTTCGTCCAAAAATTTTTCTAAGAACTTTATTCTCAAATACTTGTAATATCCTTTCCTCCCTTAAAGTAAGAGTCCATGTTTCGCACCCATATAATATAACTGGTTAGAATAATAGTTTAATATATTTTCAGTTTAACGTTTTTTGAAAGGAGTTGGGACATCAAGAGTCTCTGCAATGCATAATAGCACGCATTTCCAGAATTTAGCTTTCAATTTCAATTAATGAATTTAAATAATTCTTTTTTTAATAAACGTTTTTTCGTCCATTTGTCCATTGTAAAATAAAACCAAATGAGCTAACTCAGGAGATTTCAGCTATGGAAAAGAGATATCAAGGCAAATGGAATCCTAAAATGCTGGCCGATTATTGTTGGACCATCAAGAGGGATGCTCCACAGGCGAAATATAGCAGAAAATCGTCATTTCTTACTTTGAGTCCGAATGTTCGAATATTGTGTAGTTACGAATGTAGAAAATATTAAGTGTTTGAAATTATAAATGCCTGTCTCTCGGAAACCTTGCATTATGGAGAAAACCCGATATCATATTTGAATTCAGGAGAAAAAATACTATCAGAATCACATATTTTGGTTTCTGAGGCAAAAAAAAAGTTTCATTTTTGTTACTCAGTGTTTTAGAAACCATTAAATTTTATTATAAAATGGGAGAAGACGCATAAAAATATATCTGGAAGGTACAGTTATCTGGATTCCCTAGGATATAGGGTTCTTTTAGTGTTAACATTGCTAATACTATAATTAGGAGAATAAAAGCTTTAATTCGAGGAGTCTTGAAGAAACGGAAATTGATAACATCATTTCCAATTTCTCTTTAACTAAACTTTTTGCATGTAAAAGTTTATAAAGAAATTGCATCCGCTAGGTGTAAGAAGCCACATTTTTGTCAAGAGGAACTCTCATCTCAAGGATTCTGACCTAGTGAGAAACTCAATAGATGAATATCCATGTAATGCAAACTAACCTCATCTGTAAATCATCCGCCTATGACACTTGATAATCAATTCACCGTACCCACGTGTTCAAACGTTGTTACCTTGGTAACATCCTGAATAATTATTTTAATATATTATAATTAGGGCATGTCCATCACTGTGGCTTTGAGGTAGCGTGCTGCCTTGTCACGCAGCGGGCCCGGGCTCGATCCCCTGTTGGGACAAATTTCCTGGGTGATGGTTTTTTTTTCAGGTTTTTCCTCACCTGAACGGTCCCCGAACATCATCTGGCCATCATTAACATATTCATCAAGTATCCACCGCTGTGGTCTCGAGGAAGCGTGCTGCCTTGTCACGCAGCGGGCCCGGGTTCAATCCCCGCTCGGGACAGTTTTTCTGGGTGCGGTTTTTATCAGGGTTTTTTCCTCACCTGTAAGACAAATGTCAGGAAAACTTTAAGGCCCAAAAGGTCCCCGAAATCATATGGCCATCGCAATCATCATCATTCATATTCATCTTAGATTAAGCTTAGGATTAGGGACTCTTCTGGCGCACCACTATCATCATCATCATCACCCATCATATCAAAGGGGCAACGTAACCCCGCCTTCCAAGAGCACCATCCTCAGAAGTGGGTTACAAGTACGCCATGCCAGGAGAGGACACTAGGAATGTCGAAAAACAATCTGGGGAATTTGCAAAAAAAAATATATATTATAATTAGGGCACATCCACCGCTTTGGTCTCGAGGTAGCGTTCTGCCTTGTCAGGCAGCGGGCCCGGGCTCGATCCCCGGTCGGGACAAGTTTCCTGGGTGATGATTTTTTCAGGTTTTTCCTCACCTGAACGGTCCCCGAACATCATCTGGCCATCATTAATATATTCATCAAGTGTCCACCGCTGTGGTCTCGAGGAAGCGTGCTGCCTTGTCACGCAGCGGGCCCGGGTTCAATCCCCGCTCGGGACAGTTTTTCTGGGTGCGGTTTTTATCGGGGTTTTTCCTCACCTGTAAGACAAATGTCAGGAAAACGTTAAGGCCCAAAAGGTCCCCGAAATCATATGGCCATCGCAATCATCATCATTCATATTCATCTTAGATTAAGCTTAGGATTAGGGACTCTTCTGGCGCACTACTATCATCATCATCATCTCTCTCTATCTTCGGGTTTTTACAGCTGCTGCCGTCTTCCCGTGCCAAACCTCCAAAGCCTACGGTCTTGGGCATCTTCGATGCTTAGCCCTCTAGCTTGCATTACTGTCTTCATGTTTTCCTTCCATGTTAACCTTGGTCTCCCTCTTTTCTCCTTTCTGTTCGGATGCCATTCATATAGTTGCTTCGGCCATCGCTCATCTTCCATTCTTAATCATCACCCATCATATAAAATGGGCAACGTAACCCCGCATTCCAAGAGCACCAACCTCAGAAGTGGGTTACAAGTACGCCATGCCAGGAGAGGACACTAGGAATGTCGAAAAACAATCTGGGGAATTTGCAAAAAAATATATATATATATATATATTATAATTAGGGCACATCCACCGCTTTGGTCTCGAGGTAGCGTGCTGCCTTGTCAGGCAGCGGGCCCGGGCTCGATCCCCGGTCGGGACAAGTTTCCTGGGTGATGATTTTTTCAGGTTTTTCCTCACCTGAACGGTCCCCGAACATCATCTGGCCATCATTAACATATTCATTAAATTTAGGATTATGGCCTCTCCTCGCCTATTATTACCATCATCATCATCATCACCGTAACTCCGCCTTTCAGGCGCCCCAACCTTACAAATGGGTTACAATAACGACATGCCAGGAGGGAATACCAGATTGTGGAAATGGCAACGTGGTGGCATTAAAAAAATATTGGGCACGGATTTGTATGTACTAAAATTTATGATTTGCAATACATAGAACTTATAGTCTATTGATTAACTGTTTGTGTGTGGAACCGAGACAAAAGACAGTCAGCTGTCTTATTTATTATAATAGTCCGAGATCCGGCTGCAAGATTACTACGTTCATCGATTGTATGAACAATTTTTTTTTTTTTTCATAAAATTGTGAATTACTGAATACATTTTGGCGAGTTGCCTTTTAAAATTCGGCCGCCAGTATGTTTAATTAAAATATCCATCCATAGTAATTCTGCCGAGGGTACGTCCTTCACTGCAATCATAGCATTTTCATGCTATGCTTGCAGCTTTGCCAGGGAACTGTAGGTGTGGTAGCTTCCCGTTGCTTTCCACACCGGTAAAAGGATGATAACGGTGAGGATGAGGGCCATATGATTTCGGGGACCGTTTGGGCCTTAAAGTTTTCCTGACATTTGTCTTACAGGTGAGGAAAAACCTCGATAAAAACCTCATCCAGAAAACTGCCCCGACCGGGTATCGAACCCGGGCCCGCTGCGTGACAAGGCAGCACGCTACCTCGAGACCACAGCGGTGGACAATTAAAATATAAATTTATTTATTTATTCAAAATAATTTGATTCACTTGTTATTAAAATAAACTATAATCCAGTTTGCAGAAATCGATGTATAAAGCTTGAAAAATTTTGGTTGCCATTGCACACTTGACCGGAAACCTCCTCGCAGCTACAGCAGGTTGTGATACCAAACAGTAATAAAATGGCGGTAAGTACGTATTTATTGTTTTATATTGTTCCCTCGCAGCGGGTAGTAAAACCACTGCCCTCTATGTATACTACGTACAATGTATATACAAAAATATATCCAAAAGGAAGTGTTAATATACATTATACGAAACAAATCACAGCATTTTAAATGAACTTTATTTAAAACAATATAAAACAATCAATACGTACTTATTGCCATTTTATTACTGATTGGTGTCACAGCCTCCTGTAGCCGCGAGCAGGTTTACAGCCAAGTGTGCAATGGTAACCAAAACTTTTCAAGCTCTATACATCGATTTCTGCGAACTGGATTATAATTTATATTAATAACAAATGAATCAAATTGTTTCGAATAAATAAATAAATTATATCTTAATTAAACATACTGACGGCCGAATTTTAATACGCAACTCGGCAAAAATGTATTCAGTAATTCACAATTTTATGAAAAAAAATTGATTTTGTTCTTACACTCAATGAACGTAATAATCTTGCAGCCAGATCTTGGACTATAAGTAATGCCACGAGTGATTTCCAATTTATCTAGAGGATTTGAAAATCAAGAGTGGCATTTGTTAGGACCATTTAACGAATAAAATTAAGCTATTTACTCACAAATCATTATTTATATATAGTTATTTTAAAACATTTAAAAACAAGTGTAACTAAATTAGTATGGTTCAAATTCTTCCCTGTAGTGGGAGAGCGCCTAAATCTCTGTTAAGGGAAACATGGGCTTACAAGAAGATATATTTAATGTAATCGGCGATGTTTGAAAATAAATGATGAATGTTTAGTTATGCTTATTTTGTTCATACACTGCAACTAGATCATATTATTTATTGCCAAATAAGATCGCAATATTGTAAGAATGCACCCAAGTGGAGAAAAATGAAACACATCAAACTGTATATTATAACTAACATTATAAGTAACTCACTGGCATTATCGCACCCTTAGGTTCATGGCCGCGGACATAAGCTCAGGCTCTCCAAACATTCATATCCTGAGCGAATGTTTTCCAATCATTCCCTGTGTAATCTACTTCCCTCAAAGCATAGTTAATGTTATTCTCCCAAGCTTAAGAAAAAAAAAATACGCACACACAATGTTTAGTAACATCTTTCAACGAATTGGGCTCTGGCGACGTTTGAAACTCGTATACGGGAGATCTGGAATTCGAATTTCTTGACTGATGGACCTGTTAATTTCGTGTTTTTATTCAAATGTGAGGACAAATGATGTGTTGAAACATCATTAACTTAATCCATTACTCATCATTTCACAAATTTATTAACAAAGTTAATATCAGTTGCATTTACAGACGACTTAGATTAGATTAGATTAGATTAGATTTATTTAGCCTGGTGGAGTTAAGGCCATGTGGCCTTCTCTTCCACTCACCAGGACAAACATATATTACATCAGAATATAACAATCTTAATTAACTCTAATATTAAACACTAAGTAAAAATTTGATCAAAAGATAATATCTAATATACGTATTACGATCTATAATACAACCAGTTAATATTAGTTAAAATTAAGACTAAAACATGAACCGAAAGTGCCTTTCTGCGGTTCAGTATGGTATCTTTGTTCTCCTCCCTACTACAGAACATTTATGAAATATGCCAATGTCCTCTTTTCCGTGTGGCTACCCCTTCCCTTTTCATCCTTTCTACCGCGCATCTCTACAGCGCATATCCCCCCTATTTGCGAACCTTTATATGCAGTATACTCTTACCGAACATCATCATTCGATCAGCCTAGCAAGTGGCGTTTAGTTATTTGAGAGCGGATTCAAATAGTGGAATCCGAGTCTAGTTCACCATGCAGTTGGGAAATTAATATGGTGGTCTATATATATACAAGTTGATTAAGACCGAGAAGAGGTCGATTCTGAGTTAGTCCAGCTATGTACGGAAGAAGGCATTCCTAAAAAGCTTGGACATGTGTGTGACTGTGGCATTATGTATGGTATGGTATTTATTCAGTTATTTTTTTTACAAGCTATGCTTGATTGATTGATCAAATATCTTCTTTTGTTATTAATTTATTAATTTATTCTTTTATCGACTTGTTTATATTAAAAGGTTATCTTTTTATACTACGCCCCTTTTGTTATTATTCAAGTATAGTAGTTGCTCACTGTCCTGTGACAAAATCACTCCCTGTACGCATTTAAGAAATAGTATCTATATTTGTATGTACGTTCATCAGGGAAAGAAAGATGAATTAATAGCCGCCTTTCATGGGCCCGAGGCAGGCTGCTTTCTTACTGATAACATCTTTGAATGTCACGACCACATTGATAAATACAGCATCAACAAAACTAGATCCCGGACAAATGGTAGCAAGAGCGTGTTTATGGTTTAAGGGTTCTCTCGCCCCCCCCCCGCACAAACAAATAAAAAATGTATACAAGCAAGGCATATTAAATTGTTCCTGTCTAGTGTATATAAAAACAGGAAAATAATAAGATATAGAAAACTAATTTTACGATTATACAATATTTAAAACAAAACAAATAAACACATTTGTTATTCTTAATATTATTTCCCTAAATAATTAAATATATTAATATTGCTAAAAGAATACTATCAGTGAGGTGTATAAGTTAGTTTGTTATTAAATAATTCTTTAGTTTATTTTTGAAGGATGTTATAGTTTGACAGTCTCTGACATAGGGCGGAAGGGAATTCCATGTTTTAGTAAGTGACACCGTAAAAGATAATGAATAATATACAGTGTGATGAGGCGGGATATAAAGGACAATGTGCTGATGGGATCGAGTGTCAAGATTATGTGTGTCGGATAGTCTGATGAAGCGGCGTGATAAATAATTAGGCGATGATGTGTGAAGTATTTTATAGAGAAGGGATAGGGAATGGACAGTTCTACGATCTCTTAGACGAAGCCACGATATTTGTTCCAGGGACCGTGTAACATGGTCAAATTTGCGAATACCACAAATAAAACGTGCGCAAGAATTATGAACACGTTGAAGTCTTTGAGTGGAAATAATATTTAAGTCTGTAAAAAGAGTGTCACAATAATCAAAATGGGGCATTGCAAGTGTTTCTACTAACATTTTCCTAAGGGCGAATGGCAAACAATTTCGTACACGATTTAATGAATGTATTATTGAGAAGACTGTTTTGCATGTATGGTTTATTTGTGTATTCCAATTTAAGTTTTTGTCAATAAATACTCCTAGAATTTTTACTGTCTCACTATAATGAGTACAAAAAGCAATAAAAATACATAGAAAAGTTTTCAGAAGTGATATTAAACGAATTTATTCAAGTTTCTATCCCTTTACTTAAAAAATGTACCATTACTTTATTAAATAGCATATTACGATGATCTATCGCTCGGTTTTTTTAAACATTTTCCTCTATTCTGTAAAAGACTTCACAAACGTGCGCTGTACATTATTTTTTGCGCGATGGTGTTTTCAAAATAATAAATAATTGTAAAATAATAACACGTTTGTTGGAAATATTTGCATTCATTATAAACAATTGACTAACGTTAACAGTGTGGGCAATGTTTAATAGTTGAAACGACAGAGGCCGTGAGGCCAATTTAACTGTAAAATGGCTGCAGGTACGTATTTACTGATTTATATTGTTTCAAATAAAGTTCAATTCATTTAAAATGCAGTGATTTGTTTCGTATAATGTACAGGGCAAGTCAAAATGTTGTGCAGGTTTTCAGAAATTTATTATGTGAAATGTAATGAACATATAATATTGTGAGACATATTGTATGAAAGGTAAACACTACCTTTTAGATTTTTTTTTGTTTATACATTGTACGTGAATGTTTTAAGAAAATCAGCTGGAAAAGAATGGATAGAATACGAAATAAAGAAATAAGGGAAATTATGGGTGTACAAGAGGAGCCAGACATCATAGACATTATAGAAAAGAAAATATTGCAGCGGTATGGTCATGTCAAAAGAATGCCAGAGCAAAGATTGCCAAAAGTTGTTATGGAATGGATCCCAATGGAAAGGAGGAAGACCGAAGAGAACTTGGATAGAAGGGGTATAAGCAGCTATGAATATCAGAGGAATGGAGGAAGATCAATGGATGGAGAGAGAGGAATTGCGTTTGGTTTCCGGAAGACGGCGGCAGCTGCCATGATACCGGATGACGATGATGATGTAGTATACATAGAGGGCAGTGGTTTTACTTCCCACACGCGTGTTTATAATATGTAGCATTGCAGTATAGTTATTATTTAGTACAGTATAGTTATTAAGTTGGCAACCCCGAAATGTAGGAAGTTGAACTTTGAATCATGGTCGCAATGGTACGACAAAACGCACTATCGCGCAAAAACTAAATTTATGAAGATATGTTGCTTCTGCAAGTTAATTATTGGTAAAATTTAATATATTTATCTTTTCTATTTCACAAAAAAAATATAGATACACTTTTCAATTTTTTTTCAGAATAAGAATATATTTTATTTACATATGAATGCTATACACCCATACGTTTTATTTGTGGTATACGTAGATTTGACCACGTTACAAAAAAAGTAAAGTGATCCCACAACAGGCCCGGAGGCCCTTGGGGTAATGGGAGGTTAAGGCTCCCACTTTTTCTAGACAATCGGCACTTTATGTCAGCCGGGTTGTCAGCCCTGCGTGACGGCCGCCTTTACCCCCAGAACAAGCGTCTGGTACTCATTTCCGTTAGAGGCTGAGTCGACCCCAGGGCCATAGTGCCGCCAGAGGGTTTGGGTCAGTTTAAAAATCCTGACCCCAACGGGACTTGAACCCTCGACCCTCCGACTTGTAGCTCAGTGCCTTAAAAACTACGCTTCGGCGTGTCCCCCACGTTACACCATCCCTGAACAATTGTCATGGCTTCGTCTACAAGATCGTAGAACCATCCATTCCCTATGCTCTCTCTATAAAATATTACACACATCATTACCTTATTATTTATCACACCGCTTCACTAGACTCTCTGATACACATAAATTAGATTCCCGGTCCCTTGAACACAGTGTCCTTTATATCCCTCCTCATCATACTACCTATTATTCAAAATCTTTTACAGTTTCTCTTGCTAGAACATGGAATTCCCTTCCACCTTATGTCAGAGACTGCCAAACTTTACAATCTTTCAGAAACAAATTGAAAATAAAATTATTAACAGAACAACTCAGTAATATTACTTTTTAAAAATTGATAATTTGTTTTTTTTTTCATTATTTAATAAAAATAGTTTTAAGATTTGTAAATATATTTACCTAATGCCTTGTATAATAAGCGATAGATTAACTCATCATAGTTTATTACTTTCTTTGATTTTTTTTCTTTCTTTTCTTTTTATGTATAGTAAATTCGAGCTGTTATTCCTTTCTGTATTCATTCTATCATTAATTTAATTTTAATTGTATTTAATTTTATTGTAAGTTATTATTAGACATTATTTTCATTATTATTCAGTTTGACAGGCGATTGTTTAGTATAACTATTATTGTAATTTTTTTTTGTATTTTTGTAACATTTGTTTGTCCTGGTGAGTGGAAGAGAAAGCCACATGGCCTTAACTCCACCAGGCTAAATAAATATATTTCTATTTCTAAAAAAAAAAAAAAAGAATGGGCAAATGTTTGTGCACGGGTGCAGTTTAGTTACAGAAATGATGCAAATAAAATATATACATTAAAATATAAAATTATTCCATAATTTTATATTTTAATTTTGAATAATACCTCAACGGAACACAACACGAATCTTATAAAAGTTGAATATATACATTGTAAAAGTTAGGAGCCAGTTTCACGTTTACATATTTTATGACACTAAAAAATAAAAATGTAAGGGGAATAAAATATAAAATAAAATTAGAATAAATCAATCAAATTACGTAAAATGTGTAAAATGCTAAACGCAGATTACATAGTTGTTGATTGTGTACAATACAGCTGTTTCATAAAAGCCAGTAAAAGTGTAAATGGAGAATGACTACACCTTCTTCCAATCTTGGTTTTACTTTTTACAACGGCATTGTACTGTTTCCACTCGCGTGGGTATACAGTTTGTAATCTCGATGGCCGAGGTCATTAAGGTGTGGATCCATATTACAGTAAAACAATTGCAGGTTACAAATTCTGACAAGGAAATAATGAATTGTGTTCTCTGTTCACTTTTTTTTTATCCTAGTAATTTACCAAATGTGGGTGAAATATGTTACTGGCTTTGTTCAAATCCGAACTCGTAAAAGTTTGTATGGTCATTCACAAATCGTAAATTTTGCAGACTCGATTTTATATTTTTCTCAAATATAGGTCAATCGTATTTTGTAATTGTAGAGAGGAAATGATATGTGGCACCATTCATAGAACACTAAAACATAAAACAGGGAAGGCTACAAGATTGAAGTTCTACAAAACAATGACGATGCCGGTATTTTTATACGATAGTGAGTAGGGTGCGTGTAGGCAAACAGTTTTCGGATACTTTTGAAATCCAGAATGGGTTGAAGCAAGGAGATGCACTATCTCCTCTACTATTAAATTTTGTACTAGAGCATGCCATTGAGTCTTTAGAGAATGAGGAAGGATTACAACTCAATGGTATTAATAAGCTGTTAGTTTATGCTGATGATGTAGTACTATTGGCCGATAGCGAGGAGATACTAAAGGACAACACGCACACACTATTGAGTAACACTAAGAACTTAGGACTGGAAGTAAATATCAATAAAACTAAATATATGGTCACACGTAGAAATTCATTATATAATGGAAATGGACAGCTAATGACATGAGGGAAATTTTGAGGAAGTGGCTGAATTCAAATACCTAGGAACAATAATCACAAATAGGAATGAGATGCACAAGGAAATTAAACATAGGCTCAATTTTGGAAATGCGTGCTATTATGCATTGCAGAGACTGTTGATGTCCCAACTCCTTTCAAAAAACGTTAAACTGAAAATATATAAAACTATTATTCTACCAGTTATATTATATGGGTGCGAAACATGGACTCTTACTTTAAGAGAGGAAAGGAGATTACAAGTATTTGAGAATAAAGTACTTAGGAAAATTTTTGGACCAAAGATAGATGAACAGACAGGTGAATGGAGAAGACTACATAACAATGAACTACATGGTCTTTATAGGAAGCCAGATATAATAAGAACAGTTAAGTCTCGTAGACTGCGATGGGCAGGACATGTTGCACGTATGGGGAATGAAAGACTTGCATGGAAGCTTCTTGTAGGAAAGCCAGAGGGAAAACGTCCAGTTGGTAGATCAAGAATGAGGTGGGAGAATAACATTAACTATGATTTGAGGGAAGTAGATTATACAGGGAATGATTGGAAAGCATTAGCTCAGGATAGGGATGTATGGAGAGCTTATGTCCGTGCGGCCATGAACCTACGGGTTCGATAGTGCCAGTGAGTAAGTAAGTAAGTGAGTCCTGGGTAACAAATACGAGGAGTTCGAGTAGAATACAAAGTGTAGAAATTACTTTTCTAAGAAGGACCAAAGAATGCACAAAATTTAACCACATAAGAAATGAAGAAATAAGAAGTGAATTAGAAATATATTCAATAAATTATAAAATTCAGCAACACCGCATTTGGCTGGGAAGAGCATGTTCAGAGATTGGAAGGAACAAGATTGCCCAAGATAGCATATACTAAAGGGATGTAGGAAGACCTAGGAAGAGATGGAAGGAATCATTGTGAATTCAGAACAGGTGAATCGCCTAAACCTTGAAGTGAAGATGATGATGATGATGATGATGATGATGATGAGAGAGGAAATGCCCTATCTCGTTTATTGTAAAATGATAAAATATTAAAATAAGTACCTGATATATCAGTACTTCTCAACAAAAATGGATAGGCCTTTCAGAAACATTTTCATCTTCGGCACGTCATTTGGTACTAATTTGAGTACGGGTTTCTCTCGTTTTCCGAATTTCATCCCACCAACCCTCTCCATTCCTACTTCCCTTCCTTCATGTCATTTCATTTCTCATTCATTTATTTTATATCACCTTTCATCTTATCACATGTTATGAAAAATAGTTTGGTTGGCACACACGTGTGTTGAACATAGCCTATGTGGTTGCGGGGATATAGTGGGATACACTAGTGTGCTGCCTCGTAACTCCGAACTTGAGTAATAATGTAGGGCTGAAGGGACCAAAGCAGAGTTGGTCCTCTTGGCCACGGGCCCAATCAAAAAAAAAAAAGAAAAGAAAAGACATTTGGAATTTTATAGATTGTGCCGAAATCACTTTTTCGGTACGTAACAACTACGTAACGACTACGTCATCGAGTCTTCCCTCTGCAGTGATGTTATAGAACAGTGCCAAATTCCTATCTTCGTTGTCCTCTCTCCTATGTACCTCCCCCTTCCTTCTTTATGCGCTGCGTGTGATGCGCATCTTCCCCTCTTTATAAAGTCTCAAATAAGCTCTGCAAGTTAGTATCAGTGTCATCATCAACTTTGGGATCGTCGTGGTCAGTCGACTGTAACTCGAGGGAGCTTTTTGGATTCATCAGTCCCACAAGCCAGGGTAGGGCAACAAGGACTGTGACACCTAGCCCTCGGCTGGACTGGATTGTGTGTGTGTATGCATGTATGAAAATTATTATTATTATTATTATTATTATATTATTATTATTATTATTATTATTATTGACTTTTGAATTATTGATGACCGAGTTTGTTAATTTATATTATTTCATTCATATCTTTTATTTCAACGGTCAAGAAGACGAATTTTTGTTAAATTATTTGTATTATCTGACACATGATTCTTATTAAAATTCATAATTTTTAGTTAACATATGTTTACTAATTCTGTAGCTAGTCATGTTTCGTATTGATAAATATTCTAAAGCTTTATCAAGCCAAATTAATCCCTTTTTTTTTTCCTTCCAGTTTCCACGATTATAATAATGTTTAGCATTCAGTACTATATGTTAAATTATTTACAAAGGAAAGGTGGATTAATCTTTGCCTTCTATGGGCCCGGGCAAAGGAATGTGGATATAGTCACTCAAAACTTTCAAACTCAATGTCATAAAAAGATAGGATCGCGAGGGCGCAAGATTGTGATTACGGAAACGCAAGTAGCTTCAGAACATTCCAAACCACATGCAATATATTAGTTGCGTCTCTTTTTTGAGCATGGCTGTACGTGACAAAATAAGTTTCATTGAAAGGGTATGATTCAGTGGCATCTTCGCTAGCCGATGTTCCAATAATTGAGTTCACCCCGTAACTTTATTAAATAATTGTGTGATAATTAGAGCTAGAAATTTTAGGTGCAAAATTTTGTAGAAAAAGGCAAAAAAAAGGTGCTTTAATTTAGCAGAAAAAGGTGCAATTTTTTTTAAATGGAAGGTGCAAATTTTCCATGTGAATTGTCATTAAAGAGTACCAAAACCAATTGCATCAAGTAACTCACGACACAAAATTCAGTCATGTTGTCATATATTAAAAAGTCTGAGTAAGACAAGCCCCAGAACATTATGTTATTGAAATCACAAGTCCAGAAAACTGTTAAAGCAGATATTATTCAACAACTCAAATGTTTAGAACATATCCAGAGGTTGAAGGTATGATTTTCATCTGGAACAGACTTCCCAGTATATTTCTCCAAATATGCTTTCATAATAGGGTTGCTAAGTTTGGAAAGAGGAATACCACATGCCACAAATATCTTCACCGTATCATTAAAAAAATATGTTTTATTTATTAAACTTGAAGAAGGCAGCGCCTCGCCAATAAACTGTTGTTGCAATACACATTTACTGTTTTGTAGTATTTTTTTCGTGTTTTGCACTACCTATATGCTGCGTAACACGATTGGGTTGGTGTTTTTCATCAGTTGTTATTGAAATATCACAAAGAATGCACCTTATAACTGATCTGTCACTCTGAATTCCATATGCACTAAACTGTTTTACAAAATCACGTAGTTTGTAGGAGTTCACATTCGGTTTTGGCAAACTGTGTACTGGTCATTCAGGAAAATAGCAGACCGCACAAGTCAAATATTATTTTGAACTGAAACATTTGTTTATGCACTCAACAATCTCCCTTGCTTAAACAATAGCTTTCGCATAACTGTGGTGCAAGAAGGTGCGAACTTATTTAAAAGGAATAGCCTAACGGGACTGCACTAAAGTGCAAGTAATGTGATGTGGACTGATACCACACACCGTTACCAACCCTTGAAAGTGTATTTGAAGAAATGTAAAAAAATATATACACATTATTTTGGGAATACAATGCTGCTAAGAGACAAAAAAGGTTTAAAATGGTGCAAAATGTGCTTACATTGATAAAAAGGTGCAACTTAAACACATTCAGGGGCATTTATTTAATGTTTTCTTTGCAAGACAAGCTAATTTGAGCATTGTAATAACAAAATAAAATTAAGGTGCAACACCTAAAATTCCTAGCTCTAGTGATTATTTTATGTTCCATAACTGTATTGTTTTTATAAATCGGGCACCCACTTTCGTGGCAAAATTATAAATACAACTATTTAACTTGATTGTTTATTTCAAATTAACTATTAAATCAATCTCACGTGAAAGGGAACGTTTACTGGAAAGAATTGCTCCATAAGAGCAATACTATTCTCTAGATGTGAAAACCCCTATAGAAAGACATTTCATTTCTACCCTCGAGCTTCATTAAACTTTCAATTTCTTCTCAGTCCTTTGGGAAATAAGCAATAAAAATAATAAGCAATAATTACTTTCTTTATAATGAATAATGATATCGCAACGCACTTTGCTACGGAAAAACAGAATTTCCTCCTTATTACATGTAAATACGGTAATTCGAAACCAATTAATGCAAATTGATATATTGGGAGGGAAGTAGCTTTTTGTTTTTAAGCAAACTAATTAGGAAACTTGAAAACAACTTTCTAACTTATATTTTTTAATGTCACCTTGACTCTGTCCATATGTGACTTAAAATAGATTAAAAGAAATCGTACCGGTATATAAACATTATGTCATAGCGAACTGATAATTAATTACAATAACAAACAGCACCGGTAAATATTTATTATACTAAAATTAAGCGTTTTTAAAATAAATGTTCATATCTACAGTGCTATAGTTCATGAAATTTACGTCGAGACAAGGATCATCATCATCCTTTACGGATTAGGTCTTGCTGTTCCGATCTCAAATCTGTTCAGCCCAGCGCTTTCTTGGTCTTCCTACCGATCTTCGTCCTCCAGGATTATACATCAGTGCCATCTTTGGTAAGGATATGTTACATCTGCAAAGAATGACAGATGTTCTATCTAATTGTTCCTGTGTTCTTCTATTTGTTGAAAAAGTGGTTGTACTTTTAGTTCCTCTCTAATATTCTCATTTCTAATATGTTCTCCTCTTGTACATCCTTTCACAGACCGTAGGAATCTCATTTCCGCTGCCCGAATTTTACTTTTTTTTCTTTTCCTTCAGGAACCAGGCCTCACTTCCATACATCGCCACTAGTAGTACCATCGTTGAGTAAAATCTTAGCTGCGTGTCCTACCTAACTTTGTTCGTTGGTGTTCGTCTGATTGTTCCACCTTTAACTTCATCTTGTTTGATAATTTCTAATTTTGCATTATGTGGAATACCTTTCTTAGCAGGATTTTATTCTAAAGACTTAATTTTAGAAACAGTTTCATTGAGATATTTAAATATTTTTGGTTTTTTTCTTTTTTATTTTTCAAATATGTTGAAATTTCTGTATTTTCTTATTTATATCTTGTTCTTCTTCATAAGTTATATCGCAGTCCAAATATTGGAAGTGTGAAACCTGTTCAATCACTTTATCTTCTATTACTAGTCGAGACAGGAATACAGGGTGTAACTAAATTCCCATTACAGATTTTGAGGACGTGTAGTACGGAACAAGATTGATAACGTTTAACATAGGAACTCATGTCCGGAAACGTACCATTTTCCTGCTACACGCAAAATACCACAACACACGTTGCTCTCTCTCTCTGAAGCCTGCTGCCAGTCGGGAAAATATTGAAAATGGGAAAATAGACAGGAATTCGTAAAGCGACGTGCCTCTAGCTTGTATTCAAATAAAAAGAATCGCAATCGTTAAATAACATTCTAGAAATGTGTACGGGCATTGGAATATTTCAGTGAGAAATGTTTATCAAAAATATAAGAAAGCAGAGTTAGATCGGAAAAAAAAAATTGCCCGAAGGAAAAAAATTAAGAAAAAAATGAGATTTTTATAAAAGAGCTGAAGAAAAATACAAAATTAATTAGGAAAGAAATTGCTGTCATTGACGAAAATATCAAACGGTTATAAAAGTATGATACGATTAAAGTAATTTTAACGTCAGATTGTTTGCAATGTATTATCAATACCAATGTTCATGCCTAAATAATAAAAGAATAATACATTATTTTGCTATTCTCATTTAAGACCTTATCATAAAAATAAATTACTTTTTTTTATTATTTAGACATGTTAAAAATGCATTTATACAAAACTAGCTTTACTAGAATTAATTTAATTTAGCACAAAAAAAATTATTCTTTGATGCCATGAAAAACCCCCGGGAAATAGTCGGAAATTTCATATTTTTAATTTGCTGGACACCCTGGCTGCTTGTCGTCTGGGTCCACAAGAAGGGCTTGTTGTGACGACCATATATGACAATATATTAGATATCTCCGTTCCTTGTTCTGGTACACATCACCAATCCTTGTCCTGCAACATCCGCCACAGACATAACCCGCCCCAGTAGGTCTTTCTCGGATGCTACAGTGGTCTCGTAAATCAGGGATTTCATATGACCCCACAGGAAGCAGTTAGTCTAGCGGGGTCAAGTAAACAGAACGTGCAGGGTCTATGGAACCGAAAACGCGGGAGAGTTGAACGTGTGTGTGTGGTATTTTGAGTGTGTGTAGCGGGAAAATCAGTACGTTTCCGGACATGAGTTCCTGTGCTAAATGCAACCGTAGCTCCCCACTACACGTCCTCAAAGACTGTCTTCTTCTTCTTCTTCTTCTTCTTCTTCTCCTTCTTCGGCTTTCCCCCACTTATAGGTTTGCCGTCTTCAGTTTCCATTTATTTCTATCATTCCAATCTCCTTCTTCAAATTCCTATCATCCGTTATAGTGCTGACATAGGTTTTCCATTTCCATCGGTGTGCCACTTTTATTTCTTCTAGGGGGTGACCATTGGTATGTATATTTTTTGGCCATCTTTCAATTTATCATACTTTGCACATGCCCATATCATTTAAGAGTTTAATTTTCAATCCTCTTAATAGATGTGGTGACATTCATGCTAGACCTCATGCTAGAGTAGATCAGACTCAAACCAGACCAGAATCGCATCACGGTGATAGAGACCATCAAAACCTCAAAGACTGTAGTGGGAATTTAGTTACACCCTGTACGGTATACCGGCTCTATTCATATTTGAGGCCAGCCATCTTAACAAAATGCCTCTCCTATAATTCTATAATGACAATGATACATACGATTTAGCCATCTTTATTCCGTAAATTCAGAACGATTACCTGTGAAAGATACGTACACAATCGGTCTCAAATCTCCAACTAATTTAAGATTTTACAGTGCACTAGTTATTTGTGAGAAGATGTCTCACGCCAAATATTTTGTATAACGAACCTGTATTTCCCAAAACGGGTGTGCAGTGAGACTGAAAGAAAATTCCAGAAACAGGTAGAAACTCTACTGCACCCGGCGCGTCCGGCAGGAATAATCACTTATTGTTAATTCGCCTAACGGGGATTCAACGAAGTGAAAACTAATCTATTTATGTCTCTATCTTTCCGCCTTATAAACATTTTTTTCATGAATTGTGTAGAAATATCCTTCCGTTTCCGCGTTGGACAGATTCCGTTTTATACAAAATAAATGCACGTAAAATTACTATTATTCTGCCGGGACCAATAAATTTGTTCACATTGGACAGATTTCCGCATTATTCACGATTAAACAAGTTTTACTGTACTTGAGTCAGTTACATACGAAGAAGAAAAAGATTTTAGCCAAAAAATTATAAAATTTAACAGAGTAACAGGAATTATAAATAATATTTTCAAGCCAAACACAGTACAGCAACACACACGAACTAGAATTTATAAAACACTGGCCAGACCCATATTATGTTACGGCAGTGAGGCCTGGACAATTCGCAGTGTAGATGAACAAAGACTAACTGCGGCAGAAATGAAATTTATGAGACGTACTGCGAGCTATTCAAGGACAGACCATAAAAGGAATTCTGAGATTCTCAAAGAATTACACACAGAATCAGTCATGGAATATGTACAAAAATACAGAAACAACTGGAAATCTCACGTACGAAGAATTAGCAGAACAAGAATACCACGTCAGATCTTAAATTACCAGCCACCAGGCAAGAGATCCTTGGGCAGACCCTTCAAACGTTGGATTGAGACCGTAACAGACCACTAGGTCTATCACATGAAAGGAAGAAGAAGAGTAAGATTCATCATCACCGGGATTTGAACCTGAGACCTCCCAAATATGAGACACGAATGCTATCGCTTCGGCATTCTTATTTATTCTTCATGTAAGATTGTGTGAAAGTTGTTTGTCCTAAATTTGAATCCTCACGTGTGATATTAACAATGAGCAATGACAAAAGAGAGGAGACTCTGCATGACAAAGTAGCCACTACTAGCAAAATCCTCCTGTTGTTGAATCACCTGCTAACTGGCATTGACAATGTCACGATTATTGTGAAAGTTCTACTACCGGACACCAGGTTGCAGCATGTCCTTTACGGATTCCAATCACGCACTTGACGTCACATAATACACGTATTTAATAATGCCATGCGATACATCGATTTCTCAACTGATGTATCTAAGTAACAGAACTTTGCATTATATTAAAAACTTACTGACCTAGCAATTTGACTTAAGCAGTTGCATTTATAAATGTCAGTTACTATCGTTATTTAAATCTAAATTAACTGACATCTTAATTTCCACACAATGAAAATATTAACTGCATAACAACTAAATTCAGCATTTTGTACATATCTATAAATATTCTTCTAGGAACCTTTTCTTACTTTATTTCATTTTATTTTATTCCATGCTTTGTTATCATTAGCTAATATTAGATCACACCCGCATTGTCCTTTGTTTAAAATATAATTTGATAATATTTAAAAATTATAAAGTATGTAATTTTTATATGATTTTATTATTTGATGGTTGATGGAAGTAAAAAGCCTTATTGACCTTAATTCTGCCAGCTTAAATAAAATTATTATTATTATTATTATTATTATTATTATTATTATTATTATTATACTCGCCACTGAAATGGACTACTGGAGACGTGCTGCAAGAATATCCAGGAAGGATAAAATTAGAAATTCATATATAAAAGAAAAAATGCAGGTACAATACTCAATATTAGATTTTATAAAGAAGAAACAATTAAATTGGTACGGACACATTAGAAGGATGGAAGAAGGAAGACTACCTAAGATAATCATGGATTGGGAACCACAGGGAAGGAAAAAGAAAGGTAGACCAAATATTACACGGATTCAGGGAATCAATGAAACTAAGAGGGAATGGGAAATAGAAGAAGATATATGGATGAACAGACAAGAATGGAAAAATGTGTTGAACAAATGTGTAGTTAACTGTGAACATAGGTACCGGAAAAATGTATATTCATTGTAAAAGCCGGAATAATAAAAAAATATTATTATTATTATTATTATTATTATTATTATTATTATTTAAAGTTGGGTTGCTTGGTGTGATGTCCCAAGTTGTAGATTTGTGATATAATTTGAATCACTTTAATTCTGTCACGGCACTAATAACTCTCGTCAGGGGAATGAGGAAAAGTTTCTTACACAAATAACGACACTTTATTAACAGTTGAACTTAAAAGTTATTTTATTAAAAACTCTCACTTCAGGTTAGATGAATCTTGTAGATTAAAAATTCAAAAGATTCCGGCTTAGGTGATACTTTTCACTTCTAGAAGATTACCATTTTATGTAATTAATGGATGACGAATTCTAACGGTCAATCCTTCAATTATTATATTTTATTTTCACTTATGAACTGTTTTTAATCAAGATGGATAAATATTATATCACTATATAATCTTCCATAATTTTAACACTATTTCTTTTAACCAATATCAAGAAAATAAACCATTATTTCCGTATTCCTTAAGGAGCAGTCGCTTAACATGACTGACCATCTTCAAGTATTGTAGCCATCTTCTTATTTCAGTTATAACCTCTAGGTTCTGATTGGTCCAACAGAAAAGTAAGGAGTACTTTCAAGCTGACTTCTATCCAATTCGTCCAATCCCATTTATTTCTTTATAAAAATTATCAATTTGAATATTTGAAGTATTTTACATACTGCATCAGTTATAAAAACATCTAACTGTATTAACAGTTTATATTGACCAGTTTGAATTTTTTATATACTTATATATTTTTTACATACTTATAAAAAATTTGAATTCTCTAAATCAATCTTATGTCCATTCTTCAGATAAATAAATATAATTATATTTAAATATTAAATAAACAAAACAAAAACCCTTATTATTATTATATGGGGATAAATATCCGGTTTTATATTATTATTATTGCCAATGAACCCATGTAGGACTAAGCTAAGTACTTAGATGCGTTTTCATTTACCCTATACATCCATAATTTTTTTGCTATAGGTTTTCTTTCTCTCTTCGTTCACGTTGTTCCAGTTTTTTTTTTTTTTTTTTCTTGGTTTGCACTTTTGATCAACCTTCCACTTGTGTACCTTAATTTTAAAGATATGGAGAGTTTGCTTTTTAATAATAATAATAATAATAATAATAATAATAATAATAATAATAAAACTTGTAGAATTTTCAGCAGTTGAATCATGACCACTACATGATGATTTTCACACTAAATTGACAGAGGTGCACCGCGGCCGATATAATAATAATAATAATAATAATAATAATAATAATAATAATAATATATATATATAGATAGATATATATAGATAGATAGATCATCGGTTGATTAATGTCTTTGACATCGTCCGATTCCTAATAGCCAATTTTGTCGGTCCATCCAATCTCCTGGTTGTAGATGTTTCTCCTTCATGTATAAACATATTCCCTGACTCGAGGAGGTTTTAGGTCTTCCTCTGCCTCGTCTTCCCTCAGGTTTCCATTCCAAAACAGATTTTGGTAATCGATCCTCTTCCATTCGCTGGACATGTCCGTACCATCTCAATTGCTGAGTTTTAATATAATCTAAAATAACTGAGTTCCTAATTTTTTTCTCTTCTTGAAATTCTTGCGGCCCTTCGTATAAAATCCATTTCCATTGCCAAAAGGTACTTATTTGTTTTTGTTGTTAATGGCCAAAGCTCTGCTCCATAAGTAATGATGCTTTTAAAAATTGTATGATATATATTCATTTTATATTTATTATTTATATTTTTATCCCACAATATTCAAGCTATTGCAAATTTTCATTCATTATTTCTATTTATTTCCTCTTCATAACTCCCACTTTTATTTATTTTAATTGCTAAATATGTGATCTCACTACAAGATTTTATTGTTTCTCCAGTCTCCAAAATTAAATTTTCTTCAGGTTTACCAATTGATAAATATTTTGTTTTTTTTTTCATGTTCAAATTTAATTCCCATTTTTCATATCGTTCTATTAATTTTCTATTCATATATTCTAAATCTTCATAATCTTATGCAATTAACAATTGATCATCTGCAAAATGTAAGTTGTATAAAGTTTAGTTGTTTGAAATAGTAATTCCCATGCTTGAACATTACTACTACTACTACTACTACTACTACTCACTGGCACTATCGAAACCGTAGGTTCATGGCCGCGCGGACATAAGCTCTCCATACATCCCTATCCTGAGCTAATACTTTCCAATCAATCCCTGTATAATCTACTTCCCTCAAATCATAGTTAATGTTATTCTCCCATCTCATTCTTGGTCTACCAACTGGGCGTCTTCCCTCTGGCTTTCCTACAAGAACCTTCCATGCAAGTCTTTCATTCCCCATACGTGCAACATGTCCTGCCCATCGCAGTCTACGAGACTTAACTGTTCTTATTATATCTGGCTTCCTATAAAGACCATGTAGTTCGTTGTTATGTAGTCTTCTCCATTCTCCTGTCTGTTCATATCTCTTTGGTCCAAAAATTTTCCTAAGAACTTTATTCTCAAATATATGTAATCTCCTTTCCTCCCTTAAAGTAAGACTCCATGTTTCGCATCCATATAATATAACTGGTAGAATAATAGTTTTATATATTTTCAGTTTAACGTTTTTTGAAAGGAGTTGGGACATCAAAAGTCTCTGCAATGCATAATAGCACGCATGTCCAGAATTGAGCCTATGTTTAATTTCTTTGTGCATATCATTCCTATTTGTGATTATTGTTCCTAGGTATTTGAATTCAGCCACTTCCTCAAAATTTCCCTCATTTGTCATTAGCTGTCCATTTCCATTATATAATGAATTCCTACATGTGACCATATATTTAGTTTTATTGCTATTTACTTCCAGTCCTAATTTCTTAGTGTTACTCAATATTGTGTGCGTGTTGTCCTTTAGTATCTCCTCGCCATCGGCCAATAATACTACATCATCAGCATAAACTAACAGCTTATTAATACCATTGAGTTGTAAGCCTTCCTCATTCTCTAAAGATTTAATTGCATGCTCTAGTACAAAATTAAATAGTAGAGGAGATAGTGCATCTCCTTGCTTCAACCCATTCTGGGTTTCAAAAGTATCCGAAAACTGTTTGCCTACACGCACCCTACTATTTGAGCCATTTAGGCACATTCGTATAAGTCTAACTAACTTTTTAGGAATTCCAAAATCCAGCAGGATACTATATAACTTCTCCCTCTTAATTGAATCATATGCTTTTTTGAAGTCTACATATAGTTGATGTACAGAACCATTATATTCCCATTTCTTTTCTAAAATCTGCCTTATACTAAAAATCTGATCTGTTGTAGACCTGTTTCTTCCAAATGCACATTGATGATCTCCTAGAATGTCATCAATATAGGGCATAGTCTGCTTACTAATATATTTGTTAGAATTTGTACGAAGTTGAAAGTAATGAGATGCCCCTGTAGTTGTTGCAATCAGTTTTATCTCCTTTCTTATAAATTGGTACGATAATTGATTCCTTCCATTCATCTGGAAGAGCTTCTTTTTCCCAAATCATACTAAGCAACCAGCGTATCTTGTCCACCAATTTTTCTCCCCCTGATTTTATCAGTTCTGCTGGTATCTCATCCGAACCTGATGCTTTATACATCTTCAATTTTTCTATTGCCATTTCAACCTCTAATGTACTTGGTTCTGCGACTAGCATTTCTGCTGTCTGTAAATTATCCTCCTCAATGTCCTGTTCTGTATGTACATTTAATAGCTGCTTAATGTAACTTCTCCATCTATTTAATATACTCCTGGAATCTGCAATAATATCCCCCAATTTCATTCCGAATTATGTTTGTTCTAGCCTGAAACCCTTTCTTCTCTATCCCAATTCCCTGATATAATTCTCTAATGTTCCTATTTTTTGCATTCGTTTCAAGATCATTAATCTTCTCTCTCAAATATTCCCTCTTTTTACTCTTTAGTAACTTGGAGGTTTCCCGTCTAATACTACCCAATTGCTCTAAATTTACCTCATTTGGCTCGTGTACCCATTTCAATTTTGCTAGCTTTCTTTTTTTTTCACAATGTCGGCACATTCCTCATCAAACCATTTCTTGTTTTGCCTCTTTTTTAAACAACCAATGCTTTCTGATGCTGACAATTTAATAGTATCTCTTATAGCCTCCCATTCTTTATTTATATCAGTTTCTTCTTCGTTTGTCACATTGTCAACTGAAGATCCCAGTACTTCAAGTCTATTAGCAATTTTGATTTGGTATTCTTGCCGCATTTCATCATTTTTCAAGTTTTTTAATTCAAATTTTTCAGAATCATCTTTAGCAATTGTTCCTCTCATAAGCGATAGCCGTTGTCTGATTTTCACTCTAACGAGATGATGATCCGAATTGCAGTCTGTCCCTCTAACTGATCTAACATCGATGATGCTGCTGTGCCAGCGTTGATCCACTAATACATGATCTATCTGGTTCCGAGTTTCTCCATCTGGGGATGTCCAGGTGTATTTATGAATATCCTTATGCTGAAATGTTGTGCTCTTAACAATGAGATTCTGTGATGTGGCAAATGTGACTAATCTAACCCCGTTGTCGTTACTATCTTCATGAAGACTGAATTTGCCCATTGTTGGTTTGAATATATCTTCCAGCCCCACTTTTGCATTAAAATTTCCCAAGACAATTTTCATATGATATCGTGAAAGGCTATCAAATAAACATTCTAATTCTTCATAGAACTCATCCTTGATCTTGTCATCTTTATCTTCTGTGGGGGATGTTCATTTACAATTATAAAATCATGTCGTTTACCTTTAAGAATTATGTATGATATCCTATCACTAACAAACTTATCTCGGATAGCGGATAGGATCCTCCTTCTGACTAAAAAACCCGTTCCAAATGCAGGTCTTTCTGCACCCCCGTAGTATAATGCAAAGCTTCCTGATTCCTGACTACCTTCTCCTGGCCACCTAGCTTCCTGTAAAGCGACTATATCCAAGGGCGATTTATCTAAATCCCGCGTTAATATCTCTAGTGCCCCGCTATTGTATAAAGTCCTAACATTCCATGTTCCTAGGAACATGTCCCTGTGTTTGAGCCTTTGGCATGGGTTCCCTGAAGTAGTCCCCGCCCGGAGAACCGAATGGGGGACTATTTGACCTCCGGAAAATTTTACCCCAGTTGAACCCATGTCCGCATTTCTTGACGGTTGTATTTTTACGGTGAAAGATCGTCACTCTTTCGACCATGCTTGAACATTTTCTCCTCCAATTCTTTAATATTTCATGTACATATATTTTAAACAGAGTCGGTGATAGACAACAACCTTGACGAAGACCTTTATTTATCGTAAAAACCATGTGACAATTTACTGCCAATTTTAATTTTAGACATGCAATTGTCATATAAATTTTGTATAGCTTTAATTATTATAGTCTTAATTCCCATACGTCTTAAAGCAATATCTTTAAAAATGGAAGATGCTAAGAGGAAGGAGAGCCTCTAATTGCTTTAAATTCTAAGACTTAGAGGAACCGACCTGCACAACTCCCTAGTGTCCAATTCCACCTTCACGTGGTGCAGCTGTTAGTAACCATATAATTTATACGTATAACTTATGTGGTGAACGGACGGGTTGGGCTACTCACCAATTGCACTGGTCAGCATGGTGAGTTATTGACCGATATGGTATTACTTCCACTTCCATACCATATCTCTTTTTTATCTCTTCTATCCAGTCTCTCTGGACTGAACACTTGTTGTTTTCCGACCCCGATGGTATTAGAGTATTCGAGGCCGACGGGGTTCATTTCATCTCATCTTTTCTGTCAAATTATTTCTATAGGGCAGATCAGGCTCTTAGCTGTAGTGAAAGCAACTGATCTAAGGATGGACACCTGAAAAATCCCTGGTCCTCCAGGTTGGAGTTTGATGCGGTAGGCCAGCTCCCTCCCATCAGAAAAAAATTGCAATGCTAAAAAACCTTATAGAGATAAGCCGGTCAGATTACAAGGAAGGCGAATCAAGCTACGGAAACGAACTCTGTTAATTGGAACATGGAACATACAAGCCATAAGGAATAAAATGGAGGAGGTCCTTAAACAGGTAGAGGATTTGAAGCAGGACATAATCTTCCTTCATCCTTTTCTTAATAGGGATGCCATCATTTTTATATCTCTTCTTGTATTATTTATAATTTTTAATTGCAATTAATTAGACATATTTTATTATATTCCATTATTTTGGATCAAAATTTCTTAGCACAGAGCTGCTATTGAAGTTCCATAAAGCTATCAATTATTATCATCATTCATACAATTGATAAGCAACATGGCCTGTTACGATCTCATAAAAGATACATTTTCTTTACATTGACCTGGACAATGCAATCAACTGACTCAATCCTACCTTCATGTTCACCAACGATGTGTATCTGATTCAGATAGTTCCTCATCTTGGCGATCTCTGAAGGCTGTTGTCCAATAAGGATCTATGTAAAAAACACTGTTGGTTTCTATATACAGTGTATTAACGAGATATTACCAGTCTTTCTGTCGATATCACTCATATGCTGACGATTTGCAAATATACATTCACTATTATTCCGACGGTATACTTGACGCACTAGACAAACTTTTGTAATTACTTCCTCTCAATTTCCTAATATTCGACGAAACATGGAATTAATTTTAATACTGATAAGACATAAAGCATATGTATGCAACACATTAAAATTTTTGAAAATATACCTAATATTCTCCTAAATGTAAAATCAATTTGTTATATCTCAGTAGTAAAAAATATTAATATCAAGGTGGACTCGCACTTAGACTCGGTAGTTGAGGTTAAAAATACATGCGAAATGTTTAATCAATTCTTCACTCCCCAAATATATTTAGAAACCTCCTTCCCACGAAATTGAAACAAGTACTTGTATAGACTAGTAATGCATCACTTCGATTACTGCGACATACTACTGACTGATCTGACAACTGACTTATGTGACAGAATACTAACTAATTAACTAACTAACTCACTGACACTATCGAACCCGTAGGTTCATGGCCGCGCGTTCATAAGTTCTCCATACATCCCTGTCCTGAGCTAATATTTTCCAATCATTCCCTGTATAATCTACTACCCTCAAATCACAGTTAATGTTATTCTCCCACCTCATTCTTGATCTACCAACTAGGCGTTTTCCCTCTGGTTTTCCTACAAGAAACTTCCATGCACGTCTTAGATGCTCATAATGCGTGGATTCAATTTTCGTAGTTATGACTACGTATATCCTTAATTTTGACCCGCATCATAGCCGAACGTTTTAAGGCATGATATCTTTGCGCAGAGCTATGGGACTTGCACTGCTGCTTGTTCCTATGGGCGAAGGCATTTTATCATAGAATTTCACTAGTGTCCATCCATCATCTTAAGGAATTTGAATAGCTACAATAAGTACCCGTTCAGGAAACAGAAACCAGTTATAACGACTAGGCGACACAACATGCGAGAACATGCCATCTGGATGATGTCCACCTCTGTGATTAACACGTGTGAATTTGAGACCAACACATGACTGGTAGACCGAGAGCCTTCCAGGCCTGATGCACCATGGTGTTCTTGGATCTCCTTAATCTCAGGTTTTTATTTCTTCGTCTAAATGACCGAAGAGCTGTACATTCATATGTTTCATTCTACAAATTTTGCAAACACATTTATCGTTACTTGTTAACGTGTTTTCAAAATTCATGGGCTCATCACAATTTAGGCACAAAATCATAAGAGACGTCTTTACTTTCGATACCACATCACTTGAACATGTGCTGAATCTTTCATGATTTCTATGGCTAAAATATTGAACACTACTTAGTTATCTCAGAAACTGTCGATCACTATTATTATCCATGTATCCATAGTAATTCTGCCCGAGGGCAGGTCTTTCACTGCAACCGTAGCATTTTCATGCTATGCTTTGCAGCTTTACTAGGGAATTATAGGTGTGGTAGTTTCTGTCCACACCGGTGAAGGATGATGATGATAATGATAAGGATGATGATGATAATGATAAGGATGATGATGGCCGGATGCTTTTCGGGGACCGTTGGGCCCTAAGCTTCCTGACATTTGTCTTACAGATGACGAAAAACCCCGAAAAAACCTCACCCAGGCGCCTGTCCCGATCGGGAATCGAACCCGGGCCAGCTGCGTCACTTGTCAGCACGCTACCTCGAGACCACAGCGGTGGACTACTATTAATATTAAAAATTTATATTTTAATATCTATCTGTGCAAATTGTACATACAAAACTACTTAATATGTTCAAAATTCGTACATATATATATATATATATATATATATTCATGTATGAGATAAATTACAACTACTTAATTTTTATATTTCCTAATATTTTTTCTTGTTCTTGTCCTTTTGTTTTTATTGATATTAGAATACATTTCTACTTATAATTGTTTTTTATGCTACACTTTAGTAATATTTCTAATTATATTATGTATGTATTATTTTAAGGGGCACGCCGTAGCGTAGTGGTTAAAGCACTGCGCTACAAACTGGAAGGTCAAGGGTTCAAGTCCCGGTGGGGTCAGGATTTTTTAACTGACTCAAACCTTCTGGCGGCACTATGGCCCTGGGGTCGACACAGCCTCTAACGGAAATGAGTACCAGAAGCTTATTCTGGGGTAAAGACGGCCGTCACGCAGGGCTGACAACCCGGCTCACATCAGGAGCCGATTGTCCAGAAATGTGGGAGCCCTAAC
Organism: Diploptera punctata; assembly: GCA_030220185.1. NCBI lineage: Eukaryota > Metazoa > Arthropoda > Insecta > Blattodea > Blaberidae > Diploptera > Diploptera punctata. Next base: position 429,632 of record JASPKZ010004915.1, on the reverse strand, counting down.
CTCCTACTACCCCAAAGGCAACCTGAGGCCTGTAGTGGGATACCTTTGCCTTTATGTATTATTGAGTGGACGAGAAGACCTTATGACATTAACTCCGCCAGCTTAAATACAGTTTTAATACTGTATTATTATTATTATTATTATTATTATATTATTTATTATTATTATTATTATTATTATATTTGGAATGATAATTAACTGCTCCCAGATATCTATTACAATTGATTATAGTGGTAATACTATTACAAAGGAAATTTCAATAAGCTGCACGATTTTTGTTAGCAATATGCATATTTTATTTTTGCTAGTCCAAATATACTTGTGATAAGGGAATTGGGCGATAATCGATATTAGTAGTGGTGAAAACGGGGGGAGGAGAGGGGGCGGACGGAGGACGGACGGACGGACGGGGGAGGACGGACGGACGGACGACGGACGAAACGGACGAAACGGATCGGAGACGGACGAACGGACGAACGGACGAACTGACGAACGGACGCACGGACTAATTACGGACTTACTTACGTACTTACTGACGTACTTACGTACTTACTTTACGTACTTACGTACTTACGTAATTACGTACTTACTATTACTTACTTACTGACTTACTGTACTGACTTACTTACGTAGTACTTACCTTACTTACTGACTTACTTACTTACTTACTTACTTACTACTTACTTACTTACGTACTTACTTACTTACTTACTCACTGGCACTATCGAACCGTAGGTTCATGGCCGCGCGGATATAAACTCTCCATATACCCCAATCCTGAACTAATGCTTTCCAATCATTCACTGTATAATCTACTTCCGTCCAATCGCAGTTAATGTTATTCTCCAACATCATTCTTGGTCTATCAACTAGGCGTTTTCCCTCTGGCTTTCCTACAAGAAGCTTCCATGCAAGTCTTTCATTCCTCATACGTGCAACATGTCCTGTCCATCGCAGTCTACGAGACTTAACTGCTCTTATTATATCTGGCTTGCTATAAAGACCATGTAGTTCATTGTTATGTAGTCTTCTACATTCACCTGTCTGTTCATCTCTCTTTGGTCCAAAAAGTTTCCTAAGTACTTTATTCTCGAATACTTGTAATCTCCTTTCCTCCCTTAAAGTAAGAGTCCATGTTTCGCACCAATATAATATAACTGGTAGAATAATAGTTTTATATATTTTCAGTTCAGGTTTTTTTAAAGTAGTTGGGACATCAAGAGTCTCTGCAATGCATAATATCACGCATTTCCAGAATTGAGCCTATTTTTAATTTCCTTGTGTATCTCATTCCTGTTTGTGATTATTGTTCCTAGGTATTTGAAATCGGCCACTTCCTCAAAATTTCCCTCATTTCCCATTTATATAATGTATTTCTATCTGTGCCCATATATTTAGTTTTATTAATTAATAAGTTGTAAAGTACAAAATATGCATTATTAGTATATAGTTTATCTTGCTCATTTGTCACTCAGTTGGACCAGGGATGATTGTCTGTTCTCGTACCATATGGCGTGGTATCTGTCACACTTTTCCCCGCACCACTCGCACTTACACTCGTTCGTCGGTTGGTGATGTCTTGGTCTTACACACTTTGAAGTGGAAACCGTGCGTCGCTAGTCTTGTCACTGCGTGTCGAAGGTCATACAGGGGTTCCATCCAGTCTTTTAGTTTTATTGATATTTACTTCCAGTCCTAATTCCTTAGTGTTACTCAATAGTGTGTGCGTGTTGTCCTTTAGTATCTCCTCACTATCGGCCAATAGTACTACATCATCAGCATAAACTAACAGCTTATTAATAACATTGAGTTGTAAGCCTTCCTCATTCTCTAAAGACTTAATTGGCATGTTCTAGTACAACATTAAAATATTGGTCTTATGATTTATAAAGAGGAAAATATAATAAAACTTGTGATGACAGGCAGGTTTTTACCTAACAAAGGCTTATATGCTTTTGGAAATCCCACGTCAACGAATAGTTGAATGACAAGTGAATTGAGGTTACATAAGACCTAACCATGGTAGGTAAATATTTTGGGCCCATATGAACTATATACCGAGGTGGTCTCGAGGTAGCGTGCTGTCTTGTCACGCAGCGAGCCTGATTTCGATTCCCAGCCGGTACAGGCTCCTGGGTGAGGTTTTCGGGATTTTTCCTCACCTGTAAGATAAATGTCAGGAAGCTTAGGGCCCAAACGGTCCCCGAAAATCATCCGGCCATCATCATCATAATCCTATATCACCATCCTTCAGCGGTGTGGAAAGCAACGGGAAGCTACCACGCCTGTAATTCCCTAGTAAAGCTGCAAAGCATAGCATGAAAATGCTATGATTGCAGTGAAAGACCTGGCCTTGGGCAGAATTACTATGAATGGATGGATGGATGGATGGATGGATGGACTATATAAAAACTCCAAGTCGCGACAGACCTAGAAAGCCCTTGGCCTACCAGCCGACTACATACCTAGGTGAATTTCGGGTCTCCCTGCGTTGTAAATGATACCATCCTTCACATAGTACATCGAGCGCAAGTTAATTGAAAACTTATGCAGTGTCAGAAGAGGAGTGGTCACAAAATGAAGATAATGTTATTGACGAAAACATTCTCACCTACCTGTTAAGCTATTACTTACCAGTGTCCAGCAATCCTGCAGCTCTGACTAAGGACTGGTGTTTGCAGGATGGAATGTAGCAATAAAGGAAAATAATGAAAAAGAAAATCAACGGGACGTTTACGGGAAACGTGCTGCCTTTATTGATACGTTCTTCAGTTGAAAGACGATTACTTAAGGGTCCAACTGTCAGCCAGGGTTTCAGTAAACCTGGGACCAGTGTAATTGGAAACGAAAAAATATAATAGCGAAGTCAAAGATAAACTGAATTCACCGACCTGAAAGTATTGAAGGAAAGTGACAAAATGCTATTTATTTTTAATTATTTTATTAATAATACGTAATAAAAAAGTGTCGAGTTAGTTGGGTCAGCCGGCTAGTTTAAAATCCGTATTACGAGTGCTCGAGTTCACACCCAAGTGCCGACCAACTTAAGATTTTCCTCTATCAAGGGTTAGAATTTCATTATCTGCATTCATTTTATAATCAAATTGAACGATAAGTCGGTATACTTCCACAAGAACGCATGTCTATAATAAAAAAGGCAGGGTCGCCCACTGATACTTATCTCAAGGTGCTAAATATTACAGCTTTAATAATAATAATAATAATAATAATAATAATAATAATAATAATAATAATATTAATATTAATAATAATAATAATAATATTAATATTAATAATAATATTAATATTAATAATAATAATATTAATAATAATAATATTAATAATAATAATAATATTAATAATATTATTAATAATAATAATAACAAATATAATAATGATAGCAATTATTATTATTATTATTATTATTATATTATTATTATTTCTTTTCAAAGAATATTGACGAAAATATTGGTAATCGAAAGAGAGAGTATCCTTTAATAAGCAACAAAAAGTAATACATGAAATACCATATTATACTAACTAACTAGCTCACTGACACTATCAAACCCGTAGGTTCATGACCGCGCGGACATAAGCTCTCCATACATAACTATCCTGAGCTAATATTTTCCAATCATTCCCTGTATAATCTACTTCCCTCAAATCATAGTTAGTGTCATTATCCCATCTCATTCTTGGTCTACCAACTGGGCGTTTTCCCTCTGGCTTTCCTACAAGAAGCTTTCATACACGTCTTTCATTCCCCATTCCTGCCACATTTCCTGCCCATTGCAGTCTACGAGACTTGAGTATTCTTATTATATCTGGCTTCCTATAAAGAACCATGTAATTAATTCACTGTTATGTAATCTTCTCTATTCACCTGTCTGTTCATCTCTCTTTGGTCCAAACATTTTCCTAAGAATTTTATTTTCAAACACTCGTAATCTCCTTTCCTCCCTTAAAGTAAGAGTCCATGTTTCGCAACCATATAATATAACTGGTAGAATAATAGTTTTATATATTTTCATTTTTACATTTTTTGAAAGGAGTTGGGAAGTCAAGAGTCTCTGTAATGCATAATAGCACGCATATCAGAATTAAGCCTAATGTTTAATTTCTTTGTGCATCTCTTTCCTATTTGTGATTATTGTTCCTAGGTACTTGAATTCAGCCATTTCCTCAAAATTTCCCTCATTTGTTATAAGCTGTCTATTTCCATTGTATAATGTATTTCTATGTGTGACCATATATTTAGTTTTATTGATATTTACTTCCAGATCCAATTTCTTAGTATTACTCAATAGTGTGTGCGAGTTGGCCTTTAATATCTCCTAGCTGTCGCCCAATAGTAATATATGATCATCCATATTGTATTTATATAATTACTTAAAAATTAGTTAAATATGATATTTGAAGAGAAAAATTATACGCTCAGACCAGGACTTGAACCCGGGACCCTTGGTTCTCTAGACCAAGTGCTCTACCAACTGAGCTACCTGAGCAAGTACCGATCTAAACGCAAATCTTTCTCTATATACATTGTAATTCCCATCCACCAAATGCTGTGAAGCCATGCTTCTATCTTGCAAATGGCGGCTCCTTTATTAAGAAGACATATTTGGGAATTATACATTACAGCCAGTACGGCTTTTTCCAAGTTTTTATTATTGATTTCGTACATCTCAATGATGGATAAATCATATTTGAAGAGAAAAATTATACGCTCAGACCGGGACTTGAACCCGGGACCCTTAGTTCTCTAGACCAAGTGCTCTACCAACTGAGCTACCTGAGCAAGTACCGATCTAAACGCAAATATTTCTCTTTCATATATAGAGACAGAACACATATTACCTGTGGTTGAATCAAAGTGCTAAGTCAGCAAAGTTGCGTAATACTGTGAATACCCTTTTTACAAGTACTGAAAGCAAGCAAGTGTTGAAACAACTGCGTATCAAGATCATTCTATGGAATGTTAATTACATCTCGGGCGATTACTTTACTCCTTGAATTGAGCACAAGAGAAAAACCATATGACATACGTGCTGATTAAATGCAAATATTTAATCAAATTATTATTATTAAGATGGGGTGACGATGAAGATTCTTCCAGCCTACTTATATTGATTTGTTGCACTATAGATGAGAAGTTAAGAAACGATATGCAAATTTCTACTGTGTTCGTAGGCTCATCGCACGATGTTCAAAATTACTTAATATGTTCTATATCCGCTAGTTTATTCAATAAACTAAAACATAGTATCTTTCATAGAAGACGAGGCGACCGAGGTAAATAGTTTATTTATAAGCTCTACAAACCAGCTGTAAATAGAGACGAATATCTGTGTCTTAAAATCATTCATTTATATTTAATTAACTATAATAAGTAAAATTATACCCTTCGATTTCCTAAGCCCAATGCCTAGTATAGCAGTTTATTATATTTGATACTCATAACATTTCATGTCATTCTTTTTATAAGTTCATTTACTTATTAGAAATAATTTAATAAACACAATGTTATATCCATATTACTGTAAGTAAAACGACAGCTGCCTCTTGTCGAAATTCCACGCTCCGCTACTGTACAAATCATACTAAACAAAACAAATAGGTTATGGATTATTACGATGACCGAAAAAATATATCACTGAGAAAATGTTTTCCGACGGATATAGAGCCCGGGCCCGTCTTGAACAACCATGTTACCAGTGGACCGAAGCGGTTGACATCACAACGATTTAAATGTTTTTATGTGTCAAAATTCAAATTCATACGAAATATAGATCACATTTATTAATACTCCAAACGCGACAGGCTTAGAAGGTCTTGGTATCATATCCACATCTGTTAATCTCAGAGGTAGACGATCATCGAGCCAGTATATGGGACAGCATTTGGGGTCCCCAGCCGTTATATCTGATCTTCTCAACCTGGAATCGCTACCAAAATGCCTTACGATGATAGGTGGTCACCGGTCCCATGTGGCCGAAATTCCACGAGAAAAGTTCCTCCCCCATGGGAACTCGAACCAGCGCAAATATCATTCTCTGCGTGAGGCTTCTTGCCTTAACCACTCGGCTACCGCGCAGGACATTCATTAATACAGTGATCTGAAATGTAAGTTTTCCAAAGATATTTACACTGTTATCCTTAAACGTACAGTAGTTAAAGTAATATGAAATTAACAATTAAAATAATTCCAAATCAAGTAAAAGTTATGTTCTTGTGTAAATATTTTCTGCATATAGGCCTAATATATTTTGCTGGTTATGTGGAAGAGAAGCCATAAGGCTTTAACTCTGTTAGTTTAAATAAAATATCGTATTATTATTATTATTATTATTATTATTATTATTTATTATTATTATTATTATTATTATTATTATTATTATTATTGTTGTTGTTCTATCATACACTTCTTAAAAGCTTGTCTAAAAATTGCATATGTTGGATGATTTTCGATCTTATTTTGTATCAAGTCACCTCTTTACTCCATTTCATCTTATATCTTGAACTTCTTTAAAAATTAAAACGGTTACTACAAGAGACAGTATAGATTTCGAGTGTTTGAGAATAAAGTGTTTTTTTTATTTATAATGACAAATCGCTGCGTGCTCCATTGCATGGCACAATACTACATGCATGTTGTAACAGTCACATCTTTTGTCTGCACTACAAAGTGCTTAGGAAAATTGTTGGACCAAAGAGAGATGAATGCAGAAAACTACATATCAGTCAGCTACATTACATTTTTATAGAAACCAGACGTAATAAGAACAGTTAAGTTTACGATAAGCAGGACATGAATGAGGAATGAAAGATGTGAATAGAAACCTCTTGTATAAAAACCAGAGGGAAAGAATCATGTAGATATACTCGGACCAACGGATCTGTGCCCCTATAGCGCTGACGTTGTCCTTAGAAAAGTAAACTCTATACTTCTACTTTTTACCGTACTCCTTTCTCACCACGTCAAACGGCAACCAACGGTACTTATCGAGTAGGGATGTTGCAAACTTCCCCCAGTGTCATGGCTCTTGAATATTGAATAATGCAAGATTGGAGTTGAGTTGACAACACTAGAGTGCAAGTTCAGGGGAGAGATAAGATAGAGAGATAGGAATGCAGGGACGGAAATGATTTGCCGAGGCAGAAAAGGCTTTAGTTCGCATATCTTATGGGGGCACATATCTGTTGTACAGACAATAAACCTAGACACATTAAATAAGAGAGGCTTATATATTATCTACCTGAAAAGGGGAATTTTAAGAAATATTTATGGACCAGTGTGTGACAATGGCATATGGCGTAAAAGTACAAATGTAGAACTTCAGAACCTGTACAGAGATATTGACATCATCACAGACATCAAATATAGAATAATTTAACGGCTTGGCCAGGTCTGTAGGATGAATACTGATCGGGTACCTGAAAAGGTCTTGAACTCCAAACTGGATAGTAAGAGAAGAATTGATAGACCTAGGTTGAGATGGTATGACGATGTTAAAACAGGCTGGAATCAAGTTATCAAAGTGAATGGAAGGCTGTTAAAGGGAGCCAAGATCAGACTACAAGGACCATAGTACCAATGAAGAAGAAACCAAAATGGAGGTGAAAGAATAAAATAAACCATCATTTGAAAAAGTGAATTAAGTAGGAAAGGATTGTAAAATGTTAGCGCGGTCATGAACCTCCGGATTCCATAATCGGTTTAACAAATTATATATAAAATTCAACCATGGGACGAGAGCTCTGAATGCATAAGAAAAATTGAAGTAGCTGCTGAAACTGACTGTATAGGGAACCACTTGACACAGTCCGTCAACCTACGTTTAAGTTTTCTTAGCCGGATATCACTACTTCTCAATTAGAATAACTTGAAGGTAATAAGCCTGCAAAAATATTGCTGCTCCGATATTATGTGAAGTTCAAACGAGCCAATCATAACTAAATTTTTGATAAATGTGGTTAATGAATGCGTCGGCCCTTGATGCTAACTATGTTCGCTGCTGGCTCTGAGGTACGTGGGTTCGAACTCGGCTGGGGTCGATTATTTTTAAAGCGTAAAAATTTTGACTACGGTTTTCTTCGGAAGGGACGTAAACCGTAGTCGCATATTTTATATTTATTCTTGTAATCTTGTAAGCCCTTGTTTCCGTCAATGAGATTTAGGCGCTCTCCCTCTACAGGGAAGAAATTGAACCATACTAATTTAGTTATACTTATTTCGTACAGTGGCCCGTGGTCAGCGTTCTGCCTCATACTGACATCTAAGAAACCAAGGTAGTACTAGGACGGGAAAATTCGGTAAATTTTGCTTAGAGACCTTTTTTTCAGGCTTACGGATCTTTTACGAGCCTGAAAACTTCAAACTCGGGACCCACGGCTTAAATTTCTTCCCGGAGGACTTTTGCACCTTGGATTTTTCCATCCTAAAAAATTCCATCGACCGCAGCCAGGTTTAAACCCGCGAGCCTCGGGACCAGAAGTAAGGAGCATAACCACTAGTCCAGCGCGGCCAATCATTTTCTTTTTTACGGCACTAAATTAAGATTACTCTAAAATGAGAGGTTACTGGGCAAACATTTATCGGCTCTTTCATGCACAGATTTTATTTGCGACACCAATGACCTGAATTGTTAAAACGCGTCATTAAATAAATGTAGTCTATGTACATTTAACTAGTTATCGAATTGTAATCTATTTTATTCAATTTTCCTAAATATTGGATTGACTTTAATTACTCTTCAGTTGAATTGTTCAAAATGCAGACCCATACTTAAAGAACATTTTTCATAAACGCGAAGGAGGCGCCCAAATATCAACATTTGGTTCTCAAGGTTCGGGGTTGTGCGGTGAACCAACTCTCCACCAACTTAAAAATGATCTGTGTTAAAACCCCCTGTATTAAGCTTCGGACTTCACACTATTTTAATATTATACTATATGCAACACACTAGTTCATATCCACATGCGTTAATCGCGCCAGTGTATGGGGTGACATGTGGTCAGCTTATCGGGACTGCCAGCCGTTATAACCGGTCTTCTCAACTTGGAGTTGCTACTTATCGTAGCTACCCTAATGTCTGACGATGCTGGTTGGGCACCGGTCCCCAAGGCTTCTTGCCTTAACCATTCGGCTCCGGCGCAGGACAATGTTAGTTTAGGTTTATTAAATAATCTAAAATATCCCTTAAATATATATAAATTATTATAACTATCCAACTAACTTATTGGCTCTATCGAACCCGCGGGTTCATGACCTCGCGGACATAACCTGTCCATAAATCACTATGCTGAGCTAATGTTTTCGAATAATCAGTATAATCTACTTCCCACAAATCATTGTTAAGGCTATTCTCTCACCTCAATCTTGGTCTACCAATTGGGCGTTTCCTCTTATTTCCTACAAGAAGTTTCTATGCACCACATTTATTTCCCATTCGTGTGCAGTCTATGAAACTTAACTGTTCTTATTATATCTGGCTTCTTGTAAAGACCATATAGCTCACTATTGTGTAGTTTTCTCTATTCACATGTATTCAACTCTTTTGGTCCAAACATTTTCCTAATAACTTTCCTCTCAAACACTTGTAAAATTCTTTCCTGCCTTAAAGTAAGAGTCCATGTTTCGCATCCTTATAATATAACTGGGAGAACATCTGTTTCATATATTTTCAGTTTTACATTTTTGGAAGGTGTTAGGCAAAACATGTGTCCCTGTAATGTTTAATACAATGGATTTCCAGAATTCAGCCTATCTTTAAAGTAATTTGTGCTTTTAATTTCTATTTGTAATTATTGTTCCTAGGTATTTGAATTCAGTCACTTCTTCAAAATTTCCCTCATTTGTCATTAGCTGTCCAATTTCATTATATAATGTATTACTACATGTGAACATGTATGAGGCGGTCAGAGTACAAGGGGTACAAGTGACATTTTTAAAAGTGTGTTAACTGCAGAAATGGTTCGCTAATATGACAAACTCTTTGGTGCCCAAGAGGTATATGTGTGAGTTTGACAGGTTCTGATATATAGTGGAGTCTTAGAAAATCACTCGGAGAAACAGCTCTTCTACTTGGAAGACAAGGGGCACAACTGTAGTTGTACTGTTTGGCTTCCAACAGCTAGGTGGACCCAAGTTCAGAGCATTATATTTTTTTAATGTTTCTAACAAATTTTACGTGAAGATTATGATTGTATTATTAGTGTTTAATAGAGTGCTGATGATTGTTCGAGGTTTATTCATTTATCAAATATTATTACATTTGAATCAGAATCTGATGAACATGAGCTTGAACGTAACTTCAGCCTTCATGGTGAGTAAAATATTTTAACTACTTTATCTATATTTTCACAATTGTATATTATAAAATAATACTTTTTAGCAGTACATTTTGAAATATTTGGAAAGTATTTAACAATCTAAAGATATAATATGATTTATATCTACAGGATTTGCAATCTAATAACGTGTATAATAAAGGTATTTTTTTTAATATGATTAATCATTGGTGTTGCTTTTGATTTCTTGACTCATTCCAATGAATATGACATTGAAGAACCTGGCATTGTAGGACCTACAGAAGAAGAAGATGCTCCAATATTGCACGTTGGTAGATGGAGGGTTAGTAAATCAGGAAATTGGGTAAAAAATAAAACAAAAAGAGGAAGAAATGAAGACAAACAGTAACGAACAGGAAGGGAAACATGAGGAGAGGCGGATAAGAGAATGTATCCATGAATGCAGGTTTAAGTGCAATGAACTTTAAGACTGATTTTGTCAATTAACCTTGTCGTAATATGTAACTTTTTGGATGAGTATGTATTTCCAATCATAATAAAAACTTTGGTATGAACCTACTTTTCATCGATAATTTGTTTCAAAATATTCCTTGGAGGACGAGGGGTACAAGTGACTCTTAATGCAAAAAGAAGTTATAGTATGAGTTATGTTTATATTGAAAGTCTTCATTTTTTGCGTATAAATTGACTCACATATAAGGAACACAAACACAATTTATGAGACTTGTCAGATACTCCTGGAATTTTATATCCTCATTGATCTTTAAACTTAATTTTCTTCAAACTAATTTTTTGTCACTTGTACCCCTTGTCCTCTGACCGCCTCATATTTAGTTTTATTAATCTTCACTTCCAGTCCCAATTTCGTAGTGTTACTCAATAGAGTCCCTTAGGATCTCCTCGCTACCACCCAATAATATTACATCATCAGCATGGACTAACTACTTATTAATACCATCTTCATTCTCTAAAGATTTGAAGGCATATTCTAGTAAATAATTAAGTAGTAGAGGAGATAGTGCATCTCCTTGCTTCAACCCATTGTGAATTTCAAAAGTATCCGAAAAATGATTTTCTCACACGCACCCTATTGTTTGTGCCATTTAGACACATTCGAATAAGTCAAAAAAACGTTTTTAGAAGTTCCAAACTCCAGCAGGATACATACATACACGCATACATAGTGTTCTACCCAAGAGCAGGTCTTTCACTGCAAACTCAGTATTCTCCACTCTTCCGTTAACCCGGCTTTCCTTTTTTTATCCGCATAGAAACCATTTATTTTAATATTGCTTATCATCTGGTGTCTTTTTCTGCCTTTAACTTTCTTTCCGTTGACCATTCCTTCTAGCGATTCCTCCAGCAGGCAGTTTCTTCTTAGCCAGAGGTAATTCCAATTTCTTCTCCTATTCTTTATGAGTTCCAGCATTGTTCTTCCTTCATCCACTCTGTCTAGCACATCTTTATTTTTTTATTTTGTCTGTCCATTTTATACGTTCCATTCTTCTCCATATCCACATCTCAAATGCTTTTCCTCATTCCGTCCTAATGTCCACGTCTCTGCACCACACAAAGCACTTCACTAGCCTCTTTCGTAATTCTTTTGCCAAAGGTCCGCAGAAAATACTTCTCTTCTTGTTAAAAGCTTATTTTGCCATTGCTATCCTCTGCTTTATTTCTTGATCGCAGTTCATGTTCTACTGATAGTAAAACCCTAGTATTTGACCTCTCCACTTGCTCAATGACCTCATCTTAATTCCTCACGTTTATCTTCCTTGGTTTCCTTTTTATAAACATGGCCTTTGTCTTATTTATATTTATCTTGATCCCATAATCCTCGCACATATCATTTGGTTCCATCAGCATGTTCCTCAGGGATATTGCACCTTCTGTTAGTAAAACCATATCATCAGCAAATCTAAAACACTTTATTTTCTTCCTCCCATATTTACGCCTCCCGTATTCCTGAAGCAGTTCTTCGTTAGGTGTTCCAGGTAGATGTTGAAAAGAGTTGGTGATAGAGGTCATCGTTGCCAAACTCGTGTTTTCAACTCCTCAATACAAACCTCTATATATCCCACATTATGGAAGTAAGCAATTGTACGCCCACTCCCGAAAGTAAAAACTCCCTTAACTCCTAACGATTTTGGACCCATTATTATTTTACCTACCCTTTCAAAAGCTTTGGAACAATTAGTCCATAAACAACTGACTGACTACCTAACTGAACACGACCTTTTAGATCAATACCAATCAGGCTTTAGGACAGGACACAATACAAATACTGCTCTACTAAATATATGTGAAGACATATGCGAAGCATCTGATAATCGAAAAATTACTATTCTTACAATACTTGACTTTAGTAAAGCATTTGACACGGTAGACTTGGACTTATTGTTGCTTAAACTAAAAAAACTCTCACTTTCTGACTGTGTCACGCAATGGTTCAACTCCTACCTTCATGAGCGCCAGCAATATGTTGTAGGAAATTCTACATTACGCTCTTCTTGGACCTACCGTAAAGCTGGAGTTCCACAGGGTTCGGTGCTCGGCTCATTGCTTTCTTAAATCTATATAAATGATATATGTGACTCCGTAAAACATTGCAAACATCATTTATTTGCGGACGACATGCAGATCTACCTTCACTCAGACAAATATTCTTTAAATGACGCGGTAACCAAAATTAATAAGGACCTTGACTCGCTAACGGCATGGACAGAGAAATATGGACTTCAATTAAATCCTAGAAAGTCACAAGCAAATCCTTATGGGTCATCAGAGACTATAATCCACAATTATCACAAATACAGTATTACATGTGTCACTTAATGGGGTTCAAATCCCTTACAGTGAGACAGTAAAAATCTGGAAGTATTTATGGATAAAAATTTAATTTGGAATAAACAAATAAATAACATTTGCAAAACTATATTCTCAAGAATACACACATTAAATCGTATGAGAAAATGTTTACTGTTTGCTCTAAGAAAAATGTTAGTAGAAACACTTTTCTATAAAATATTACACACGTCATTATCTTATTATTTATCACACCGCTTCACTAGACTCTCTGATGTACATAAATTATATACCCAAACCCTTGAGCACAGTGTCCTTTATATCCCTCCTCATCACACTACCTATTATTCGAAACCTTTTACAATTTCTCTTGCTAGAACATGGAATTCTCTTCCACCCTATGTCAGAGACTGCAAACTTTACAATCTTTCAGAAACAAATTGAAAATAAAATTATTAACAGAAACAACTCACTAATATTACTTTTTAAATTCTAATAATTTGTTTTTTTCATTATTTACAAAAATGGTTTTAAGATTTGTTACAAAATTTACCCAATGCCTTGTATAATAAGCGATAGATTAATTCATAATAGTTTAATACTTTCTTTGTATTTGTTTTCTCTTTCTTTTCTTTTTATGTATAGTAGATCCCAGCTGTTATTCCTTTCTGTATTGATTCTATCATTAATTTAATTTTAATTGTATTTAATTTCATTGTATTATTAGACATTATTGTCATTATTAATCAATTTGACAGATAATTAATTGTTTAGTATGACTATTATATTTTTGTATTTATATGTAATATATGTTTGTCCTGGTGAGTGGAAGAGAAGGCCACACGGCATTAACTCCACCATGCTAAATAAATATATTTAAATCTATTCTATCGTTGCCGTACTCCCTTCCAATTTTTCTTCCCTCTGACATTTCTTCTCCTATCTTCACTTTTATTCGCTGTTTTATATAAAGATTACTTGTGAGCCTCATATCCTTCCAATTCACGCCAATTTCCTACAAGATCTTCAGGAGTTTATTCCAAATCACTCTGTCAAAGGCTTTTTCCAGGTCAACAAACACTGCATAAATTTCTTTATATTTTTCTCCTATTATTCGTATCAATCAAATTACATCTCTCGTGCCTCTTCCCTTCCTGAAGCCAGACTGTTCTTCTTCCAATTGAATTTCCATCGTAAAACGTAAATGTCGTTACAGTATTCGCAGGAGAATCTTTGCAGAGTGTGATATCAAGTTGGTAGTCCTGAACTCCTTACATTTCTTCACATTATTTTTCTCCGGTATTGGTATTAACACTGCCTCGGTCAATTATGGGGCCATTAACCTTCTTTATATATCTTGTTGCATAAACGCAGAATTTCCTTCTTTCCTTCACCCAAGCAATTAACCAATTCAACGGGGATTTCATCTACCCCTGTTGCTTTCCCATTTTTCATTTCCTTAATTTATAGTTCAACTTCTTCCTTCAGAATTGAAAATCCTTTTTCATTTTCTAATACATCTTCTTCCTTTTCTAGATCCAGGTTTGCCAGACGATTTCTTGTTTCATATAGCTCTTCTATATATTTCTCCCAGTATTCATAATTCCCTGTTTGTGTGTTATTTCTTCATTATTTTCGTCCTCAATCAGCCACATAGTTTTCCTGCTCTTCGTTCCACAGTCCAAACATTTAATTTCCTGGTACATTAAATCATATTTTCATTTCCTCTCCAGATTCTCTAGTTCATCACATTTGTGCTTCATCCATTCTTCTTTTGCCTTGTCAGTTTCTCTTCTAATTTCGTTGTTTAGTTTCCTGTAGTTTCTTTTGGCTTCTTCCGTATTGCTATTTTTCCATATTCTTCTTTCTTCCATTTTCTCCAACATTTGTTTCTGTGACCCAAGGTTTCTTAATATTCTTCCTCCCTTTGTATCATATTGCTTCCCCTGCAGCTATCTGCATAGATGTTTTCAAATGACTCCAGTGTTCCTTGGTATTGCCATATGAGATTTCCAAGGTAGAGTCTTTCTCTTGAAAATTTTGTTTGAATTTTCTCCTTTTTACTTCAGTTTTAAATTTCTCGAAGACAAACTTCTTTGTTGTCTGTCTTCCTCTTATCTTCTTCAGGCAAATATCTAATTCGTCTATTGGTATGGCAAGGTCTGATTTGATATCTGCTCCTGGTAAGGTCTTCGCATTTTTCATGCAATTTCGTAATCTTTGCTCTATCAGTAAGTAGTCGATCTAGTATCGTTTGTTGTCCATATGGCTTATGCATGTGTATATCCTTCTTTCATGCTGTTGAAACATTGTATTTCCAATTATCAGTGAATTCCTTTTACAGAAACTCACCAGTGATTCGCCTCTCTCATTTATTTTTCTTAATCCATATCTTCAAACTGTACTTTCATCCTGTCCTTCTCTAACTATAGCATTGCAGTCGCACATTACGACAACACATGCCCATTTCTTCTCTCTCTCTCTCTCTCTCTCTCTCTCTCTCTCTCTCTCTCTCTCTCTCTCTCAATAATCTCTTATATCTTGCCATATCTTTCCTCCACTAATTCATCTGCTCACCCACTATGAGGAATGTAAATTTACACTATCACTTTCTTCCCTTGTGACCTCACCTTTATCATCCGATTATCCATATAACGCACTAATACGGAGTATCACTTTTTCTTTCACACGTGGTCATATATACTATACCGACACCATGATTTCCTTTAGAATCACCACTGGAATAAAACATTCTACAATCATCACTCACTAATTCATCACTTTGTTCCCACCTCACTTCGGCTATTCCCATCACATCCACTCTATTCCTTCTCATTTCTGCCTTAAAATTTTTCCAGCTTCCCGGCTTGCAGAAGACTTCTTACATTCCAGGCTCCAATCCTGAGCCTTCTTTTCTTCTTTTGTATTGACGTGATATCTCCTTCCGCAGTATCTCCCTCTCGGATATTCGAATGGGGAGATAATTTACGTCCGGGGTCTTTTACCGTAGAAAAACTAATCATGCCATGTTTTCAGCTTTACTAGGGATATATAGGTGTGGAAGCTCCCCGTTGCTTTCCACGCCCCACTCTCTCTTCTGCATCATAAATTCTTAAAAGATCTTAAGAAGGTCCCGAAGGGTCCCAACTTGGAGGTGAAGAGAGTGGATTTGGCTACGTTAAACCCTCCGGGCTTCACCGAAATTCACCCCAGACGTTAAATATCCGTTCCATCAGGATTTTTGACCGGATCAAAGATCCAGAAATCCCATTTAGCCCCTGCCCACCAGCAGAACACTATATAAGTTTTTTCCTCTTGTGAGAGGAATATAGGTCCTCTAATATAAGGTTAATAATTAATAAATAAAAGTAATTGATAAATAAGAAAGAATGAAAATTTGGAATCACAAAATAATTTTATTTGGGGTAATTTCCAATGTCAGTACCCACAGAAAGCAGAAGCAACCATTTATGACGGGCCATAAATATGTAGCCTTCAATGAGAGTAGAAACTCTTAAGCGGGTTTGTAGAATATCATCACGTACAGAGTGGTCGCTTCACCAACTCAGGAAAACCCAAATTTACACTGTAGACGCTCCTTTACCCGTGGGAGAAAGAGAAAAGTAGGCGGTATTTTAATAAAATTGTAGCCTCTAGATAACATGTGAATGAGATAGGAATCAACCAAAGGTAAGTTTGGGACATACAACCACATAAGGAAATAAAGGGTTCTGAGAATTATTATTAATAGTAGACTATAATTGTTATTTCTACAAATATTAATTCTTGATTATAAAGATTAAATCATTTAATTTAAAAAACAGAGTCCTGGATGCTAGTTAACTTTAAAAAAGATAATAAAAATATTGCATTAAAAATTTAAAGCAACTGTTAAAAAAAAGCCTGATGAACTGATAGAATTATATGATACAGAGGACCTGCACAGTGAGAATTATATGATACAGAGGACCTGCACAGTGAGAATTATATGATACAGAGGACCTGCACAGTGAGAATTATATGATACAGAGGACCTGCACAGTGAGAATTATATGATACAGAGGACCTGCACAGTGAGAATTATATGATACAGAGGACCTGCACAGTGAGAATTATATGATACAGAGGACCTGCACAGTGAGAATTATATGATATAGAGGACCTGCACAGTGAGAATTATATGATACAGAGGACCTGCACAGTGAGAATTATATGATACAGAGGACCTGCACAGTGAGAATTATATGATACAGAGGACCTGCACAGTGAGAATTATATGATACAGAGGACCTGCACAGTGAGAATTATATGATACCGAGGACCTGCACAGTGAGAATTATATGATACAGAGGACCTGCACAGTGAGAATTATATGATACAGAGGACCTGCACAGTGAGAATTATATGATACAGAGGACCTGCACAGTGCTCTTTTAATTTTTTTTTATTTCACTGAATTGTAAAAGCGTTAATATACAAAGTCATTATTTCACTTAATTATAGAAGCTTATAACCTGCAGTTTCATCGAGTCTATTTAGTTTTGTTTTAATAATATTCTGAAGTGGTGACAAATAAGTCGAAATATATCCTGGTATTGAAATTTCCACCCAACATTTACCTCTAGGGTTGAAAAAAACGAAAACGATCTCAAGTAATTCGGCATTATGATTTAAAATTGGAAGCTCCGGTTTACGATTCTCAAAGCTACCACTTGAACCAACGCAATCGGTTTAAAAACAAATACTCACAAGCTAATATTCGTCATAGAGAGAAGTAAAATGTGGAAAAATACCGATAGATTATGATTAGTGGCGGAACAAGTTTACTTACAAGGAAGGTAAAGGCATTTCCGCAGCCATCCATGTTATTCATTCCAATTAAGTTGCATTCCTTTCTCAGTTTCTCCTTCCCTCGTCATGATATAATTAAACTATCAACAATCTACCAAATGGCGTAACAAGTTATCTTCCTTATAGCGTAAAAGGAACCACACTTTTAATAAATAAACTAACTGACTGACTGGCTGGCTGGCAGTGGCGGCTCAATTTACCAAAACTATACACTCAAAGATTTGCAGTATTTAAAATTACACTTTGAAATGATAGAATTTGCAAAACAATACATGGTTGCCTCGGATATATTCGGGCCAGGTTCTCCCAAATCCTTAACTAACTAGATGAGCGTAACTATCGAAGCCGTAGGTTGATGGCTGCGCGGACGTACATCATTATCTTGAGGTAATGTTTTCCATTCATCCGCTGTAATTTCCCTCAAATCTGGTTAATGTTATTCTCGCACTTATTTTCTTGGTCTACTTACTGGACGAAGTCCCTCTGGTTTTCATAAATGAGTTTCCATTCCCCTCCTTCAATCCCCATTCGTACCACATGTTCTGACTATCGCAGTCTACGAGACTTAACAGTTCTTCTTATATCTGGTTTCCAATAAAGATAATGTAGCTCATTGTTATGTAGTCTTCTCCATTCGCCATTCTTCAAAGTCCAACATTTTGCTAAGAACTTTATTCTCAAAAACTCATATTAATGTATCCTCCCTTAAAAAAGTGTCCAAATCTCGCACCCATATGACATAACTGGGAGAATAATGTTTTTATATAATTTGAGTTGTATGTATTTTGAGAGAAATTGGGACGGCAAGATTACCTGTAATTCATAATAGCATGCATTTCCATATTTGAGCCTATGTTTAATTTCTTTGTGCATCTCAGTTTTGATATTTTAAATCAGCCAATTTTTCTAAATTTCTTTCATTTGTTTTTTATTGTCGTATTCCATTAGATACAGTATATCTAGGTGTGATCATATATTTATTTTTATTGATATTTACTTCCAAACGCAATTTCTTAGTGTTATTCAATAATGTGTCGTGTTGTACCTTAGTATCTCCTTGTTATCGCCTAATAATACTACATCGTCAGCATAATCTAACAGCTTATTATTATCATTGTGTTGTAGGCCTTCTTTATCCTTTAAAGATTTGATTTCATGGTCCAGTATACAAAATTGTATAGTAGAGGAGATAATGCATCGCCTTGTTTTAATCCATTGTCAATTTATAAAAATATCTGAAAATTTGTTTGCCTACACTCACCTTACTATTTGTGTCATTTAGACACATTCGAATAAGAGTAACGTCTAAGGAATTCCGGTCTCCAGCTATATAATATTACAACAACTGCTTAATTGAATTTAATGCCTTTTTGAAATCTAAATATAGTAGATGCACAATGCTATTATATTCCCAATTCTTTTCGAATATTTTCTTATACTAAACATCTGATCTATTGTAGACCTATTTATTCTAAAGCCACGTTGGTGAGCTCGGATTTTATATAGTTACATACTCTGTCTCTTTAGATGTAGTTATGAGAAAAGTTAAAATTTCGACGAATTACACTGAAAAGTACCTTATTCAAAGTTTTGAGTTACATATTTTTACATATTTTGAGCTGAAATTTATATTTCACGCCATAATGCATAATTTTACACAATTTAATATTATTATGGAATTGATATACATTTTCGTCAATCCCATTTATTTTCATTAAATGGAAAAATAGGAAAAAATGTAAGATATTATTGCCCTCCTCACAATTGTCGTCAATCCCATTCATTTTCGTTACATTCAAAGTTAAATTGTACGAATTAAATACGGACAACAATGACGTGTTTTAACCTTTTTCCTCTCTTGTTCACAAAGGTTTCAGAATTTGTAATAGTAAGTTTTGTTTAAGTTAACCATGGCACTGGTTACGTCTTCGTTGTTATAAAAGCTGAAAACATGGATTTCTATTGACAGTACATAAACCAATGATGGTAAAACAGTCCTCTGCCATACTTGTGATAAACGTCGACGAAATGTCAAATTCAGCAAACATTTACGAAACGTCGATGAAATATCAAATTCAACTGACATTTACGAATTAATCTCCATATTAAGAATAAACAACGGGGTTTCATCAAGGAAACAGGTACTAATTACATAGTTGTAGGGACGGCCTATATTATCTAATAGTGAATTATAGAAATAACTATGTATGGCATTGGTTGCATAGAATATACTTCAGATGCCCGAATTTAATAATTTCTTACAAAATTCTGCAACCACAACATTCTCGATGAGTCCACTCTCAGGAAGAGTTGCTTGGATTCTTGTTATTTTGACATATCAGAAAAAACAGTACTGATATAGACAAATCACCTGTATGGATTTCTGCTGATGAGAAGATGGATGCTGCAGGCCGTTTCTTCTCTAAATGTGAGGAAGTTGGAAACTGAGGCTGCATCAAAACCATATTTAATTTATTGTAAGTATTTGGAGACAACTAATAGTTCAACAATTGCTATATTCATCAATCATGGACTTGAGGTAACCTACTATGGCTGGATGGCATAAAAGAAGAGAGGGGTCCTATAGAATACACAGATGCAGCTCCATATAAATGTTGAAAGAGGAGAAATCGTTTACTGTATTTTATCCAAACTTCGTACATGTTACATGAATGGCTCATGCATTGCAACGAGTGGCAGAGACAGACATAAATTCCCTGATATCAGCACCGAAGAAGGTTTTCTTGAAATGTCCTTATTGTGTACAATTGCTACCTGATGTACACTTAGCGACAAAATTAATGGGCCGAGTCTTGATATCGAATATTTTAAGTTCCAACGCACGATTTACACGAGTAAATTAATTGCACAGTAGAGCTAAAGTACGTTTCTCTTCTTCCTTTGAAGAGTATTCTTTCAAGCACAATTAGCCAGCGTACGCTTAGCTCAGTGCTTAGTGGCTTGATTCGTATTCAAAAGGTCACAGTTCGATTCTCCTATGGGGTTAAATCTTTAATTGTTAAAATGCTTTCTATTTTATTCTGTCTGACCAATCTTAAACAAAAAAGTACTAACTATTTGGAAGTATTACTATTTTTATTATTATTTATTTATTTATAAACAGATTTACAATGCAATAAAACATTTTCCTGTGCCCAAAGATTTTTAAATTATCTTCTTCCTGCATTCTTCTCTATCTTCACATTCCAATTCTTCCATACCTAGCTCCCTCATACCTTTTCTTACATCATCCATCCATTTAAATCTAGGTATCTATACATCTCTATAATGAACTAATGTTTCGAATTGTCTCCTATATAATCTGCTTCCCTCAAATCATGCTTATTGTTATTCTCCCACTTCATTCCTGCTCAACCAACTGATTTTTCTACAAGGAGCATCCATGCCCGAATTTCATTCCTCATTCGGTTAACATATCCTGTCCAGTGCGGTCTACGAGACTTAACTGTTCTTATTATCGGTTTCCTATAACGATCATGTAGTTCACCTTAGTCTTCACCATTCGCCTGTTCATCTCTTGTTGGTCCACACATTTTCCTAAGAACTTTATTCTCAAATATTCGTAATAGTTTTGCCTCCCTTAATGTAAGGGATCATGTTTCACATTCATATAATATTACAGTTTTATATATTTTCAGTTTAACTTTTTTTTAGAGAGGTGGGGATGACAATATTCTGGTGTAATATGTAATAGCTTTGAGCCTATGTTGTGCATCATCATCATTTTCTACTTATTATTCAGAGTCTGAGGACGATAAATAAGTGGATATTCCATTTTTTCCCGCGAAGCAAAAAGCTGCCTTTCGTACGTACATTTTTGAAATTTAATTTAAATTCACATGCAGATAATGAAATAATTATTTGTACCAACTACTATTTTCAGCGGATCGTCACTTCCACTGATACGGTGAAGGTGAAGACACGAACTAAGTATCCCAAATAACTCTGCCGCATGATACAATTATTACAGCCTCGTTATGATGGTTGTCCAGCGGCTCGCTTTGTTTCCCCGCAGCTGTGACATATAATTAAATAATTTCATTGTCAAGCATTGTCGCGCTGCACCCGCTTTTATACGAACGGACAACCATCATTGTGAGACGATAATAACTTTCCTTGTGGAATTCTTTAATAGCTCTATGCATGTTAACTTCTGTCCAACTCTATTTAAAATTACACATTTGCAATACAATAGTTACAAATAAATTAGTGAAATTCGCTGTCCCTATCAGCCGAAAATTTGTGTCCCTATTAACCCAAAATGCATTGTTTAAATTTTGATAGGTTGCCAATACCTAAACAATTGTCGAATAAGTTGGGAAATATCGAAATCTCTTTGGAGATAAATACTTAAAAATTTAGCCTAATTAATCAGTAATCGTGCCATTAGTTAATAACAGACACGCATAATAAGAAACAAAAATATTAACTTATGACGCTATTATTTCACTTACCTGCAACTCCAATTCTTTGTTGTGAAATATTCAGATCCAAACAAGAACCAAAATGTTACACAACTGGTTTTGATACATGAAGCACAGAGGCTAGTTGACAGATGCCTGAGCTTTCGCTGGTAGTCTTAGATTTCAGTGAAGAGAACAACATTTAAGAGTGTCCCTATTCACCCCGTGTCTCGATTCTTCCGAGTTTACCATAACAGCGAGCTACATGATCTTTTTGGTAAACCAGAGGTAACAAGAATAGCTACGTCTCGTAGATTGCGATGGGGAGGATATGTGTCACGAATGGGAAACGAAATAGGAGCAGGGAAATTTGTTGCCGGAGCCCCAGAGGGAAAGCGCCTGGTTGGTTAGCCATGCATGAGATGAGAGATTATTAACATTGGGTCTTAAACAAAAACCAGAAACGAAGAATAGAATCGTCAGAAATGAGGTTTCTGAGGAGTGTGGCTGGCTGTACAATAATGGATCAAAGGCGAAGTGAGGATATACGAAGAGAACTGAATATATTCAAACTATTAGATATAATTACACAATACAGAGATGAATGGATGGACCACATCAATAGAATGGATAACAACAGAATTCCGAAACAGATTCTTCATTACAAACCACTAGGACGAAGAAATGTTGGAATACCCAGTAAAAGATTGATAGACCAATTCTAACATGAGATCGGAACAGACCAGCAAGTCTATTCCTTGATGCTGATGATGATGATGAGATGGGAGATTATTAACCATTACTTGAGGGACGTAAATTTAACAGGAAATGTATGCCCGTAGGGAAGTATGGAAAGCGTATGCCCGTGCGATCGTGAACCTCAGTCAGTGCCTCTGAGTTAGTTACGTGGGTTGGGAGATACGTTACAGTATTTAAATTTTCCCACTTTTTTTATATTATTTATTTGGCCTATATTTCTAGGCCTGAGCACATGATTAGTTGCTTTGATATCGCCCAGTTTGTTTTTTGTTATTTAATAGAATGTGTGTGTTGATTTTAATATTCTAATAGTAGTCTACATCATCATTAGCAAATACCAACAGATTGAGTTTTATGCATTCTTTCTCCTCTAAGGATTTGATTTGATCTTATAATACAAAATTGAATAGCAGAGAGGATAGCGTGTCATCTTGTTTTAACCCATTATGAAATTAAAGTATCATACAAATGCTGGCCTCCCCACACCCTACTCCTTGCGTCATTTAGATACAATCGAAAAATCAACTTATAGAATTTCACAATGCTAGCATGTACTATAGGTCTACATATTCTCCCACTTAATTAAATATTATACGTTATTTAAATCTACATATGAAGGATACAGGGAAACAACTAGGTAAGTCACTTTTTTCTCTGAAACGTAGAAAATGTACTTTTAGTTGTACAACATCCATACATCCTTATCGGTTACCCAAACTTTCGAGTTAAATAACCCCATGACTAAAGAGTATTTATTTACTATATTACAGTTCCACACGATGTGCTACCCGTGGGGAATCTAATGATACTTCAAAGTTCATTTTGACAAAAATGTTACTCGCCTAGTTATTTCTCTGTGTCCTTCATATAGTTAATGTGCAATTCCATCATATTCCCATTTATGTTTCTAGAATCCGTCTTAAATTAAAAAGATGGTCTATTGTAGACCTATTTAAAATACACATTTCTCTAGATACACATTTATTACACAGCTCTATAAAAGAAATGTTGCCCTGAATATCTCTGCGAATTTCTATGTTTTCAAGAGCACCGTTTACGAATATATTCATTAAAGTGCTGAATGTGCTCTAGTTTTTATGATTTTTGCGTATTTTTATTTTAAACAGTAAACGGCTTATTACTAATAAAATTTATGTTTCCAGTCATGATCTGATTTCTATTCTCTATTTCAAACCAGTTGATAGAGATCCTCCCTTCACCCAATCCACTAGCAGGTATAGGCACCTAGTAAAGGGAAGGCACTACTCTCTGTTACAAATACATCAGTCTTCTAAATTATGTTATGAAATTAATATTGTATTGGATTATGTACTTGTGGCGTAAGTATAAATACTTAACCTCGCTTCTACTACCGTTTTTTTATGTGGCGTAGTATAA
Organism: Diploptera punctata; assembly: GCA_030220185.1. Taxonomy (NCBI): domain Eukaryota; kingdom Metazoa; phylum Arthropoda; class Insecta; order Blattodea; family Blaberidae; genus Diploptera; species Diploptera punctata. Next base: position 405,084 of record JASPKZ010004915.1, on the reverse strand, counting down.
ATATTTAACCGTTATATTGTTGCTTACTATTTTGATTGGAAAGCATAGATTGTTCAAATTGTGACATCTTTGCCCGGGCCCATAGAGGTAGAGAGGAATTCAACTTTCTTTACTAAATTCTCCCAATATGTAATGTTTACTGACTTATAAAATACAATCGTGGAAGCTTTGGGATAAAGGAACTAACACACGCTTGTGCAAGCTTTTGGAATTTGACTTTGATATCTGACTTATGCTAACTACTGAATGAATAGGCATAAGTAAAAAGCACAACTAAAGCTTTTTAATACTAGTCAAAATATAGTCTGATATAATATAAAGATAAATAAATAAATATTCGATTTACAAAGAAAAGAAATCATAATAGATCATCTATACAGAAAGAAAATATGATATAAATCAACATACATACATACATTATCACTCACTCTAGTCCAGCTTCGGGTTGGGGGAAATACTGTTCTAGCGTCCCCACCCTGGCTTACTGGACTAAACAAACAAAACCAGCTCTCCTGAGCTCCTCTGACCAGACTCCAATAATGGCTGAGTAGATGATGATTCGATGTTACAAAACACAGCTATTTATGAGAGTTCACAGGGAGAGGGGGGGAGTGCGCGATAGCACAGTGTGTGCGCACTAGGAAGGGAAGGGATAGATAGGACAGCATTTAGCACTGTTCAAAAAGATGACACTCGAGATGGAGACGCGATGACGTATAGTTTGCGCAGTAAGACGTAATTCCTGTATCGAAATGTCCATTTCGGTATAATATCGCCCCCTCGGGCCCCTCCAAAAAAAGAGAGCCACCACAACACCAAAACGAAACCATAATCGTTCACAAAACTTACACTCTTTCAGTGAACATTACTTGGTGCAATTCCTCGTCGGGAGGGTAAGGCGACAGTTCACAACAGGATCAGGCTGAGAATATCCAAATCTTTCCTTTTATCGTTTTCAATATTTGTCCACCACACCAACCTACTCCATCAGCTATCCAGACGCTGTATTATGACTCCTGTAAAGTACTACAGCGACCATAGCTGAACTAGGTGGTGTTCCAGGTGACGTCAGGAAGACGATACATCCAAATTGGATTGCCGGAACGCAATCCAACTCAACCATCCATTTACTGCAACTCCGGTTGAGGACCCAATCTCCATCAGCGAATACTCGGGGTCTGCCGAACCCGCCGAATAAACAGCTGGCAAAAGTCCACTGCTCCATCAGTGCCAAATAGGGAAAAGTTAACTGAAATTACAAAGGACAGGAAACAGAAAATAGAACCTCATAAAAGCTTAACATCAATAATATTTGAAACTTTTGTTTCATATTACTCTGTGTCCTTTACAAAATATAAACATCAACAGTAGTAATTAATCAATCACAGGACACGCCTTTAATTGGCTAGCATGTTGTTTGGTTAAGTGGCCATCTGCACTCTCTATTCCTAGAGTGACAGGATTCAGAAATCGTTTTACAGTACAAGGTTCTGATTACTTGAACATAAGCTTGCCCATGCGTTGTTCGCCACGATTACTAAGAGGGTATAGGCGTTACCGCACTCGATCGCCTATTTTATAAGATACGTTTATCCTCCCACAATTATATCTGTTAGCCACATTTTCTTTAGCAGTTTTAACACATTGGTGATCGACTGCTGTGCGTTCCATCCACCGCTGCTGGACCGGACATTTTTGTCAGTAGTGTGGACTTTTAAATTTTAAACCGCGCTAGCACAGTGTGATTTTTACATCAATATATTTACAGTCAATAACAATATTGCATAAGTAAATCTTTATTAGTGTTCTCATCAGACCTTCTAGTAGTAATTGAGGGTTTGATAGCGTTATAAACATTTCCCTTTATTTAAAGGCACAGGGCAAAAGAGCATATGTAGCGAGTTTATTTTCTTGTGTTCACTAAAAACGTGGCAAGGTTTGGAAGGTTTTTTTTTCAGACACAGTTTGTGTTAATTTATGTTTCTATATGTCTCAGCCTTCTTGGTGGGTCTTGACATGGTGTCCTTTTCTCTCTGTCTTCCCTCCTCTTTCCTGTCATCTGTTCCTAGTTTTACGACTGCCAAACAAGAGGCTGTTTCAAGCAAAAAACTTCTGTTTGACATATTGTTGTTAGGATTTTGAAATTTATAGACCCAAAAAGCATTAGAGTGCACAATTCACAGGCCACAATACAACTTTCATGCTTCATTTCACTGTTTTTCTAAGGATGGAGTAATATGATAGGTACTGGTCAGCCCTGTCTACACCCTTCACATACTTGTTATTTTGAAGTATTCAATAGGGCATTTTTACAACTTTACCCCTCCCATTCTCGTGTTCCCTGATGCAATGTGCTAACCATTCTTACGTCTCTTTTATCTTTCGATGTTTGTAGCAAAAGGTCCCCCTTACTTCAAAACACACATTCTCCTGGTTTGAGTTTATTTCCTGCTTCCACAAATGATTTTGGAAGTCCTCTGTTAATCTTTATTGCTTCAGAAACTCTAGTCTTTCTTTCGAGAAAATTTTTAGCTTTAGCCGCACTTATAATAATTATTCTGATACATATGATGCCACAGATATAAATTCGACTCCAGAACGCAAAACAGTGTTTCTTCTAATTTTTCCCCTCTGCAACATATATTTACAGGTTACATATGTATCTCGTAATCGCCTAACTATCGGCACTAAAATTCCATATTTCAGCAGCCATCTGTCTTAAAATTGTAAACAACTCTTTCTGTAAAGTTGGCAATTTCATAAAAGAGAAGAGAGGGGTACAAAAACAACTATAGTTTATTTCACAATGAGAAAAAACAAAATTGCACGCTCCTTCAAAAGCGAAGAGGCTGGAAAACCATAGAAAACGTAAACACGGAAATCTCCGTGGCCCGTCGTCTAGCGCTGGCCATTTAAACACGGAGATCTCCGTGGCCCGTCACCAATGTGTTAAGATTCTTGAAAACTTCCTCCCACTTCTGAACTTTATCAGTTTTTTTCAAATCATCCAAGTCGGTTTCAGTAATGCGCCAATTCAACTCGATGGGGTGCATAATACGCCTGCCTAAAAACAGTTCCGCAGGGGTGGTTTTAGTGGATTCATGAACAGCATCATTGCATCCCAAAGAGAATAGGGGTAAGTATTGGTCCCAAACACTTTGTTTAACATTGTGGAAGATGGTAAGACTTATTTTTAGCGAACGGAAAAACCTTTAGCAAAGATTAGGTTTCGGATAATGAGGCGAAGTAGTGATATGGCGAATACCCCAATCAAAGCACATATTCTTGAAAAAATGCGAGGTAAAGGCCTTAGCATTATCCGACACAATAGATTCTGGGACACCAAAATTAGGGAAGAAATTTCTAGTGAAGAACTCCACCACAGCGTTGGACTTCATAGATCTCACAGGGTGCAGTACAACATATTTAGAGAAGCCATCTACTACAGCTAAAACATTTCCTCGCTTAGAGCGGATTAGAGGACCAACGAAATCGATAAAAAGTATTTGCATTGGAGCTGTGGAAGGCTCCGCAGAATGAAAACCTGCTTTCGTGTTAGATGCGGGTTTTGCTCGTTGGCAATCCACGCAATTCAAGATATATTTACGAATATCGTCGTTCATATGGGGCCAATAATACTGTCGGTTAAGTTTCTCAATAGTTTTGGCAATGCCCAGATGCATGCCAAAAGGTGAATCATGATAATATTTGAGCAAGACAGCCCGCAATATCGTCGGGAACAAAACCCGATTCTTCGAACCTTTTCGAGGGTTATACACTAACGAACCTCTATTCACAACAAACTCAGGGTTATTAACACCAGCTTTTACTTGTGCATACAATTTTCTGCATTCGTTATCTTCCTGCTGGTGCAATTTAAGATCTTTGTATGACGCAGGAAAATTCGAAAGAATCGTGCCATGGAAAGTGGGCTATAGATGCGATTGGCGGCCAAGTAAAAAAGGATGGCACGGATGCAAGTAAAATCGGGCAACAAGATACAAAATTGTGCAGAATTATGTAATGTGAACTGTAAAACCAACCAATTTGAATATATTGCAGCTATCACGGATTCATTGCATACACAACATGAAAGCGTTGGACCCATATGTTATAGAATATGCACAACTGTTAAACAAACAATCAGCGCAACAAATTGATAAGTTCGTATGTTTAAAAAAAATTAATGGCCCGACAGGCCTAGAAAGCCCTTGGCTGCTAATCTCACATCCAAGTATATCAATCACAGAGGTGGGAAATCATCTAACCAATATATAGGTTGACATGTAATCAGCATGTCGGATACTCCATCAGTTATGGTTTTTTCTCGACCGCAACCGCTAAATATTGTAGCTGCCCAAATGATTCGTGATTCTGAGCGGGCAGCAGTCCCATAGAGGCCGAAATCCCACGTGAAAATTTATTCTCTCATGGGGACTTGAAATAGTGCTCTCTATTCGGACATCTTGACTCAAACCATTCAGTTACAGCGTGAGACTTCATGTGTGACAGGAAACATTATTTTTTTAATGGATCAAGTCAGCATAACGGCGAATACTAGAGATTAAATAGCTGCATAAGGAAATCCTATACATCGATGTTATGAAGTGAATCACCAGTGTTGGTCTAATTAGTGCTTTGTTTTTATCGCTGTTTAAAAATATAATTCACTACGTCAGAAATTGGACAGCTTGCGGTTTATAATAATTTGCTTTGAAAGTACATGCACACCGATAAATAACTAATTTATTAAGAATGTGTATCTAGAAATTAAAAATATTAAATCATACATCACGTATATTGTAATCAGTCACTATATATATATCCATCCATAGTAATTCTGCCCGAGGGCAGGTCCTTCAGTGCAATCATAGCATTTTCATACTATGCTTGCAGCTTTACTACGGAATTGTAGGTGTGGTAGCTTCCCGTTGTTTTCCATATATATATATATATATATATATATACCACATATATCAGAAAAATGTATGTTTGTGTTTGAATACTTGAGTAGCTCAGGTCGTAACGCGCTAAACGTTCACAGTTTAGACACTCCGGTTCAAATCCCGACTCAAGCAATAATTTTTCTTTTCATATACAGAGTGGTCTAAAAGTCTCGATCCATTTCCATTGAATTTATATTTTCTTTGATGTTTTTCAGGTTCATCACGAAGTATGCTGACCATTGAAGAAAGAATAACAGTTGTTTCCGCGCGATTGCGATTGGTAAGTTATGAACAAGTGCGTCAGGAATTTGAACGAATATTTCATAAACCAGCACCTACTAGAGCCAATGTCCGAATGTTGGTGAACAAATTTAGACGAACAGGAAGTGTTCTTGATGAAAAACGTTCAGGCAGACCACAGACCAATGCAAATGATGTTGAACGTATTTAGCACGCTATTGAACGCAGTCAAGGCCCGTCGACTCCCAGGCTCAGTAATGAACTGGACATTCCCAGGACAACAGTCTGGATGGTTTTAAGGTTTAAACTCAACAAACGTGCATACCGTCTGCAAGTGCTACATCACTTGGAACAGGAAGATTATATTGCCCGTCAGGCTAAATGCTATGATTTGCTTCAGGCTGTTGCTAATGAAAATCTAATGGACTATACCCTTTTCAGTGACGAAGCTACATTCCACATTTGTGGTCGTGTAAATAGACACAATTGTCGAATATGGGCCGACGAGCAACCTAATGCTACATATGAATGGCAACGAGATACACCAAAAATTAATGTATGGCTAGGTGTAACAGCAACAAAACTGTACGGTCCATTCATGTTTCAAGAACCCACAGTCACTGGAGTCACCTACTTGGATATGCTTGAACAATTTCTAGAACCACAGCTTACGCAGGTTGGTGTTTTACACTCTGTTGTCTTTCAGCAAGATGGTGCTCCATCGCATTTTGCTCTGTGTGTGCGTGCCTATCTGAATGCAACATTTCCGGGTCGCTGGATCGGCAGAACTGCGCCAAGAATGTGGGCACCACGTTCACCAGACTTAACCCCACTTGATTTTTTGCGTGGGGTTTTATCAAGTCTCATGTGTACAAGACTAAGGTTCATGATCTTCCTCATTTACGGGAACGCATTTACGAGGCAGTAGCATATATTACACCACGTCATCTGCTTAATGTGTTTAGAGCAACTGTGTAACGCTGGGAGCAATGCCTCGTAATGCAATGGGGACTGATTGAACTGTACTGAAGATTGTTCACAGACATCTGACAAATAACATATGTAACAGTCATGAACGTTGGTCAATGTTTTCAAAGAAATGGATCGAGACTTTTGGACCACCCTGCATATATATATATATATATATATATATATATATATATATAATATATATATATATAGTATTATATTAGGTATATTTAACAATAAAGGAGGCACTTTGTTATTAAATATTTGTCTTATTTTATATAATTTAAAATGGTATATGGCAAGCGAGTTAATTGAATCATATTATTGATTTAAATTAATGTTTATTATACTGCAAAAATAAATCTAAGAATTTTCGCGGAATTGATAAAAAGTTTGCAGTTCTTTATTAATATCTGTTACCGAAATTGTTTATCTAGTTTCCTATTACATTTTTGTAATATTTGCAATTTGAAATTCAAAATAAAATTTAGTCACATAATAAGGTCAGTCAGTCGTACATCACATATTAGGTCCTAACTTCGGTATTAATTCTGATTTATGTTTCGTTTTTAATTTAAAGTGTAACTTGAAATGTGCCCTCCAAACGGCATTTTGGAAAATTGAATTAGTAATCACATTTCAGAGAATAATTTAGATGAACATGTTTAAACTGCATGATGAGTTGACATTTATGTCAGTGAGTCACACATACCTTGATAGATAATAAATAACATTGTTTTTCTTCAGAATTTGTAATTTTTGTACAATCTTAATCACACACTTTTCCTCTATCATATCATGTAGATAACACCCCCAATTTCAACCAATTGTAATATATATATATATATATGATATGAAAAGAAAAATTAATGCTTGAGTCGGGATTTGAACCCGAGTCTCTAAACTCTGTACGTTTAGCGCTCTAACCAACTGAGCTACTCAAGAATTCCAACACAAACATACATTTTTCTTATATATGTAGTATTCTCAATTCACACAAGAGGTAGTGGGAATTCGTTCCAACACCATATAGTGGCCAACATAACAGTTAAGCAATTTTTAAAGAGAATATTTACTTTATAGCAGTAACGCTTGTATATTTAGATGTTATAACTATATTTTGACATTTGACAATGAAGGCAAATATGACATGAAAAGAAAAATGAGTGCTTGAGTCGGGATTTGAACCCAAGTCTCTAAACGTACAGAGTTTAGAGACTCGGGTTTAAATCCCGACTCAAGCATTCATTTTTCTTTTCATATCATATTTGACTTCATTGCCAAATGTCAAAAATATGGTTATAACATATATATATATATATATATATATATATATATATATATATATATACAAGCATTTTCCTGCAAAAAGTAATGTAAATGTCAGTCAGTCACATATGGAATTCCTCTAATATATAATGTAAGCCTGGATACAATATAAATTAGTTATACCAATATAGTAGTAGTAATAGGACTTTATTAGACTACAAGTAAGATATATACAATGTTATTTACAAATATGGGTCGCACAGGCAGTAAGCCATATTGCATAGATAAGCTTATCCCTATCCATATGAAACCCAACTTAAAAAATTGATAGATATTAACAAAATTAAAGAAAAGTTTTAAATTAAAATTATTTGATATAAAACTATATATTATTCTTGCCGTTTAACATTTTACTTACAATATACTTTTATAGTTAAATATCCACCCAAAACAATGTTGTAACCTTCATCTGTATCCCATGTTGAGTTCTTTAATGTAAAAATGTTATTAAAGGCAAGTGGAACTTTTTCTGCATTTTAAAGCCATGTTCTGGACGGCTAGTCAATTTAGTACGAAGTTGGAATTAATGATATATATATGTATGTATGTATGTATGTATGTATGTATGTATGTATGTATGTATGTATGTATGTATGTATGTATGTATGTATGTATGTATGTATGTATGTATGTATGTATGTATGTATGTATGTATGTATGTATGTATGTATGTATGTATGTATGTATGTATGTATGTAGTATGTATGTATGTATGTATGTATGTATGTATGTATGTATGTATGTATGTATGTATGTATGCATGCATGTATGTATGTATGTATGTATGTATGTATGTATGTATGTATGTATGTATGTATGTACGTATGTACGTATGTACGTATGCACGTATGTACGTATGTACGTATGCACGTATGTACGTATGTACGTATGCACGTATGCACGTATGCACGTATGCACGTATGTACATATGTACGTATGTACGTATGCACGTATGCACGTATTTACGTATGCACGTATGCACGTATGTACGTATGTACGTATGCACGTACGCACGTATGTACGTATGCACGTATGTACGTATACACGTATGTACGTATGTACGTATGCACGTATGTACGTATGTACGTATGTACGTATGTACGTATGCACGTATGTACGTATGTACGTATGCACGTATGTATGTATGTACGTATGCACGTATGCATGTATGCACGTATGTACATATGTACGTATGTACGTATGCACGTATGCACGTATGTACGTATGCACGTATGTACGTATGCACGTATGCACATATGTACGTATGCACGTATGCACGTATGTACGTATGTACGTATGCACGTACGCACGTATGCACGTATGCACGTATGTACGTATACACGTATGTACGTATGTACGTATGTACGTATGTACGTATGCACGTATGTACGTATGTACGTATGCACGTATGTACGTATGTACGTATGCACGTATGCACGTATGCACGTATGTACGTATGTACGTATGCACGTATGCACGTATGCACGTATGTACGTATGCACGTATGTACGTATGTACGTATGCACGTATGCACGTATGTACGTATGCACGTATGCACGTATGTACGTATGCACGTATGTACGTATGCACGTATGCACGTATGTACGTATGTACGTATGTACGTATGTACGTATGTACGTATGCACGTATGCACGTATGTACGTATGTACGTATGCACGTATGTACGTATGCACGTATGTACGTATGTACGTAAGTATGTACGTATGTACGTATGCACGTATGCACGTATGTACGTATGTACGTATACACGTATGCACGTATGTACGTATGCACGTATGTACGTATGCACGTATGTACGTATGCACGTATGCACGTATGCACGTATGTACGTATGCACGTATGTACGTATGCACGTATGCACGTATATACGTATGCACGTATGTACGTATGCACGTATGCACGTATGTACGTATGTACGTATGCACGTATGTACGTATGTACGTATGTACGTATGTACGTATGCACGTATGTACGTATGCACGTATGCACGTATGTACGTATGCACGTATGCACGTATGCACGTATGTACGTGTGCACGTATGCACGTATATACGTATGCACGTATGCACGTATGTACGTATGCACGTATGTACGTATGCACGTATGCACGTATGTACGTATGTACGTATGTACGTATGTACGTATGTACGTATGCACGTATGCACGTATGCACGTATGTACGTATGTACGTATGTACGTATGTACGTATGTACGTATGCACGTATGTACGTGTGTACGTATGCACGTATGTACGTATGCACGTATGTACGTATGTACGTATGTACGTATGTACGTATGCACGTATGCACGTATGTACGTATGTACGTATGTACGTCTGAACGTATGTACGTATACACGTATGCACGTATGTACGTATGCACGTATGTACGTGTGTACGTATGTACGTATGTACTTGTGCACGTATTCACGTATGCACGTATGTACGTGTGTACGTATGTACGTATGCACGTATGTACGTATGCTCGTATGCACGTATGTACGTATGAACGTATGTACGTATGTACGTATGCACGTATGCACGTATGTACGTATGCACGTATGTACGTATGTACGTATGTACGTATGTACGTATGGACGTATGTACGTATGCACGTATGCACGTACGCACGTAAGCACGTACGCACGTAAGCACGTACGGACGTACGCACGTACGCACGTATGTACGTATGCACGTATGCACTTATGTACGTATGTACGTATGCACGTATGCACGTATGCACGTATGTACGTATGTACGTATGCACGTATGTACGTATGCACGTATGCACGTATGTACGTATGTACGTATGCACGTATGTACGTATGCACGTATGCACGTATGCACGTACGCACGTACGCACGTAAGCACGTACGCACGTACGCACGCATGCACGCACATACGCACGTACGCACGTATGTACGCATGTACGTATGTACGTATGCACGTATGTACGTATGCACGTATGCACGTACGCATGTACGCACGTACGCACGCATGCGCGCACGTACGCACGTATGTACGTATGTATGTATGTATTTATAGATTAGAGTAGATTACTTTAGTAAAGATGGGTTCGGGATTTTTTAAGACTCAAACACGACTACCTACATTTTCGGTTTTTTGCATTCTCCATCTTTACTTTAAGAAATGAATGAGATAAAATCTACTCTACAATTATATTTAGTTATAGTGTTTCTGGTTCTACACACATCAAGAATTCACCCAAATGACTCCTATCGTCATTTATTTTGGCTGTTCTCAAATCCTCGAGGAGAGATTACGACCCTCCCTTTGATCCTATTCTGCCCTAAGTTGACACTCGGGCTGAGAGTTACGAGGAAGAAAATGAATGTGCACCATTATCTCACCACAGCCACATATTTTAAACAACTGTGGTTTGCTAAACCACACTATTGTTTTACCAAAGTTTGCGATAAGGTGAAAGGTGACATGAAATGAATGAATGGAGATGAAATGACATGATGGGGAGAGAAGAGACTGGAGTGTGTTGGTGGGATGAAATTAGATAAGTGGGAGAATCTTGAGAAAACTCCCAAAAAAAAAAACAGCGTGGCCCCTCCGAATACCCCCCGGAACTGCCAGAATTCGAACCTGAGATCCCAGTCGGGGATCCACGCGCGTTAGTCACAAGTCCATCGAGTAACTAAATAAATACCTCTATAGCTTTTGTAAACAGTTATTTACTTTCTTAGATATTGGAACGATAATTGATTCTTTACATTATTTTAGAAAGAGCCTCTTTTTTACAAACCATAATAAGAAATCAGTGTAGCCAACTTGTCTATTAATAACCACTCCTCGTTGTATGATTTCTGCTGGAATTCTATCTGAACCTGGCACTTTAATTGTTTCATTGTCTTGTTATTAGTAGTCAATATTCCTATCATAATTATTATAATTTTTAATTGACTCTTACTTAATGATGTCATGATTTCGATTGTTTATTTTCTTTAAATCTGTAACCAATAAACCAAAATGTTATCTGTTAATACTTGAAATGCTTTGCGTTCTTAAAGTGTTTTGATTAAAACTTGAATGAAGTTTTCAGAATAGTTTTTTAAAGACTATTGCTCGTTTTCGTATACACAATTGAATAAATTTAGGAAAATTTATTTTAAGCTAACCTACAAATTCCTCTTGGAAAATCTAATCAAAATATCTGTGGATATTCCTTACAATGACATTGTCATTCGGAAATGAGATATTATACAATACATGTGAATTTATATACTACTTTTTAATGACCGACGTGTATCCAAACGCTACTTGGAAAACTTTGACTGGAACAATATACCATTTGTGATCTCAATGTGTTTTATAACTTATTCAGTTAAAAGAAGGCACGCCGTAGCGTAGTTGGTTAGGTAATACGCTACAAGCCGGAAGGTTAGGAGTTCGAGTCCGGTGGAGTTAGGATTTTTAAACTGACCGAAACCTTCTGGTGGCAACGTGGCCTGGGGTCGACTAAGCCTCTAACGGTAACGACGGCGGTCAAATATTGCTGACAAACCGGTTGATATCAAGAGCCGATTGTTTAGAAAAGTGGAGCCTTAACATCCTGCTACCCGAAGAGCATTTCAAAGCCTATAGTGAGAAAATACTGTACACTTTAAGTTAAAAGAGGTAATATTAAATGAACATTTCAGCCGTATATTTACTCGAACTATATAAGACTCAGGTCGCTACTCATGATCGGAAAAACTGCACTTAAACTAGCGTGAAATCTCTTAAGTCCTATAGAACAACAGTGTGCATGCGCCAGAGTTATAGAGCCAGCGATAACCCACAATCGAACCACATATCGATTATAATCCTCGATTACAATCGGTCACTATGACATGTAAATGACCAATATTTGCAATAAATCTCCAAATCTATGTTTAAAAAATATATTAATAATATTAAAATTACTAAACGTTTATTAAAAATGGGTACACACTTATTTATCACTCCCTAACGCTGATCCAGCCAGCGATAACCCGAAACAGCGATAGAAAAATCATAGACTAAGTAATATACTCTGTGGAGAAAATAGCAGTTAGCATCACAATATTGTCTAACAGTGTCATAACATTGTGATTTGCATATTTAAATAAATACTTAAAAATTGTCTAATAATGTTATAAAAATTGTTTGATAAAATTAAAAATATTAAATAATGTTAGTAAATACAGAAGAAGTGGTATAGTTTACAACAATATAACTAAAAATGAAGCGTTAGTAGAAGTGCAGTTGAACCCTCATGATCATTAAAACCAGTAGGCCTAAATAATAAACTCAGTATAATTTTTTTTCAAGAAAACGTGTTATCCAAATTATATATTTAATTTACATTTATCCGAAAGAATTAATTCTCTGTGAACTTAGTATTACTTCTGTATAAAGTATTACATACAATTCTGTATGTTGTTTTTCCGAGAGAAATTATGTATGGTGCAATAGGCCTAGAAGACCGTTAATCTACCAGCTGGCTGGTAGCCTTACACTCACATGTGTTAATCACAGAGGTATATGATCATCTAACCAGTATAGAGGTGACATGTGGTCAGTATATCGTTTTTCTAGTCTTTATGTACATTATGAGTTTTTCAACCTGGAGTCTCTGCTTATTGTAGTTACCTATACTCTGTCCACTCTTAAATTGATCCGCGTCAAAACAAAACCATGTGACCTGCTCACTTTTCATTGGTTATGCACACCGACATAGGTTGTAGAAGCAATATCGTTCCGCCAATCGCGCCTCAATTACTGTCACTTTTGACAGGAAGATGACGACACAACAAGAGAAGACTCGATACTTTCAACAATTTTGTTTCATTAGAGTCGACTCAAATGCATCACCCATAGGTAATAAACTAGGTTAAGTTGTAATTATTAATTAGGTATATTTTAGAATATTTTTTATGTTCTGAATATTATTATTTTCATTCAGAAAGAATAACAAGTATATTCAGAGGACATATTTTTAATTTAATGAAGGGAACTACTTTTTTGCATACTTACTGCTTCTACAACATACGTCAATGACCATAACCAATGAAAAGCGAGCAGGTCACATGGTTTTGTTTTGATGAAGATCACCTTAACAGCGAACAGGATTCTGAGTGAGCACCGTCCCATAATGGCCGAAATTCCATGAAAAAATCTGTTTACCGTGGAGACTGGAACCAGCGCAGGTCCCGTGCATCGTGCTACCTATACTCAATGTAACTCAAAATCTGTTAAGTATTTTAAATATAATCTTATAAGAGGGGAAATCAAATAAAAAATAATTAATTAACCCTGGCTTCAGAAAAATCTAGTTACTAAAATGTGCGATAACTACATTTTAACTAAATTTATATTCAACTTAAATAAACCATTAATGTGTTTGTTGTTAGAGAAAAAATTAAAGCCGCATTTAGATGATCACATTTATATTATTTATAATAATTAAGCTATCCACCGCTGTGGTCTCGGATAACATCGCTACATCGTACGCAGAGGGCCCGGTTTCGATCCCCGGTCGGGATAAGTATCCTGAGTGATGGTTTTCTTCAGGGATTTTTCTCACCTATAAGACAAATATCAGGTAAATGTAAGCCCCAAACGGTTCCCGAACATCATTTGGCCATCATTATCACAATCGCCATGTTTTACTATGAATATGTGACAATGGTAAGTTTTAATTTCATATTGTCTCGCAAGGGTCCTCATTACTGGAAGCCCTTGGTGTCCTTGTGTGAGATTCATAGTTTAAAATCCCTCTCCCGACAGTTGGTACCATTGTAAAGCCCGAGTAACGTGTGGCAATTACCTATAAAATGAGAGGTTAAAATGAGTTAATGGAATGTAATACTGATTAAGATTTCTGAATAATATTTTATCGTTCACTCTGATTATGTTTATAGGTATAATAAGGAGGCATCATGTGGGAATGCCCAGTAGGGTAGAGTATTACTTGTTAATTCAAACTTTTGTTTGTTCAGAAATACATTTCTGAGATTATTTTTATTTTATTTCTTTATTTTACCTGAGTCCACCGCTGTGGTCTCGAGGTAGCGTGCTGCCTTGTCACGTAGCGGGCCCGGGTTCGATCCCCGGTCGGGGCAGTTTTTCTGGGTGAGGTTTTTATCGGGGTTTTTCCTCACCTGTAAGACAAATGTCAGGAAAGCTTTAAGGCCCAAACGGTCTCCGAAATCATATGGCCATCATCCTTACCATTATCATTTTCATCATCATCCTTCACCGGTGTGGAAAACAACGGGAAGCTACCACAACTACATAATTCCCTAGTAAAGCTGTAAGCATAGCATGAAAATGCTATGATTGCAGTGAAGGACCTGCCTTCGGGAGAATTACTATGGATGGATTTTACCTGATGGAGTTATTCTCTTGCATTTCACCAGGGTTAAGGTTTGCAAGGAAACGAATTAAGAGTTCAGTCACATTTGTTGAGGTAGTACTTTTATAAATAGAATGCAGTTTGAAAATGCAGCTTGATTATAACATAATTGCAGCAAGAAAAAGAAATGTGAGGTATGAGGACGTGATGAAATTAAGAAAGTTGGAGACGGAAGGGAGAACGAATTATTTACAATTAGCGGAAATTTACTGATGAGAAGCGAAATCAGGTTAGCAGCGTGTTGCCTCAGCCAGTCACATGCCTGTCAGTGGTTCTGACAACAAAAAATACAACAACCAATAGTAAAAAAAGTAAGTTTTCATTACAAACTATGCGGCACTTTCATGTGAGTTTATTCAAATGGTTAATAATACGGCCTGCCTTAGAATCACATGATATTTTGTGTCATCAGAAGAAACATAGAAACAAATAGTAAAAGAGGAATCTTGTTACTTTCAACGTAGTACAAAATTCGTACAAATAAGTTGGTATTCAGAATTACTCCCTATATTGACAGTGTAATAGGTGATCGTATGTGGATTTACAACAAACACAACTATGACAGATCAGACTTTTAGTATAAGACAGATTTTGGAAATTAAATGGGAATGTGATGACACTATAAAATAAATAAAGGCATACGATTCAATTAAGTGGGAATTCATGGAAAAACTAGACTTATTCGAACGTGTCTAACTGGCACAAAGAAAACAGTTTTCAGATACTTTTGAAATCCACAGTGGGTTACAGCAAAGCGATGTATTATCTCCTCTACTACTCAATTTTGTACCAGAGCATGCCATCGCAGCTTTAGAAGATAAAGAAGACATACAACTAAATTGTATTAAGAAGCTGTTGGAAGGTCTATATGCTGATGATGTAATATTATTAGGCGATAGCAAGGAGATACCAAGGATGTACACACTATCTATTGAGTAACACTAAGAAATTGGGGCTGGAATAAACATTAATCATATAAATATGTGGTTACTGTACGCACTGAAATTCATTATATAACGGAAATGGACAGTACAATATTACAAATGAGGGAAAATGTGAAGAAATGGTTGAATTCAAATACCGGTACCTCAGAACAATAATAATTACAAATATAAATTCGGTGCAGAAAGAAGTTAAATATGTGTACAATGTTTGTAAATGGCATGCTATTAGGCCTACGCATTATAGGTATACTTGTCACCCCGAACTTTTCTCAAGACTCGTTTAAACTGAATAGATATATATATTCTTAGATATATATATATTATAATATATATATATCGATAGATCCATCCATAGTAATTCTGCCGAAGCCAGTTCCTTCACTTGCAATCATATCATTTTCCATGCTATTCCTTGCAGGATCTACTAGGGAATTGTAGGTGTGGTAGCTTCCCGTTGGTTTCCACACCGGTGAAAGATGATGGTGGTAATGATCCCGATGAATGCATGATGGCCATATAATTTTCGGTGACCGTTTGGGCCTTAAATTTTTTCCTGACATTTGTCTTACAGGTTAGGAAAAACCCCGATAACAACCTCACCCAGAAAAACTGCCCCTTGCCCCCGACCGGGGATCGAACCCAGGCCCGCTGCTTGACAAGGCAGCACGCTACCTCGAGACCACAGCGGTGGCCATATATATATATATATATATATATATATATATATACAACAGTTATCCTCCAAGTTATGTTAGGCTTATATGGTTGCGAAACATAGATTCTTAATGGAAAAGAAAATAACAAGAGTATTTGAGAATAAATTTCTTAGAATTTTTTTTAACCTAAGACGGGCGAACAGAGTCATTCGTCGTGGCGTAGTCAGTAGAATCGCTATGTTCCACTCCAGCAACTCTTGTTCGATTCCCGGCGGGTTGGGTGATTTTAAATTTCCACCTTAGTTCGGAGTGTGTGCTAATGTCCTTGTGTTTATATATGTTAAAAAATGTAAAACAAAAAGGAAAAATGCTGTAAACTAATGAAAACAAGAAAAAGAATCCACTTTATTGAGCGGAAAATATATATGGAAAGAAACCTCTTTAAAAAAGTACCATAAAATTAGATTGAAAAAAATGTAATAAAAAGAGACAGGTGAATTTAGATTGCAATTTAACAATGAGCTACATGGCCTTTAATTGGAGTCAAATGTAATAAGGGAAGTTGTCCCATAGACTATGATGGGAGGGCATATGGCACGAATGGGAAATGAAAAATAACTTGGAAATTCTTGTAGGAAAAGCAGAGGAGAATCGCCAACTAAGTACGGCAAGATGAGGTGGGAGAATAACATTAACCATGATTTGAGGGAAGTATACTATACAGAGGATGAATGAAAAGCATTAACTCGCATTAGGGATGTAATAAGTACTTACGTCCGCCCTTCCACGAATCTATGTGTTTCATAATGCCAATTAGTTACTTTGTTAGTCTTACGCCGTAGTCGGGTACTCTAACGCATCATGCATAGCTACTTTACATGCGCTTGTTCGATCCCATGGTGGAAAAAAAGGATTTTGCCCAGTTGAGACCAGTACTTATCCAGTACCTTAAATTTGGGTAACTACAATAGATACTGGCTCTAGGATGAGCAAAGCAGATATAACGGTCGGGGAAATCAACATGCTGACTACATATAACCTCTTTACTGCCTGGACTATACTCTACTTCCCAAAGACATGTGAGTCCAGTTTTAGGCTAGACGTCAAGGATCTTGTTGGCCTGTCGCACCACGGAGTAGCCTAATATTCTTCCTTACACTTTTAAAGATGGCTGTAAATTTACATTTTGAACTATGACATTTTAATGTCTTTTCAAATATCACAGTCTTATTATAAGGGTAAAATTTGCACTACTAAATATGTAATTACACAAGATAGTTTACTCATCTATTTTTATTATTTTGGTAGTCTATTATAATATCGTTATACTTACAGATATCACTAAGTGCATAGATCTGTTTGCGAGATATTGTACTTATTTCAAAGTTAAAACAATATCTAAACATACGTAATATTGTCAAACTTTAACTTATTTCGAATTTTATACTATTTTTAACTTATTTTATCGCAAAAAAACAGACTATCAAACCCACGCGGACGTAAGCTATGAACATATCACTATCGTGAGCTAATGTTTTTCAGTCATCCCCTGAATAATTCACATCCCTCAAATAATGGTTAATGTTATTCTCCCAATATATTCTTGGCCTACCTACTGGGTCTTTTCCTCTAGTTTTTCTAGAAGAGGTTTCCATGTTCCTCCTCCATTTCCCATTCGTGTTACATACCCTGTCCAGGAGACTTAATTGTTTTTATTAGATCTGCTTTCCTATAAAGATTATGTAATTCGCTGTTCTATAATTTCTCCATTCACCTGTCTGTTCTTGTCTCTTTGGTTCGAAGAACTTTATTCGCATTCTTTATTCCTCCCTTAATTCGCATCGAATACTGCAAATGGAAGAATAACTGTCTTCTTTCTTTATGCAGTTCATCCAGAATTATGATTATAATTATAAATAATAATTACAAATAATTATTTGTCTTAGCCATTTGAATTCAGACACTTTTTCAAAATGTCCTTCATTTATCATTAGCTGGCCATTTCCTTTAACTCATAATATATTTATATGTGTGAACATATATTTAGTTGTATTGATATTTACTTCCAACCGCAGTGTTATTTAATAGGAGGCTGTGGGTTTTTAGTATTTCCTCCCGATAATAATATCACAAGAACTTGTTGATACCATTAGATTGTACTCTTTCTTTATGTCTTAAATATATCACGGTTACAACCCTAACATGCCTTTGTGGCGAAATAGGTTTCAAAATATTTGGATATTTCAATAAAAAATATATCACGGCATGCTCTTGTACAAAATTCAATAGCAGAGACGATAGTAGGTCACATCTCCTTGCCTTAACCTATTATGAATAACATTTGAAAAACTCTTTGTCTACACACACCTTACTCTTTGTGCAATTTTAACACATTCTAATAAATCTAACTTTTTATGGAATACGAACTCCAGCAGGGTATCATGTAACTTGTCCCTTTAATTGAAACATATGCCTTTTAGAAGTCTATATGTGCAATATTGTCATAATCTCATTTACTTTCTAAAACATGTCTTATACTAAAAATCTGATCTCTTGAAGGCATACTTACAATTAATCTACATTGACTATTTAACTCATGCCCCAAATGGGAGTCAATGAACAATCAAATTTCAATGATTTTTTATTTACAACCAATCACAGTCGTGTTTCGCCTAGAATTTACCAACTAAAATTTATCATAATGAAGAAAGCACCTCCTTTTAACATTATCAATAGGTCATAGCATTATTTTGCAGTGACTGACTCTAAGAAATGCGGCTACCAGATTGTATATATAGTGCATGAATGTCAACAGCAAGCATCCAAGACATAATATAAAAACATTTTTAACAATTGATTATACCACAAAAAACTAAATCACTGTTTGCACTTTCTGAAATGAATTATTTTCCAGGAAATGACGTTGCAGAAAAATATAATTGATATATTTACATCATAGCACATCACAAATTAATCAATACCTGTTAAGTTATTTATAAAGTTCTCCACTAGGGTGCATTCTTACAACATTGCAATCCTTTGGCAATAAATAATAAGATCTGGTTGCAGTGAGAACAAAAGAAGCAAATGAAGCGTACCAATCTTTTCACATTTGTTTCCAAACATCGCCGTTTACATTATATTATAACGTTGGTTATAAATTTGTCCAACGCACCTTCATCTTGGCAGAAAGCCATTATCATACCAAATTTTAAAAAAGGTAACCTCAAAGATTGTAATAAGTATCGAGGCATTAGCCTTCTTAACAGTGGATATAAAGTTTTTACAAAAATCCTAGCTTCTAAATTACAAAAACACTATGAAAATTTATTAGGGGAAGAACAAAATGGGTTTCGTAAGGGAAGATCCTGTGCCGATGGTTATTTCACCTTAAAACGTCTTATCGAAAAGCACAAAGAATTCAATAAAGAACTACATATAGCGTTTATAGATTTTATCAAAGCATTTGATCGAGTTGACAGACAAAAACTTCTAGATATCTTAACTGATGATGGAACACCAAATCAACTGATCCAAACAATGTTTAATCTGTATAAAAATAACACCATAGCAGTATAAATAGGAACAGAATTGTCAGATTGGAAACATATAAATTGCGGAGTCAGACAAGGATGTCCTCTATCACCACTTCTATTTAATGTATACATTAATGCTATCATCAGACACTGGAGATTGACAGTTCATGGTAATATTCCTCTCTCAAGACACACAATTTTAGACACACTCTTATATGCAGATGATCAGGCTCTTTTCGGCAATAATGAAGATGAATTACAATATTCCACTCATCATCTTAATATAATAGCCTAACGATTTAACATGGAAATATCAACAACAAAATCTAAAGTTATGGCCTTTCAAGGGAAATTCCCAGTAAGAAGTAAAATTTGTATTCAGAATTCAATATTGGAACAAGTTAATTCATTTAAATACTTAGGATATAATCTAACTTATAATGAGGAATGTTATATATCCTTTAAAATACAAAACTATAATAAAGCTTTAAGAATTATAAACCAAGTTTTTAAACCATCAAAAGTGCACAGACACATAAGAATGAAAATCTATAAAATTCTCGCCAGACCCATAATCTGTTATGGCAGTGAAGCTTGGACCATCAGAACTCAGGATGATCGTCATATTACAGCCACGGAGATGAAATTTCTGCGACGAACTGCAGGTTATAGCCTTCTAGACCACCAAAGAAATTCAACAATACCTATATCTGAATACCTCCAAGAATATAGAAACAACTGGCTAGCCCATATTCAGCGCATGGATCATCACAGAATACCAAAACAAATTCTTCACTACATTCCTCGAGGCAGAAGATCTGTGGGTCGACCTTCTCGGAGATGGCGGGAGACCGAAACGGGCCACTGGGCCTAAAACTTGAAAGGACGACGATGATGATAAATTTGTCCACTAGGGTGCATTCTTACGATATTGCGATCCTTTGGCAATAAATAATATTATGATCTGGTTGCAGTGATGAACAAAATAAGCAAATGAAGCGTACCAATCATTTCTCATTTGTTTTCAAACATCGCCGTTTACATTAAATATATAAATGTTTTAAAATAACTATGGTAGTTAAATAATGATTTGTGAGTAAACAGCTTAATGTTATTCGTTAAAGAGTCCTAACAAATGCTACTCTTGATTTCCATATTGGAAACCACTGGTGGCATTACTTATGAAAATCATGCATTACGTCGTCAATATAAGGAGTAAGTCTGTATCTTTGTTAGAATTTTGTAATAAGTTGAAACAATTGAGAAGTTCCTGTAGTTGTTGCAATGAGTTTTATCTCCTTTCTTGTAGATTTGTATAGTAATTTATTAATTCTATTCATTTGGAAGAACCTATTTTTCCCAAATCATATTAAACAAGCGGTGAATCCTGTCCACAAATATTTCTCCCCTAGATTTTAACAGTTCGCCTGTGATTCCATCTGAATCTGATCTATTATACATCATAATATTCCTAAGGCCATTCGAACCTCTATTGTGCTCGGTTCCATGAATAATTGTCTGCAGTTCAACCTCTTCATTATCCTGTCCTGCATAACAGCTGGTTAAATTAATTTTCCCATCTATTTAACACATTGGTGACGGGCCACGGAGATCTCCGTGTTTAAATGGCCAGCGCTAGACGACCTGTAACGGAGATTTCCGTTTTTACGTTTTCTATGGCTTCCCTGCCTCTTCGCTTTTGAATGAGGCATTCAGTTTTGTTTCTTCTCATTGTGAAATAAATTTTAGTTGTATTTGTACCCCTCTCTTCTCTTTTATGAAGTTGCCAACTTTACAGAATTGTTTACAATATTATGACATGGCTGGTGAAATATGGAATTTTAGTGCGGGTAGTTAGGCGATTACAGGATACGTATGTAACCTGTAAATATATTTTGCAGAGCGGAAAAATTAAAAGAAACTCTATTTTGCGTTCTAGAGCCGAATTTATATCTGTGGCATCATGTCCACCAGGATAATTATTATAATAGTGTGGCTATAGCTGAAAATTTGCTCGAAAGAAAGACGAGAGCTTCTGAAGCAATAAAGATTAACAGAGGGCTTCCAAAATCATTTGTGGAAGCAGGAAATAAACTCAAACCAGGAGAAAGTGTTTTTGTAGTAAGCGGGACCTTTTGCTACAAACATGGAAAGATAAAAGAGACGTAAGAATGGTTAGCACATTGCATCAGGCAACATGAGAGTGGGAGGAGTAAAGTTGTAAAAATACCCTATTGAATAATTAAATATAACAAGTATGTAAGGGTGTAGACAGGGCTGACCAATACCTATCATATTACTCCATCCTTAGAAAAATAGTGAAATGGTGCTAGAAAGTTGTATTGTGGTTTCTGAATTGTACACTCTTTAATGCTTTCAGGGTCTATAAATTTCAAAATCCTAACAGCAAAATGTCAAACTGAAGTTTTTTGCTTGAAACAGCCTCTTGTTTGGCAGTCGTGAAATTAGGAACAGATGACAGAGAAGACCAGGAAAGATAGAGAGAAAAGAAACCACTTCTAGGAGACCACCTCACGACCCACCAGGGAGGCTAAGACATTAAGAAAAATAAATTAACACCAACTGTGATTGGAAAGAGAAAAATACCCTCAAAACTTTTCCGCGATTTTAGTGAACACAAGAAAAGAAACACGCTACGTATGCACTTTTACACTGTGCCTTTACATAAAGGTAAATGTTTCCAACACTATCAAACCCTCAATTTCTACTAGAAAGTCTGGTGAAAACACTAATAAAGATTTACTTATGCATTATTGTTATTGATTGTAAATATATTGATGTAAAACCCACACTGTGCTAGCGCGGTTTCAAATTTAAAAGTCCACCCTACTGACAGAAATGTGGGTTCAGCAGCGGTGGGTGCAACGCAGAGCTGTCGGTCACCAATGTGTTAATATGAGCCCTAGAGTAAAATAATTGATCAAGTCAATTATTTAACTTTTAGAGAAAACAACATGTACTTATATAAACTTATTTATGTCATACAATATAAATAGTATACATACATAATAGTATATTACGATGCGAGGTTGAGAAGTGGTTTTTAATTTACGAGATTCTGTAAATCACTTCACAAACGTGCGTTGTTCATAATTTTTTGCGCAATGGTGTTTTCAAAATATTAAATAATAGTAAATAATAACATCTTTGTTGGAAATATTTGCGTTCATTATAAACAACAGACTAACGTTAACAGTGTGGGTAATGTTTATTAGTTGAAACTACAGGAGGCCGTGACATCAATCAGTGATACAATGGCGGCAAGTACGTATTTATTGTTTTATATTGTTTCAAATAAATTTCAGTTAATTTAAAGTGCAGATATTTGATTCGTATAATGTATATTAGTCCCGCGCCGTAGCCGAGCGGTTAAGGTAGGAAGCCTTGGCGCAGAGCTACGGGACTTGGGCTGGTTCGAGTCTCCATGGGTGAAGAAATTTTCACATGGTATTTCGGCCAGTATGGGACCGGTGCCCACCCAGCATCGTGAGGCAATTGGGTAGCTACAATAAGTAGCGGCTCCAGGTTGAGGAACCAGCTATAACGGCTGGGGGACTCGACATGCTAACCACATGTCACCCCTACACTGGCTGTTGATCATCTACCTCTGTGATTGACACATGTGGATGTGAAGGGCCAGCAGCCGGCTGGTAAAAGGGCAACCGCTGAAAAGTGGAAAGACCCTCAATCGGATAATGTATATCAACACTACCTTTAAAATATATTTTTGTACATAAATTGTATCTAATATACATAGAGGGCTGTGGTTTTACTTCCCACATCTGGACCCATTTCCACCACCCCTTGGGATACCTCGGCCAGAAGGCCCTACTTCCAAGTCCCAGAATTCTTGTCCTCCCTTTTCTACATCGCGATCACATTCAAGTTCACAGGCAATAAAACCAACACCTCAGGGAGAAGGTGTTGGAGTCGCAACTTCAGGGGATATTGCTGAGCTACGTAGTACATCAGGTCGCTCATTCCTGATGACCCCACAGTTGGTCCACGGGCTCCTTGAGCCTGGCCGGGAGGACTGCTGTCGCAGATCCACCGACCGTTTCCCTGTTCTGCCTCCAGGGACGCATCCTGCAGCCGTTGTGAGACCGGCTAGGGTTTGAATCCTCAAGCCCCACAGTGCGAGATTATAGTACACCCAGGTACTCATCTACTGGCGACCCCATAGTTGGCCCACGAGCCCGTAGGCTGAGCCGGGAGCCAGCACAGTTGCTCCCCACTGTGCTGGTTCGAGCCGTGCCCTGGTCCGCCCCCAGGGACGTGTCCTGCTGCCGTTATGGGCCGGCTAGGAGTTCGCAAGCTCTCACAGGTAAGCGAATAGTAAGACAGGGCGCTCATCTCCTGCCGACCCCACTAATGGTTCACGAGTCCCTTGGACTTAGCCGGGAGGACTGTAAAACAGATCCACCGACTATTCCCCCAGTGCACCAGCTGAGGACGTGTTTTGTTGCTGAAGTGGGTCCAGCCTGAGCATTAGTACGTCAGGTTGCTCAACTCCTGACGACCTCACAGATTGTCTTTGGGTCGCCCGGTCCAGGAGTCGGCGCAAATCCCACATCCAAAAGATCGCGTTTTCTCCGTTTCCGAGCTTACTGATCTGGTGGTAATTCCCAGCATTACGCTCGGTATTGTCCCAACCAGCCCGTTCGCAAGACTAGGTCCAGTCGTGCCGCTGCTGTGAGACCAGCCCACTGAGCAATATAGGCATCCAAGGTGCTCATCGCCCATGGTGCCCCGACAGATGGACCTCGGGTTCATAGAACCAAGAGAAAGGAACTCCTGATCCTGATCTCCGATCTCCCGCCACTTCGCCACGGTGGCCGCACGCTCCTGCTGTGGGTCCAGGCAGTATGAGCTTTAGTACAACAGGGCGCTCGTCTCCTGTAGACCCCACTTATGGTCCGCGAGTCCTTCGGACTTGGAAGGGAGGACTGACTAGCAGATCCACCAACCTTTTCCCCACTACGCCACCGAGGGGACGCGTTTGGCTGCTGAAGTGGGTGCAGCACGAGCTATGTAGTGCGTCAGGTCGCTCGAGTCCTGACGACTTCACAAAGGGCCCGCGGGTCCGGTCTGGACCTAGCCGGGAGGAATGCAAGCAAACCACCAACCGTTCCCCTATCCGCCACCCGGGGACACTCCCTGTTGCTGTTGTGAGCACAGCTGGGCCCGATAAACTGACCCCAGGGGGTTTTACTTCCCACACGTGGTTTGTAATATGTAATATTACAGTATAGTTATTTAGGTTGGCAAGCCCGAAATGTAGAAAGTTAAACTTTCAATCATGGTCGCTATTCCTGCAAGAACAACAAAACGCACTATCACGCAAAAATATTTTATTAGCTTTAATATAACCTCAGTAACAATGGAAAAATACAATTCTAAATATAAATATTTTTCATTACTCATAGTGCCACAATATTTATGTTGTTCTAATTGTTAAGTGATAGAAGTTCAGAAAACATTGGTCGATGCCAATTTTACTCATATTGACTGTTCGTAATACACAATTTTTTTACATTACAAACCATAACAGTAATTAAATCACATTTCCTTTGCATTGGAATTTTTAAATACTGTATGTATTTCATCATCCTCCTGATGTTCTTGCGAAACAAAAATCCCACATATTTCAATGTTATGTTCCTGGAAAAATTGTGATGCACGGGTGGTATGTAAGAAAGAAGCTTTTTTTTTATTGAATCTCCAACAATATTAACACTATTTCACCATCCGGTATGTTAGGTTTTTAGTTACAATACAATTAATTATTTACAATAATTTAGAGTATGGTTAATTTTTAGCGTTACATCCATCCATAGTAATTCTGCCCGAAAGCAGGTCCTTCACTGCAATCATAGCATGTTCATGCTATGCTTGCAGTTTTACTAGGGAATTGTGTAGGTGTGGTAGCTTCCCGTTGCTTTCCACACCGATGAAGGATGATGATGATAATGGTAATGGTAAGGATGATAATGATACGGATGATGGCCATATGATTTCGGGGACCGTTTGGGCCTTAAAGTTTTCCTGACATTTGTCTTCCAGGTGAGGAAAAACCCCGATAAAAACCTCACCCAGAAAAACTGCCCCGACCGGGGATCGAACCCGGGCCCGCTGCGTGACAAGACAGCACGCTACCTCGAGACCACAGCGGTAATAACGTAATATGAATAAATAAGTAAATTAATTAACAAGCCCAAGAAAAAACTAACTCAAAGTCTCTTAAAAATATGATGGATAAAGTCACACAGCTTTCTACAGCAACACTTCGTACATAAAATATTTGACAAAGGCAGTTGAAATCTATTATGGCAATAACCTAATTTTTTAATAAATTCATGTATTTTGGAATCAAATGCGGGACACTCAAATAACATATGTGAGATAGTCTGGCAGGGGTTTATGCAAATACAGGTACCTGTAATAATTAAATTAATGTTTTTATTACCTCACCTCATATCTTTTTTTTCTTCTATACTGCAGTTTCGGAGCTTATCTCCATCGTCAGTAGCCTCTGGTCGACCGGTGTTATGTCGTTTCTTGGCGGTTTCCTTCTTACTTCTGTAAGGAGAAGGAAACCGCCAAGAAACGACATAACACCGGTCGACCAGAGGCTACTGACGATGGAGATAAGCTCCGAAACTGCAGTATAGAAGAAAAAAAGATATGAGGTGAGGTAATAAAAACATTAATTTAATTATTAAATTAAACCTCATAGTGTTCTTTCCCTGTGAAAGTTAAATAAACAGGTACCTGTACCTATTTTAAATCGTTCCAAATATTGTCCAAATTCACCGTGTAAGTCATAAATTGTGTTTATACAAAAGTTGGTTCTACGTATTTGCACTTTATTCGGTCAAAAACAGTTGGGAAAAATAATGTTCTTGTCAAAGCACCGTTAATACTGTTTAACCACTCAGCATTCTAATTTTGTATGAGATCGTGTCTTAATACTTATTTAATATATGGTACAGGGCAGAAGGAGTAAAAGTAATCCATATTTGAATTAGCAGCTGATTTGGCAAGAAAATCTGCACGTTCATTTCCTGTAGTTCCAGTATGTCCTTTAATCCAGCCTAGGAAAATATGTCCAAGATGTTGGTTTAATTTTGTTCTCATGGAGCTTGGAATCGGGTGACGGTTGAATCTGTCATTGATAGCGGAAAGTACTGCCTGGGAGTCAGTATAGATACGAGAAAACCTGTTGTTGGTTATAACTAGAGCGAGGATTTATATGAAGAAAATTTTACCAAAATATGAAATCAAAATAAAAAAATATGAAAAATATGAAAATTGTAACACGAAAATATTATGAAGCTATTATTTATTAACGTTATTACATATATTTTCATATAAATACATTCGGTATAATATGTAGGATCCAACAGCATGTAAATGAGACAAGCAGACCTTATTTGTGGTTCAAAAATTCAAGATATTCACTATATTTCTTATTTTAATTAGCTTTTCATTAATTCCATGCCCGTAGAAAGATCATGCTTACGATTTGAAACATTGTTAATAAATAGATCATGTCTACTGGAATATATATATATATATATATATATATATATATATATATATAAAACACAATCCATTAATTTATTCATTGATATTTAAGTATGAATTTCAAAATCCAAGGAACAAAACATAGCAACCAAAAACAAACAGACTTGCATGAAATACAGCACTAAAAAATTAGATTACGTACAATTTGGCATGATTACTATTCTCATTGCATAAAGATATCAAACTCCAGTAATTGTTTTTATTATTAATTTAACATTTCAAATATAATTTATCTTCCAGTAATTGTATATGTAGCAATAACCTTAAATTAGTTGTTGGTATTGATATACGTATGTAAAAAAGAATTAATTATTTATTCAATTATATTTAATTATGAAATCCAAGAAACAATACATAACCAAAACAGAAAGCTTTCCATGAAATATAGGACTGACAACATTGAGACTATGTACAGTTTGGTATGGTAGCTATTTACATTGCATAAATATATTGAGCTTCAATATATGTACATGTAACAATAACATTAAATTTAATTATAATTGAGTTGTGGTTTTTTATTTTTGGTATTTGCTGATGCCTATAAAAATCGAGTTATAGGAACAATTTAATTTTGACACAAGAGATTGCAATTTATAAAATGTAGGCTAAGAAAGAATATTATTTAGTTATTTTAAATATATTTCAAATATAAAATGAACATACCTCTTTACTACAGTAAGTGCAAAACACTATTTTACCATCCGTGGTGTAGCATTTAAATGCTGAAATCCAATCACGAACTCCAGTTTTTGGCATCTTGTTTTTCACTAGTAGCAACAACAAGTATGTCTACACAAGCAAAGTGAAGAAATTGCCTAGGTAAGAGTGGGTGGTCACTAATCTACTATTGTCCTTAAACTTATCAATCTGTCATCAGTTCATCATGTTCTCGTTCCAGCAGGCCAAGTTACGGATAAACCCCATCCATCTCTTGACTCATCTTGTTGTTATTGCCGGTTAACGGTATTTGTTTTGTCCAGAAAGGAATTCTAGAGAATTTCCACTTGTCTACGATTTACAATGTCAAAAACTTACAGAGGTACAGTCACATCAAAAAATATTTTTAACAAATTCCTAGAAGTGTTATTGGAAAGAAAAAAAAAAAATTTTTTTAATGTTGAAAATATGAAGCAATATGAAATATTTGCTAAAATATGAACTTTTTGTCAAAATATTATGAAATATGAATTTTTTTTTGGTCCCATTCAATTCTGCACTTCATAAAACGTGAAGATACTTTGTCGCAATGCTCTCCGACTTATAGTTTAAAACATGAAATTTCATAAAATTCCGCGCTCTAGTTATAACCTATTCCACAGTTTGCAGTAAAGCCAAAAGCTCTGCTTGGAAAATCGTACATTTGGAAGCAAGCTTGTATCCTTGGTGAAAAGATCTCAACTTCATTATCATATACCACAAAAGCACATTCAACAAGATAGTTATGGTCCTCCATTCCAGAGATACGAGAGCCATCGGTATAAATGAAATAATCATGATAACTGTTGCTGCAATCATTTACCATAAGTGGCCTCCGATAAGTGCTAGGATGACCAGATGACAAGAAATGTTCCTCTCTTTCAATCTCAGAGATGGGGATTTGGTTTAGATGTTCACGAGCTTTCTTAATATTAGTTAGTCTGGCCCTGTATATGTAAGGCAAATATAAGTGTTCAATACCAGTTACCATGTAAGCAGCATCATTAGATACTGTACGATATGCTCTAGCTATGCGTAGTATAAATCCCCTTTGAATTTGAGCAAATTTCTTTTAGCCCATTTTTTATTTACACAATCCTGAAAAGCAGAAGCACAATAATACGAGTAAAAAAATAAACATTTCTGATTCAATTATGATCATGGTGAAATAAACAGTTTTTAGTAGCTATTTACGAGCTTTAGTGTTATCAATAAAAACATTTAGAAACAGTTTTTTTCCCTACCTTCGACAAAAACACATAAATACATTTTTCTCTTCTGTTTGTCAACCGATTTTCTATATGTATGATAATAAAACGTCAGTACAATGTGAAATAAAATAAAATACAATTTAAAACTAACATTGTCTATATTATATAAAGTGAAATAAGTGCAGTGACGTATTATTTATGGTCTAATTTCGACCAATGGGCGAACACTTGTCTATATATGAATAAGTGAAGAAAATCTTTCTACCTCTTTTTAAGCACATTGCGTGCAAGGAGAAGTGTAATATTTGGCATAATTAAAGTTCATATAGAGAAGGAGTGCAGAAGAATAAAATTTATGTATAATATGTGTGACAATAAATTAAATTAAACCAAATAAAATAAATTGTCTCTAAGGAATTTATGTCTATTACTCATTAATTTGTGTACTCATTCATTTGTTTATGTTCATATTGAAAGTGCATTGTTTACTTTGTACATCCGATCCGATTGAGGGTCTTTCCACTTTTCAGCGGTTGCCCTTTTACCAGCTGGCTGCTGGCCCTTCACATCCACATGTGTCAATCACAGAGGTAGATGATCAACAGCCAGAGTAGGGGTGACATGTGGTTAGCATGTCGAGTCCCCCAGCCGTTATAGCTGGTTCCTCAACCTGGAGCCGCTACTTATTGTAGCTACCCAATTGCCTCACGATTCTGGGTGGGCACCGGTCCCATACTGGCCGAAATACTATGAGAACATTTCTTCCCCCATGGAGACTCGAACCAGCGCAAGTCTCGTAGCTCTGCGCCAAGGCTTCCTACCTTAACCGCTCGGCTACGGCGCGGGACTTACTTTGTACATACATTGCATATTTTGTTTAGATTGCTTGTTCAATATACATCTGTTGCAAAAAGAAAATTGTGCAACAGCAATGTGAATTGATTTACTCTCGCGTATATATTGTTAGTGGTTTAAAAAAAGTAAGTACATTATATTATTTAAATATAAATTAAACATTGTCTAATCTTGGTTTCAGTCATTTCATTACATATTTATTTTATAATTTAGATATTCCCACCTACTTCCATAATGCCTCGACATAGAACATTGACGGGTCGGAGTGAGAGACAAAGAAGAAGGGATACATATTCCCGTACACTTAATAATAGGCCAAATGCAAATTTAAATAGTATAAATAATATACAAAATGATGAAATTATTTCGAGAAATACATTCAAATGCACGCTGATTGTCATTGCAAGAGATTTAATAGTTTTGATTGTGGATTGATGGATTTACAATGCAGGTTTTGCAATGCAAAACATTTCGAATTTGAAGTCTCTTTAGGTGAAAGGACTGCAATCACTTCATGTTGCCATATGGGTAAAGCAATATTAGCGGCCTTAAGTCAAAATGAATAATTTAAATTATATTAATATATGATGGACTTACTTCAAATGAACCTTCAATAAAAGGAAAGTCAAAAAATTATTTTGAAAACGTTCTATTATCTAAACTATTCACAATATTTACATCACTCTCTTGTTTATAAGAAAGTTTCTTCTCTGAAGAACTCTCAACTTTACACTCTTGTGCAGGTCCGCGTGATGTTTTGAGGTTAGAGGTCAGTTTTTTTTTCTTTTTTTTTTTGAGTACTAATTTCGATAAAATGTACTTCTAATAGAAAGAAATCTTACTCTTTCAATAAAACGATTTATTTTTCACGCTACAACTTTTCTTCTTCTCAAACTTTCAAACTTCTACCACGATAGATTGGAAGATAAACAGTTCGATAGATTGCTACAGTGTAGCCAACGGACTCACTATCGTAAAACAAAACTTACTTTAAACTATTATCGTTTATAGGAAGCAAGAAAGACGAGGGAGTTCAGGAGAAATCAAAGAGGGGCGTGATAGGCCTGATTTAAAGGGATGCGTCCTGTTATTAAAATACAATTTAAATGCTTATAAAATTAACATAACACTATAAATGTATATATATATAGGCCTATATATATGGTATGACAAGTAAAGTAAATGCCTGGACGGGATTCGAACCCGGATCTCTGAGTCTGTACCTCAGCGTGATATCCATTACACTACCAAGCGAATCCAATTCAAAGACTTATTTTTCTTATATATGTATTATACTCTCCATTATATATATATATATATATATATATATATATACTTAAACTAGAAAATCTAGAGAATTTTTTAATACCAAAATCTAAAAATGTCATTTTCGGTCATTTCAGAGTACCCAGTCCCCCTGCTGGTGATCAGCGACCTCAAAACTGAGATATTTTCTATTATAGGGTAACAAGTTAATTTACTACATATTTACGTAAACATACTAGCGTCGGCAATAAAACTTATCATACTAATAGAAGAATCAGATATGGCTGACATTCAAAGAGCAGTCCAAAACATTTAAGATTTGCCAAAGCAGCAGGAGAAAATGGAATTGTCTCGGAAAAAATCAAACTGGTGGGCCATCATAAAAAAAAATCATCAAATAATTTTTGAAATTGTTAATCTAGAAAATATCCAGAAACCTGGAAAACAGCCATTATAGTCCCAATATTAAAAAAGAGATATATTTAGATGTGACAACTATGTAGGCATTGCTCTATTAAACATTAACTAGTGGTCGAAATTCGACCAAAATTCATTGCATTTTTAAGTTTGCCACATTTTCATTTTCGATTTATTTTAGAAATACGAACGATAGGAAATATGTGGTATAGCTTGACTAAGCCATATTAAAAAAAAAAATAACGCGACTTTTGACATTTCCTTAGATTTATAAGTGCTATACTGGCCAGTTTTCGCCAAGCTACGCAGATAATTTGCCTATATTTTTTAAATTATATAAAATTTAAATAAAAATGTAATACAAAAAATGAAAACTAAAATAAAGAATACGTTCTTCCTATTTTCGTATACGGAAACGGAAGGATACTTCTACAGAATTCATGAAAAAATTATAAAGCGGAAATATATATATTTATTAACCATCAGCAGTTTTTTTTACCAAAGGCAGGAGCCAAGACAGCTTTTAAGAATAGTGATTCAAACCAAATGGACAAATAAAATATCAAAACAAACAAACCTAATTTTCACTGACCCTAAAGTACATTGTTAAAAGCTGATGTATTTCACATGCCGATATGTACTTTGGTAAATGCCTCCATCGCCCGATCGGTATATTATTGTTTCAACTTGTTCGTTGCAATAATTTGGATTGAATAATACGTGTCTCTTGTGCTTTGTTCCCATTTATAATGTAGAGTAAAAGGAAAGAAAAATAGTTAGTACCGAAGAGAAAAAATTACTGTTGCCTCTTTAAGTAAAAATAAAAATGCTTGACTTTTATACGCGTTGGCGAGTAATTGGCGTCTATATCACGCATTTTCAATGTTAATGAATCAAGAAATCCGAAGAGGAAATAAGGAATTATATCGCAGAATTCACAGCTGAATATCAATCTTAATTGAAAGACCTTTTAAAAGCGGCAAAATGGGAAACAATTACTAAGTTATTTAAATCCTTGCCTAAACATGACAGTGATGACACTGGACAACACTGAAATTTGCACCTGACAAAAATTATATGTTTCTTATGTAGTTTTATGCCCTGTCTTCTAAACTGAAATCCCTTTTCCGTTATCACCTATGGTTTTGAAGTAATCGCCGATTTATGATTATACCAGCGGCCCGACCGAGCGCAAAGTAGCGGGCTATTGTATACACAATCAATTGAATCCTTGTTCATGAAGAAGGAGCATATGACAACACATTATTACTTTATTACTGGGAAAGAAACAATTCCAGCCTATTGAGTGGTATATTTCAATTTATGAGCCCTATAAAAGGCATGGTCGATTGCATGGTGTTGCAGATTATATGTTTATAGAATTAATTTTATTATGGTCTCTTAACCTCCCCACTTGTATTGTTGAAGCAGAGTGCAAAAGCAGTAATTTAAAAATATAATTTATCTTCTAACGGATCTCAATTTAACAGAAGTCAATCGGAACTATTATGCTGTCTATTACAGACTGGTATTTGTTTGATTCCAAAATCAAAATAACTTAGGAAACGTGGACACTCTTTGAATGAACTTGTCTATTGTAATGCTGTTGATGGACTAGTGGAAGAATTGAGTGGTGAAATTTACAATCCACAAGAATGCCGCCTTTTCGTAGATTATTCCAAGTTAAGTTTAAAGGCCGTGTTGTTACATAATTGTAATGTTTACACTTCTGTGCCTATAGCTATTGCTCATAGTATTCATATGAAAGAAACGCACGAGAATATGAATTTCCTTTTAAAAACAGTAACTACACAAAACATGAATGGAAACACGTGGAGAACTTAAAGTCATAGGGATAAGCCTTGAAATGCAGAGTGATTTCACGAAGTTTTGTTGCTTTTTATGCGAGTGGGATAGTCGAGCTAAACAAAAACATCATGAAGTAAGAGAGTGGTCTCTAAAGGGATGCTTTGCTAACAGGGGACAAGAGTATTAAACACCAACCATTAGTTAAGAAAGAAAACATATTGCTGCCAAGTTCTTCACATTAAGCTAGGCATAATGAAAAATTGTGTTAAGGCTCTAAAAAAAGTGGTAAAACTTCTTCACATTAAGCTAGGTATAATGAAAAATTTTGTTAAAGCTCTAAACAAAAGTGGTAAAACTTCTTTACATTAAGCTAGGTATAATGAAAAAATTTTGTTAAGGCTCTAAACAAAAGTGGTAAAACTTCTTCACATTAAGCTAGGTATAATGAAAAATTTTGTTAAGGCTCTAAACAAAAGTGGTAAAACGTTTCTGTAATTGAAAGAACAAATTCCAAGAATTACTGAAGGTAAATTGAAGGAAGGTATTTTTATTGGCCCACAAATTGGTGGGGGATATGGGTCCGTATAATTTTCAGGGGGTGCATGGTTCCGTGTAAATTAATACATTAATTAATTAGTAAATTTTAGCTTGTTAATAACGTGTTTGAAACTATCTAAATTTTTAAGAATTTTAGGGTTAATAAATTCTATCTTCAAGCCACAGTTAATCCAAAAGCATTCAAGACTGAAAGTGTATAAAACACTGGCTCTTCCAACTCTTTTGTATGGTAGCGAATTATGGACGTTGAAACAGAAGGATATACAGAGACTTATATCTGCTGAAATGAGATATCTTCGGAGGACTGCAGGATACACACTACTAGATCACAAAAAAAAAGAAGACATCTTAGAATAATTACATATGGAATCTTTAGAAAACAAAATTTCTGATTATAAGTCAAGATTGGTACAACATGTTCATCGAATGGAAGATCACAGAATACCCAAACTAATGTTAAGATATCAACCTGCAGGAAGAAGAAGACCAGGACGTCCACTCAAAAGACTTCTGGATGGTGTTTCTCTTGAGGCCGAAACAGGTCAACAAATGGCCTAAATTCGTGAATGTACTATGATGATGATGATGATGATGAACTATTTTGAGCAGTTTCAAGCAGTATTTAGTCATTAAACATAATATCACAACTTTTATATTTTAAGTCATATGACCAAATAATAAACTAAGCGTAGGCTTCCTTCGCAGCTTTCTGTATTTCAGTGACTGCACCGACAGCTTCAAAAGACATTACTATCAATACCAATTCCTAGACAGTTGTTTAAGTCTAGGGACAGTTCTTGCAGTAAGTTTACAACAATCTTTCCCTAAGGCTCTCTAGTTAAGCGTTGTTCAATATTTGGAACTTGATCTGGATTGACATTTGTAACACTCTCATAAGCATCAATAAATTTGACGAAATCTTCACGAATCTCATTTTTGTCAAATATCTCAAGTTCAAAGAAAGCTGTTCTGTATTAGAAATATCTGTTGTTTCGTTAAATATAACAGAATAATACTAGCATTCCTTATTTGATTGAGTATTGTATATGTTATTTCTTCACCGCAGCATGTTATTAGTAGATTTTGTATTGTATTGCCTACGTATGTGGCTCTTGGAGAGGCTGTTGACAAGTGTCGCTTAAGATTTTCGTCTCCTGCAGACGCTCTAAATTTTAACAATTCTCTAACATTATCCTCATTACGGATCACAGTCTCTTCGTCGAGACGACCATCATCTTGGTGGCCTCTTAAAAGAATATTTTGTCGACCCAAGAATATTATAGATTCTACTATTGGCCAAAGTCCCTCTTTATTTTCTTATACTTGTTGAAGTCGTTGAGTATTTGCCAGATTTTCAACATACTTTTGTGGATTGTGGTAGCTTTGCAGGAAGTTTAGACCAGTTTGAATGCATCCTTTGTGTTAATAAGTGTCTCCGTGTCATTGTAAGTGTCCATTTTTTCCTAAAAGCTTGGCGAATAAAGTCAACGGTTGGGTGACAAGGTTTTCGCTATCATTCCTTTATTACGGTCACACTTTTTATCATCAAAAAACACACAGAACTTACAAAACAAACCCTGTTTCATGTGGGAAAGAACTAGCCAATTCCTGTGTTACAAATGCTGTTGACCAAGGTTTCAACCCCTTTCCACCTTTATGTGAAGTGAATGTGGGAATTTATATGGCTTTGGTAGTTCCCAAGATCTTTCCAATAATTGACACTTTGTATATTCATAGGTATTTTTATTTAGAAAAAGCCCTATGTCATTGGCGACAGTACCGTCACTGCTAGTCAATTCCAATGCCGATATCGTTTGGTTTCAATGTAAGTTGCTCTCCACTGTTCATATTCATATTATCGTTAAGTCAAACTAGGTTGAAAGAAGCTGATAAAGTATTATTACTATTATAATTTCCATCATCACAACGTAATGGTTATGTATTATATATTTTTATAGGTGTTTCCCGTGTTTGACTGCTGTTATTTATTTTCTCTACTTTTTTGAGGTATGCACTTATTGGGTTTGTGTTCGCTTATGGGTTTGTGTTCGGGCGTTTTCGGTCATTTCGAAATTCCTAAACCAATGAACGGAATATTAATAATTTAATATAGTCTTTAACAGTTGCGTAACGTACAGCTCCTCACACACTACTCTACCATAAACTGGTGCAGTGTAAGCAATTTTAAATGTATGAGCTGAAAAAAGAAACTTCTAATGAAGTTTAGTTAGATAGAAGATACACCGCTAACATATCAACAGAAGAACTCTCTAAATTTTATTTAACATGAATAAATATACATTATGAGTGTAGAGGCCTCTTTAGTAAACAGTTTACATTATATGTACATTTAGCGACAAAAAGAATGAGCCGCTTCAAGAAGCAGAGTTCCTGTTATGGCCCACTGCGCATGCTCGAAAAGCCATAGCTGCGGTTCACGAGGTAACGCATTGTTAAATGTTTTAAATACGCTGTATTTGGTTTTAATCGTCTTAAATAGTTAAAGAACAGCGAAGGAGATATATTTCTTAATATTTACGAGTGTTCGACAAATGCAATATTACACAAATTTCGAAATTTTAAATGAAGCTCAACTCTCGTCCATACTGTAAAAGTCATCATCATCGTCCTTTCAAGTATTAGGCCCAGTGACCCGTTACGGTCTCCCGCCATCTCCGAAAACGTCGACCCACAGATCTTCTGCCTCGAGGAATGTAGTGAAGAATTTGTTTTGGTATTCTGTGACGATCGATGCGCTGAATATGGGCTAGCCAATTGTTTCTATATTCTTGGAGGTATTCAGATATAGGTACGATGTTTAACTCTCTGGCTATTGTTGAATTTCTTTGGTGGTCTAGAAGGCTATAACCTGCAGTTCGTCGCAGAAATTTCATCTCCGTGGCTGTAATATGACGATCATCCTGAGTTCTGATGGTCCAAGCTTCACTGCCATAACAGATTATGGGTCTAGCAAGAATGTTATAGATTTTCATTCTTGTGGGTCTCTGCACTTTTGATGGTTTAAAAACTTGGTTGATAATTCTTAAAGCTTTATTATAGTTTTGTATTTTAAAGGATATATCACATTCCTCAACAAAAGAGTAGTGAAGTGCATTCAATAACCTCTCCTATTTAAATCCCAACCTCACCTTCACGTGGTGCAACCTGTTTATAACAAACGAGGCTCTGGGGACCGAGTCACAGCGGTATAACTGTTACATCAGGATTAGAGTAAATGCTAATCCTCCTTCATGCCTGTCCAGAGGCTTTAGGTGGCAGCCCCACCACTGGACTTACTACTTTTCGGCTAACAACCGACTGGTAGGAAACCAACTTGCTTTCAAGTCTCCAAAGATTCAAAACCGGAAGGATAGTGTAAAAGTAAACAAGGCAACTAGCATCTGATGTTCGAGTAGCGTAGTTCGTTAAACTACTTACAACAAGATAAAATGTTTGTGAAAACCAGGATTCGAATCCACCGATAATTTTTTTATTCATTTGTATTTTCGCAAAATGCATCCTATAACATTTAATTCCTGCCACATAATCTACGTCCACTATATTAAATAACATTCCTGCCTTCGTAAATTCTGTAATACTTTTTAGCTACCGGTATAAATTTAATTATGTGTGCAGTACCACGTTTTAATAATAGTGCTATAAATTTATGTAATAAAATAAAATATAGCTTCATATATTTATGAGTATATTTATTTATTACAAATTAGTGAGGAAAAAGTTCCTTCAATTAAAGTATTTAGTTTATATATGTCGAGTCCAGCATATGGATAATGGACATTAATAAAAATAATAATATTAATAATAATAATAATTATTATTATTATTATTATTATTATTATTAATGCTAATATTATTATCCATAATCTATAATAATAATAATAATAATAATAATAATAATAATAATAATAATAATAATAATAATAATGGAATGTATCAAATGATGCGAAGACTGTAATTACCTGGGGATCAAAATTAACTCAAAATGTACTCAAGAAAATGACATAAAATGTAGAATTCAAAAAGGCAGATCGGTAATAATAATGTCAAACAGAGTTGTGTGGGATTAGAACATAAGAATAGGTACCAAATTAGAAATTTATAATTCCATAATTCGAAGCAGCTAACACTTAGCAGTTGAATAAAATTTTGAGTTTGAAGCTTATATGTCTACTGAAATGGATTGTTTCAGACGCTCAACTAGACATTCTAAATAGGAAAAAATCAGAAATACAATCATCACACAACAAATGAAAGTCCAAAATTGAATATTAGATTTTGTGAGATACAGACAACTAGAATGGTATGGTCATATACGTAGGATGCTAGAGAAAAGATTGCCCAGACAAGCTTTGGAATGGATTCCATCTGGGAAAAGAAAAATAAGTCGACCTAGATTTAAATGGATGGATGATGTAAGAAGAGTTATGAAGTAGCTACGTCTGGAAGAAACGGAATGAGATGATAGAGAAGAATGGAGAAAGAAGATAAAAATTTAAAAAGCTTTGGGCGTAGGAAGATGTTTTATTACACTTTAAACCTGTTTATAAATAAATAATAATATTAATAATAAAAACAGTAATACTTCCAAATAGTTAGTATGTTTTTTCTTTAAGAATGGACATACAGGATAAAATAGAAAGCATTTTAACAATTAAAAAAATTAACCTCACCTTGAATCGAACCTGCGACCTCTTGAATACGAATGAAGCCACTAAACACTGAGCTAAGCTTTCATTGTTTTGTCGCGTTTAGGAAGAATACTCTTCAAGGGAAGAAGGGAAACGTATTGTAGCTCTACTGTGCAATTAGTTTACTCGTGTGAATCGAGCGTTAGAACTTGAAATATTCGAGATCAAGAGACGGCCCATTCTTTTTGTCGCTAAGTGTACATAAAGAACAGTTCATGTTAGTTCATTTTTAATAAAGAAAAGCATCAATAAATTGGAGCCGAGACACTTTTTTTGTGTGAGGTCCGGCCGAAAACTTACGCCACTATTAATAAAGCTTTACTTTATAAAACCAATTAAGAGGAGTTGTCACTTAAGAACTAAAAGAAGAGTTTGGGTATTTTTTATCGTTTTAATAATCTACGTTTCTTTCTGAATGTTTGTTGTATAACAAACACAATTCTGTGACATCGGCTGTCCTAATTCTGGGGGGAAAAAACACGAATGATCTTATGGTATAGTAAAATCGAATAGTCTCTAAAAAAGGCATATCAGAGTTGTTTCATTTAAGCATCTAAGAACGCAGGATTAGGATGTGACAAACCCCATTGAAATTAGATGAAATAGATAACGAATCAATGAAATCGTTATAATTTATCTATATTAAGTGGAAAGCAATGTATCGTAAAAATATATAAAAAGTCAAACTTGACCATTTTTGGCGTTCTGCTTCTTCCGCTTTATATCGAAAAAAATATCAAAGTGGACGAAAAAATAATTGCATTACTGATTCAGACACTAGAGTCTTGAAGCTTCAAGACGCTTTTTTAAACATTTTTCGATCATTTTTCGCTAGATACAGTCATTTAAAATTTACCTATTTTTCGAGAGTACAAAGATGATCCTTTAGTTTTGAGCAGAACTGTAGTTCCATTTATTATTATTTTTGTAACAGGGATTGTGCCTGAGCAAAATTTGGCTGAATTACACATTTGTAAGTACTAAGGAAATAAAAATAACTTGTAGGTTTGAAACTTGCCTTCACATTAACCTTATTAGTAATAACGTAATAAGTATTTTCACTTGTTAATGAATTCATACTTACCATTATTTTTCGTTCTTCTACTGGAGTGAAAATACAAACGCTAAACAAGAAAAATATTTCACTACGTCATAAAACACAAAACAAACATTACCAGCCTTTTTTTATGCTGATCGCATAAACAAACGATGAGGACCGCCCGATACCAAGGTAGACTTCATTTTTTTTTTCGTTCAACATTAACATATTGTTGTCGACGGGCAATTTTTTCTCAGATTATCTCGTTTCACCGTTGATGAGTGTACTCGTGACCGGTAAACAATGCTCCTTGCTAATTAATGCACCAAAGTTTATTTGATTTATTAAGTTCACGAAAATAGTTAATTAAATTTAGTCTCATAAATTATCTTTAAAAAATTCTCGGCGGGGGAGGGGCATGGCCCCTTCCCTGGAACAGCTATATATATATATATATATATATATATATATATATATAACCTCCCACTACAGGCTTGGGAGGCCCTCTTTCTAGACAATCGCACGATATGTTAGCCAGGTTGTCGGCCCTGTCTGATGGCTGCCTTTGTTCCCAGAGCATGCATCTAGTACTCATTTCCGTTAAGGAGCTGAGTCGACCCGAGGGCCATAATGCTGCCAGAAAGTCTAATTTAATTAAAAATCTTTACCACATCGAGACTCGAACCCACGACTTTCTGATTTGTATCATGATTCCTTAAACAAATACGCTATGGCGTGAGCAATTAAAATTGCTTAAAATCATGGACATGGTATTTTATAATGGGTTATAATTATTGAAAAAGCTAATTAAAAAAGAAGTAGAGTAAACATTTTGATTTCTTGAACCATAAATAAGGTCTGCTTGTCGTATTTATGTGCTAGTATGTACACTTAAAATATTATCCCGGGCCTGTATAGGCCTATATAAATATGTGTATAAAGTTTAGAAAATGGTAGCTTCGTAATATTTTTGTGTCATTATTTTCATATTTTTCATATTTTGTTTTTACGATTTCATATTTTGGTATAATTTTCTTCATACACTTCTTCGCTCTACTCATGACCTTCATCTTGGACAGGCAGATGCTGATAGAATGAGTCTGATAAATACAAAAAAAAATGAAGTATCTGTAGAAAGACTTGTCTACAGTTTTGAAAAAAAAAACTGTTATTTTAACTAATTTAGCGTAATATCGTAGTCTTGAGATTCGTGCTCTTAGATGTGACGTAGCTACAAGGTTGATGTGGCCTCAAACTATGGCTTCGAAAGGACCTGATGAAATTGGTTCTTGTATAATTAAGTATTTTCATGAAACGTCACAGAGTGGCATTAAATACATTGTAACCTATTCCGACATTAACGAAAGGCAACATCGATACTTCAAAATTACCATTGTAGGTTGTTTTGTTGTTACCAAAGGAGCAAGGAGTTTTGAACCAAGATCAGTGAGAACTGGTAACAATTTTCTACCAAATGATGCCTATTTCGGTATCACTGAAAGAGCTCGGCACAAACGTGATCTGTACATTCCTGACCGTTGGACAAATTGACATCAAAAGCTAAGAGATAATCCAGAAACATGATTTTATATCACTTGTTGATTGGGTGAAAGATGTTGAAGTTCACAGACATAAAACTGTTGAAAATCAGGTGAAATTGTTATAGATCCGATGTCAACGTGTAGAATCTAGGGAACCAATGATATTGAAATTCAAATAATCATTAAATGACTCAGAATATTGGAAAATAACGGCGTTTGCACGACGGAAGAGAGGTTGTTCTTCATCCACAAGTGGTTTTGGTCTAGTTAATTTATATCCAGAAAGAAGAAAATGCACTGAAGCTAAATTGAAGGATCTCAAATAGCTTCTTTCTTAAGACCTTCTTGGTCTTAATAGCTCAATATTGAAGATTATTTCCCATGGAGCATTTGAGTCAAAGATATTAATATTCCACAATACAGTAATCCTCCTTCAACCCAAAGTGATTTGTCGCCAGAGGTTCCTGTCTAAAACATCTTCTTCCCTCAAATCTTCTCTTCACTCCATCCATCCATCGTTCTCTAGGCCTGTCTCTTCCTCTTCTTTCATTAGCTTTTCAATTAAGGATCTTCTTTAGTATTCTCTCTTCTTCCATTCTTTTGAGATATCCATTAGGATTATAAATTTTTTACAACCTCACTTTCCTGTATTGTAATCTGATGAGATTTTACCTCTGTACAAAGAATCGACTAGTCATTTCAATATTCCTTTAAAAAAGACACCCCGAAATAAAAATTCGTATTAAACTATAGGCTGATTATTTTGAAATACAATATATACAGTATACTGGAATACAAACAACAAAAGAGATAAAAGTGTTCAACCACTTGTACAATCATTGTCTATTATTGTTGATTGCTTGGAAAGAATCGAAAATGCAGTTTGTCTTTGTTTCTACAGGAAGCATATAATACTTGCACGACTTTAATTCCACGTTCGGCGCACTGGTTGTTTCTTGGTATACTTCATGCAGATGGCTCCTTCTTCCAATGATTTGCCAATGAGTGCTGTACTTTTTTAAAGGCTTTAATATCATTGACAAGTTCTTGAAGTCATTCATGTTGTACATCTGATTACTAAACTAATAGTTTGTCCAGTCAAATGAAATAAATCTGCATACTTTTTCAAAGCAACTCTTGTGGTAGGCATAAGTATAAATGCAAGTAGAGCAAGAATAGCTCTTGAATTCCATCTTGCATTATTAATGTTTGAAATATTCTCGAATCTAATGAATAAAAAGCGTCTTTTTACCTCAAAGAATATAAACTCACATGTTAGATGGTACAGGAACTTCATGTTATCTCTCCACTCCGATTTATCTGGGATTTCTTCTTTTCCATTCACAAATTGTGATTTTAGCCCCTCATACTCGTTCACCAATTTAGATACAAATGGATATTCAGTGTTTGGAAGCTTGGCATTCTCAGTAAGTTCTTGATCCATCACTAAACGTAGTATTCTGTAGGGAGTGTTTGCCTCTTTGAAGGGTGAATTGTCTCCTTTCGTGCTACTTTACTTGTTGAGTAACCAACCTCTCGTTTGCCTTCCAAAATTGCAGGTGGTACAATTTTTTGTCTTCAGTGCATAACCATAGGCCATTTACTTTGTATTATCAAAAAGCTGGTCAAGAGTATCAAAGTTTCCCATCCTTACAAATTCATCATAAGTGTTCAGTACTTTATGTACTTTGTAAGTATTACTTGATTTGACACATGGGGAGAATTAAGTTTATTTCGCCACAAATTTGTAACTTCCTCAGACATTTTCGCTACTCTCATTTCTTCATTAGATCTCTGCTCCAAGAAAGTGATACCTTCCAATAATCTGAAGTTAAAGAGGCATCTTGCAGTATTCTTCTAGTGAAGAATCTACTGAAAGCGCATTTCGTCTTCTTCTATGTAACTCCTGGAATCTCACTAGATTATTCGTCCTAGTCCCTTTATTTTTCTGAGTGGTGTTATAATTTTTCTTGTGTGACATCTTGTATTCCCAGTAAATAAAAACAAACTATTGTTTCCATTCTCTAGTAATCATAGATACTAAATGTAAAGCGTATGAGCACTACACATCACAATACTACACAATATATTAATTGAATAGATTTAATACAAATTTTAGAAATATCGTGAAATTAAATATTGATTTCGGGGTGACAATTTTTTGAAGCTTAGTGAAATTAAGGCCTTTTTCAATGCTTTTAAGCAAAAGTTCACCCATTCATTACACAGGAAAAAATGTATTTAAAAAAGTACAAAAAGTTATAACGTTAGTGTCCATACCATTTCAAAAGTTTTTCTTCTATTTTCCTAATATGTCTTTTCAACTTGCATACTTTTCCTTATTGTGCTGTTTCTGACCTTATACCTTCTTGAAATTCTTGTCAATCGCATCCAAAAATTAATTTCTACTACTAACAGCTTGTTGGCTTGTTTTCTGCTTACTGTCCAGGTTTCGGATCTATATAATAAAATGCTTTATAACAGAACTTGAAATTTAGTTTTCTTCGTTCTGTATATTATTTTTATAACTGCGCTACAAGCCGGAAGGTCGAGGGTTCGAGTCCCGGTGGGGTCAGGATTTTTAAACTGACCCAAACCTTCTGGCGGCACTATGGCCCTGGGGTCGACTCAGCCTCTAACTGAAATGAGTACCAGACGCTTGTTCTGGGGTAAAGGCGGCCGTCACGCAGGGCTGACAATCCGGCTGACATCAAGTGCCGATTGTCAAGAAAAAGTGGGAGCCTTAACCTCCTACTACCCGAAGGGCCTCCTGAGGCCTGTAGTGGGAACACTTTACTTTACTTTTACTTTTTATCTCACAAAAATGTATATTTATGTTGGAGTGTAACTGATGATAGGGATGATAGTATTCTAAATTAGCACCCACTAACGCAAGGAATTTGGATAGCTACAATAGCTGCTCCAAGTTGGTTGAGAAATCCAGTTATAACGGCTGGTGGACCCAACATGCTGATCAGATGTCACCCCTACACTGGCAGGAGGATGATCGTCTACCTCTGTGATTAACACATGTTTATGTGTTACTTCCCTATAGTTTAATGGGAACTTTGGTTCTGGATTTTAGTGGCCTTGCAGTTAAAAATATGATTTTTTTTGTGCTAAATTCGAAAATGATCTCCATTTTCTCCTATTACGTCGTCAGGTTTTCAAAATATTTATGAATAACTAAAAATGAAATTATAGCCTTTG
Source organism: Diploptera punctata (assembly GCA_030220185.1). Classification (NCBI taxonomy): domain Eukaryota; kingdom Metazoa; phylum Arthropoda; class Insecta; order Blattodea; family Blaberidae; genus Diploptera; species Diploptera punctata. Next base: position 360,118 of record JASPKZ010004915.1, on the reverse strand, counting down.
AAACATTATGATAATTACCTTGGACAAGAATTTTGTGTGAAGAACTAGGCCAGTATTTATTTACCACTAATTAATCATTACTTAATAATAATAATTAATAATTTAAGCACAATCACAACCTTACCTCAATATTGAATTTCATGTTTTCTCCTCTTTGACCTTCTCGCATGTTTAACGTCCCGCAATAAACAGATATTATGTTAATATTCCACTTCCCTTGATACCTCACTTCCATATTTTTTATATCCTGGTGAAATCTGTCACCCTGTTCCTCACTAAAATCTCCTAAATTATCAGGGAAATGATTTAGGTGGGAACGAAGGAAATGTACAGCCTTTGAAATAATTGATGACGCACAGATATTTTTCAAGTCTCAGAACGAAGCCACTGCGCATGATCAGAGATCAGCAATTTGGTTCACAAATATAAAACTATTTGAGAAACTAAATCCGTTCTATTTCGTTGTGTGTCGTGCAATGGAAAACAATTTGGTGTAAATAACTAGTGCGGTAAATACTGAAAATAAAACACAACAAAAGAGATGAAACATAAGAAAAAAATAATTGAAATAAGAAGGAGAGAGAAAAAAAAGCATGACAGCAGGATCGAACACGCAATCTTATTCAGGGAAACAGAATCTCTTTCCCCTAGACCACAACCATTTCTTCTAGAAATTGTCTGTATGCAGCGATGCATACACAGCGATGCATTCAGGACTTACTTGTATAATGAAATTAGATATTAACTTAATTTAAATTAATCAGACGCATTTTGTATTAGTAATGGAAATAAATAATTTTATTGTGTCACGTGTTTTGTAAACAAAGTAATGAGACGTTAAAGGCGTTATTCATATATATATATATATATATATATATATATGAGCTGTTTCCTTTAGTTTATTTATTTCCAAGTATTCCATTTCATAGTAATTCTGCCCAAGGGCAGGTCTTTCACTGCAAAAATAGCATTTTCGTGCTATGCTTTGCAGCTTTACTAGGGAACTGTAGGTGTGGTAGCTTCCTGTTTCTTTCCACACCGATGAAGAATGATGATGATAACGATAAGGATGATGATGGCCGGATGATTTTCGGGTACCGTTGGGCCCTAAGTTTCTTGACATTTATCTTGCAGGTGAGGAAAAACTCTGAAACGAATCTCACCCAGGAGCCTGTCTCAACCGGGAATACTTCCATATATATATATATATATATATATATATATTTAATACACAAGTGATCTTCTTGGTGATATAATATTAAAATATATATGTAGTCAATATGCCCATTTCACCAATTAATGTTTTAAAATGGTCAACAAGTTTCTACAGCCAAGCTGTTGACCATTTTAAAACATTAATTGGTGAAATGGGCATATTGACTACATATATATTTTAATATATATATATATATATATATATATATATATATACAAATTTATTTATATAACGAAGCCTGGTAACATGTACGCATTATGAAAATTAACGACGTTATTAAATTTTATATATATACTAGAGGACCCAGCAGACATTGTTCTGCCCGAATGTTCAATTCTCTTGTACTTTCGTTTTTTTCTACGAACTTGTTGCCAGTTTGGATTCTCGTCATCATTAAGAAGTCTCTGTATAGTAATATCATCTTGTGATATATTATAGTCATCTTGTTTTTTTCATTTAATTGAGGCAAAGAGATTGTTTATCTAATATTAGGCATATTAATATAACTAACAGACTTACTTACAGTTCTGTTATTCCGTTCCTTAAGACCTTCATATATTTTTAAATTAACATTGCTATTAAATGTAAGATTTATGTCACATAGGCCTATACCAATTTGCGGAAATTCACTTGATATCTTATCATTCATGGTCTCTAGAACTGATTCGCCATATTGTTCAATGTCCCTTCTCGGTCCAGTTAAATTTAAATTAAGTTGCTGTCCTTCAGCCAGATTACTTAAACTAATATTTACACACGAAATTAATATTATTATCAATATATTGAAAATAAAATAAACACTGAACACACTTAAATTACGAAATAATCAATATTTGTAATTCAATTGAAATTCGTGGTTGCAACAAAAAACACAAATACCTTACAAAATTACCTTACACCGCCATCTGTTAGAATCGTATGTAACTCACAGATAATTATAACTCTTTGTTAAATAATAAACAAATCATTTGCAATAAAAAAAATAATGCGACTATACATTTAGTTATAAACTACCCTAAGTCTCAAGTTGGATCAAACTGCACACAGTGTACAAAATTTTATTAAAATCGGTTCTGTAGTTTAGGATTCCATCGCGGACAAACAACGTGACACGAAATTTTTATTTATATATATATATATATATATATATATATATATATATACACCTGACCTGAATCGAACGTGGGCTCGCGTCGTCGGAAAAAGAGCATCTTATCGACTGCTTCACTGAAGCGAACGTTACGAATGCTGCATGAAGAGAGACTTACGCCATCCGCTTTATGCACAAACGACTCAGAACAAGTAATAACGTACTGGTGTGAATCGCTCTTCAAAACTGTTAACTTTCCATCATCAAGAGTTGCGCTATCATTTTTTGAAAGTTTGTACATTACGAAAAATATTCAAAACATAAAATTTTGAATTGTAAAAAATTCTGACGTGGAACGCAAACGCGGATTTCAGTTTTACAATCAGTGTGAAATTAAGATTCAGAAACGTTTATTTATTAAAAAAACAGAATCCATGCAGAACGGTGAATAGTTAAATACAGAGCATTTAAACCGTCATCCAATAGAGAACAAGGACTGTTATACAAAGCCAAAAGAACGTAGGAGTCAAGGACGACCATTGACAAGATGGATGGACCAAACGTATAGTATTTTTACTTTTATTTAATTTTAATTCATGTTTTGCCGGAACAAACAGAAATGCCTAATCCCTGAAGTAGAAGAAGAATAAAATTTTTGAATATCTCATTCATTGAAACACCTTAATTGAATTGGAGAAGTATTGAATTCCGGCTTAGAAAACTTAAATTAATTTTGATGAATTGTCATGCTAACTATATGAGTCCCTTTACTTTTATTAAATCTAGGTGTTGACAGTCATCCAGAAGACATTGGCTCTTGTGAACTATCATGGTTAGATGTTCATTTTAATCGACATTATATTACAGATTTATATAATAGTCGGTATTCATCAGGATGTGGTAAGCAGATATCGGAAGGATACTGTGGTAAAAAGATCGGAAATTCTCCGAATTTATATTGAAAACTTGTTTAACATCATGTTATTGCAATAAAACAAATTATTTACATTACAACAATATGATTGAGTCCACCGCTGTGTGTCTCGAGGTAGCGTGCTGCCTTGTCACGCAACGGAACCGGGTTCGATCCCCGGTCGGGACAGATTTTTCTGGGTGAATTTTGTATCGGGGTTTTTCCTCACCTGTAAGACAAATGTCAGGAAAACGTTAAGGCCCAAACGGTCCCCGAAATCATATCCCATCGCAATCATCATCATTCATATTCATCTTAGATTAAACTTAGGATTAGGGGCTCTCCTGGCGCATCCTATCATCATCCATCACATCATAGGGGCAACGTAACCCCGCCTTCCAGGCGCCCCTACCTCAGAAGTGGGTTACAATTACGCCATTGCCAGGAGAGAACACCAGAAATGCCCGAGGACAAAAACTGGGGGCATTAAAAAAAACATGTTTAACGTGAATACGTCTTAAATTTGCGTTCAAAGTGGGAAGCAATTCAGAAAACTGATGACAACAAAATCGGAGGATACAGTGTGATGTTGCAGCTACAAATGTATTTTCTACATCCAACATTTAATTGCACCACTCGATAGATAAAGAGTTAAAGCATTAGTTTACGCTGAGTGTGGACTGTTACGCATCGCGCGCAGCGGAGGGGGAAGTGTGGTTGTTTCGCTGCGTCACATAATTTCCGTATAGTATAAATTTTGACTCGGAGAAGTTACGACGTTCTTTTGGGTTTCAACCTTCAGCTCTATTCAATATATATATATATATATATATATATATATATATCGATTGCGTATATAAAACATTAATGTTAAATTCTTACAGCGAATATATATGGTGTCAAAGTAAAAAAAAAATATATATATAATAAATATTGCAATGTCGGCCTATACTCGTCAAAAAGCCGAATCAAAATGTGGACATCATATACAGTTGGAAAGGGCTTCTCAAGAGCAATCTAGTGGTCCCATAAAACACCACATGACAGAATGAAGCGGTGCCGGGAACGTAAAAGAATGAAGGCGTCGGAGCAGATTAACGACGGCGCAAGTATATCTGCAGCTGGGGCAGCCGAGCCTATGCAAGTGTATGATGTAATATTTTCTATATCAAAATTGAGTATAAATATATCAGAATTATTATAAATTTAGAATACACTTTTCGTATCACGGTTTTGTGACAATACCACGAAGCCTAATGATGATGGTGCGCCAACAGAGTCCTTAATTATAAATTAATATGAATTATGATGATTATGTTGACCATATCGCACCCTGGCTAGAATAACATCACAACTCAAAAATGGACGAATTTGAGTTAATCCCCAATTCAAAACAACACAATTTGTTTAAACTGTATAAAATAAGTCAGTAATTGAATTCCTAACTAAACAATGTACAATTTATCCGTAATTTCCTAAAACGTTTCAACTGACATGTAAGTGAACATTATTTTTGCTGGACTGGAAAATGAGGATTTTGAGTTGTGATGTTATTCTTGCCAGGGTGCGATATGATGTTCGGAGGAGACAGTTTGAGCCTTAAAGTTTCCTGACATTTGTCTTAAAGGTGAGAAAAAGAAACAAGAACAAAAATTACTATGGTAATTTGTCCCTGCGTTTCAAGGCAGAACACTGTTTCGAGACCACAGTGGTGGAGCGTTACAGCAATTAAAAATGAGATTTTACGTATGAGATAAGATGTTTACGACGGATGAATTTTTAAATGAATTTTAAACATTTTCAATCCTTGCACATTAAATTATATAATTTTATTTTATACACGCTGAATTGTGCTCCACCATAACCAAGCCATTTAAGTCGTGGTACCTTGGTGTAGAGCTACGGACTTCGCTGGTTCGAGTCCCCATGAGAGAAGAAATGTTCTCATGGAATTTCGGCCAGTGTGGGACTGGTGCCCACCCAGCATTTACAATGATTAGTAGCTCCAGGTTGAGAAAACCATCAGTACCGACTGGGGAACCGATATGATGACCACATGGTTACCACCCCAATGCTTGGTAATTAATCGTTAACTCTGTGATTAACACATATACATATTGATGTGAGGCCTGCAGACGGCTGGTATGTTAAGGGCCTTCTAGACCTGTCGTGCCGTGGAATCTTTAATTTCAATAATGAAATAAATAAATATATATCAATATGTGTGTACTGCAGAGGTTGTAGACAAACTACGATTCGTTGGCAAAATAGTACTTTAGATTTTCCTATAAAAAAATAGCTCGGTAATCAGTCGGTTCCTATTTTCTTATGGAAAGAAGTGATGATATTCTTATCTCATTTATGGGTTCAAAAGGAGATTTGCGTGAATACAGACGACAGTATGAAATAATGACTTTATTTAATTTATTTGGTAAACTATTACACACTTTTCACTTGATAACAAAAACTTCAGTTATGAATAATTATATTTTGTGTGAAATTTTACTTAGTCCCATAATTGTTAAATTCAAGACATTATTCGAAAACACGATTTCGATCTTCTCTCCACGAAATATTAAGTGTAAGTGCCGTTGGTCTGTCCTCGTGTATTTGGTATCGAAATCCTGACCTTTTATTTCCATAAACGATAATACGTATGTCTTAAATCTAACTTGTATTGGCCAAAATTTTTATTTCATACATTTTAGGGAAGTTATTTGTATATTAATTGACTCTCTTCCCCACGAGTGAAGAGCGTCTTCAGTATAGGTTAGGATTTTCAGAGTTGTAAATTTGGAAGCTTGAAGTTCCTCAGAACCACTCTATATGTGAGGGTTGAAATAAACCCAACTTAAGAAATTTCTACTCTGATTGAATGCTACAATATTTATGACCTTTTTGCATAAAGGGTTCTTTCCTTGCCGTGGGATCTGTTGCCAAAAAAATTATCAGAAGTAATGCCACGAGTGATTTCCAAATTATCGATAAATTCACGACTCACGAAGTGACTATTTAACGAATAAATTTAAGCTCTTTGCTCACTGATCGATATTTAACTATATTTATTTTAAAATAATTATATATTTGATGTAAACGGCGATGTTTGAGAACAAATGAGAAACTATTGGTATGCTTCATTTGCTTCTTTTGTTCATCACTGCAACCAGATCATATTATTTATTGCCAAAGGATCACAATTTTGTAAGAATTTGCCCTAGCGGATAAATTTATAACCAACATTATAGGTATTAATTAATTTCTGATGTCCTATGATGTAAATATATCAATTGTATTTTCTGCAAAATAATGTAAAAAGTGGTTACTTTCTTTTTGTGTTATAATCAATTGTTACAAATGTTTTTATATTATCCTCCGCAAGCACCAAAAGCTGACATTCGTGCACTATATACACAATCTCGTAGCCGTATTTCTTACAGAATCAGTCACTGCAAAATAATGCAATGACCTATTCAGAATGTTAAAAAGGAGGAGCTTTCTTTAATATGATAAACTTTTGTTGATAAATTCGAGGCGAAACACGACTGTGGTTGGTTGTAAATAAAAAATCATTGAAATGTGATTGGTCATTGACTCCCATTAGGGGCATGAGTTAAATAGTCGTAAGTAATGCCATGAGTGCTTTCTAAATTATCGATAAATTCACGACTCACGAAGTGAATATATCTAGATAATTTGGAAATCAAGTGTGGCATTTGTTAGAAATATTTAACGAACAAAATTAAGCTGTTTACTCACAAATCATTATTTACATATAGTTATTTTAAAATAGTTATATATTTAATGTAAACGGTGATGTTTGAAAACAAATTAAAAACGTTTGATATGCCTGCAAGCAGATCATATTATTTATTGCCAAATGATCGCAATATTGTAAGAATGCACCCTAGTGGGAGAAAAATGAAACACATCAAACTTTTTGTAACCACATTATAAGTTATTAATTAATTTCTGACATCCTATGATGTAAAGTATATCTTTCTGGAAAGTAATTTCCTGGAAAATAATAATAATACGTTTAAGATAGTGCAAACAGTAGTTTATTTTTATTGTGGTATATTCAATTACTACGAAAGTTTATCTATTATATCCCGCAAACAGTACCTGTTTACATTCATGCACTATATATACAACTGGTAGCCGTATTTCTTCGAGCGTCAGTCACTGCAAACTAATTCTCTGACCTATAAAGAACGTTAAAAAAGGAGGAGCTTGATTTTAATGTGATAAAATTAAACTGATAAAATCGAGGTGAAAAGACTGTGATTAGTTGTAAATTAAAATTCATTTAAATGTGATTAGTCATTGTCTCCCATTTGGGGCATGAGCTAAACAGTCAAAATAAAATTATATATTTTGTATTCACATTAATTTTGATATATATAATTTAACATTACTTTTAATTACCACTATATTTTATCTATCCATCCTGTCCATATATTACTGTCACAAATTAACCAACAAACAAAGCGAAGCCTACGGCTGAACAGATCTGCGGGAAATCCAGAGCTCTGACTCGCCCGCCCCAGTCTAGGCATCTCAATGCTCTGACTCGCGCGCCGCAGTCTAGGCATACCAATGCTCTGACTTGCGCCCTCCAGTCTAGGCATCTCAATGCTCTGACTCGCGCGCCCCAGTCTAGGCATCTCAATGCTCTGACTCGCGCGCCCCAGTCTAGGCATCTCAATGCTCTGACTTGCGCGCCCCAGTCTAGGCATCTCAATACTCTGACTCGCGCGCCCCAGTCTAGGCATCTCAATGCTCTGACTCGCGCGCCGCAGTCTAGGCATCTCAATGCTCTGACTCGCGCGCCCCAGTCTAGGCATCTCAATACTCTGACTCGCCCGTCCCAGTCTAGGCATCTCAATGCTCTGACTCGCGCACCCCAGTCTAGGCATCTCAATGCTCTGACTCGCGCGCCCCAGTCTAGGCATCTCAATACTCTGACTCGCGCGCCGCAGTCTAGGCATCTAAATGCTCTGACTCGCGCGCCCCAGTCTAGGCATCTCAATACTCTGACTCGCGCGCCGCAGTCTAGGCATCTCAATGTTCTGACTCGCGCGCCGCAGTCTAGGCATCTCAATACTCTGACTCGCGCGCCCCAGTCTAGGCATCTCAATGCTCTGACTCGCGCGCCCCAGTCTAGGCATCTCAATGCTCTGACTCGCGCGCCCCAGTCTAGGCATCTCAATACTCTGACTCGCGCGCCGCAGTCTAGGCATCTCAATGCTCTGACTCGCGCGCCCCAGTCTAGGCATCTCAATACTCTGACTCGCGCGCCGCAGTCTAGGCATCTCAATGCTCTGACTCGCGCGCCGCAGTCTAGGCATCTCAATACTCTGACTCGCGCGCCCCAGTCTAGGCATCTCAATGCTCTGACTCGCGCGCCCCAGTCTAGGCATCTCAATGCTCTGACTCGCGCGCCCCAGTCTAGGCATCTCAATACTCTGACTCGCGCGCCGCAGTCTAGGCATCTCAATGCTCTGACTCGCGCGCCCCAGTCTAGGCATCTCAATGCTCTGACTCGCGCGCCCCAGTCTAGGCATCTCAATACTCTGACTCGCGCGCCGCAGTCTAGGCATCTCAATGCTCTGACTCACGCGCCGCAGTCTAGGCATCTCAATACTCTGACTCGCGCGCCCCAGTCTAGGCATCTCAATGCTCTGACTCGCGCGCCCCAGTCTAGGCATCTCAATGCTCTGACTCGCGCGCCCCAGTCTAGGCATCTCAATACTGTGACTCGCGCGCCGCAGTCTAGGCATCTCAATGCTCTGACTCGCGCGCCCCAGTCTAGGCATCTCAATGCTCTGACTCGCGCGCCGCAGTCTAGGCATATCAATGCTCTGACTTGCGCCCCCCAGTCTAGGCATCTCAATGCTCTGACTCGCGCGCCCCAGTCTAGACATCTCAATGCTCTGACTCGCGCGCCCCAGTCTAGGCATTTCAATGCTCTGACTTGCGCGCCCCAGTCTAGGCATCTCAATGCTCCGATTTGCGCGCCCCAGTCTAGGCATCTCAATGCTCTGACTCGCGCGCCCCAGTCTAGGCATCTCAATGCTCTGACTCGCCCGCCCCAGTCTAGGCATCTCAATGCTCCGACTCGCGCCCCAGTCTAGGCATCTCAATGCTCTGACTCGCGCGCCCCAGTCTAGGCATCTCAATGCTCTGACTCGCGCGCCCAGTCTAGGCATCTCAATACTCTGACTCGCCCGTCCCAGTCTAGGCATCTCAATGCTCTTACTCGCGTGCCCCAGTCTAGGCATCTCAATGCTCTGACTCGCGCGCCGCAGTCTAGGCATATCAATGTTCTGACTGGCGCACCCCAGTCTAGGCATCTCAATGCTCCGACTTGCGCGCCCCAGTCTAGGCATATCAATGCTCGAACTCGCGCACCCCAGTCTAGGCATCTCAATGCTCTGACTCGCGCAGCCCAGTCTAGGCATCTCAATGCTCTGACTCGCGCGCTCCAGTCTAGGCATGTCAATGCTCTGACTCGCGCACTCCAGTCTAGACATGTCAATGCTCTGACTCGCGCGCTCCAGTCTAGGCATGTCAATGCTCTGACTCGCGCGCTCCAGTCTAGGCATGTCAATGCTCTGACTCGCGCGCTCCAGTCTAGGCATGTCAATGCTCTGACTCGCGCACCCCAGTCTAGGCATGTCAATGCTCTGACTCGCGCACCCCAGTCTAGGCATCTCAATGCTCTGACTCGCGCACCCCAGTCTAGGCATCTCAATGCTCTGACTCGCGCGCCCCAGATTAGGCATCTCAGTGCTCTGACTCACGCGCCTCAGTCTAGGCAACTCAATTGGCATCGTTGCAATAGACATTAGACTTCTTTAAAATCTCACGACTTCTCTTTTACGTTAACTTAGTATAAGTCAATAAGTGGACTTCAACTAATTCACTAGCACCATTGAAGCCAAAGTAGCGTTATAAATTAAGTTTTACTAATTTGCTCACAAAAATTGGAAAAATTATTGTTGTTAATAATGTATTCCTTTCTTTATTTCTATTTTAAATGTTTGGTGATATTAAAATGTATAATTGTAGCTGTGTGTATTCATGTCTTCGACTCTCCAAACGATGGTTTCATGATCCTGTACTCTACCCGCCCAATATTCATGGATTTTTCAGGGTGTAAAAACCTTTGGTACAAGTCTCTGCATCAATACCAGTTTCAGCCGGAAAGTGTCTGCAAGTATGCCTAGAACAGTAATTTAGATCACCCCTACCAACGCGTGAACTTATAAAGGCGAGGTATTACCACCAGTCTATCCTCAGATGTAAAGACGCAGCAGGCAGACTGAAATAGCCGTAGAATGAAGTATGTCTGACAATAAACAGTGAAGGCTGGTTCCTTGCACCATATTTCTAATACCTACAAACTGATTAATGTCTGTTAAACAAATGTAGTTGTTAACTCTATTGAACACAGAATGTAGGCCTACATCAGAGAAAGTCGTGATGATGATGATGATGCTGATGATGATCGCTATAAATATAATACAATATAATATAATGATAATAATTTTATCCACTAGGTAGCTAAATTATTCATTCACCTGTTTTTTTGTTGAGATAATTTTCTCTTGGATGTTTGACATTGTTTTCTTCTCCACAAGTTTTTTTTTTCAAATTTCAGGCTCCATCTCCTAAGAACATAGACGTAACACTGACACTAAATGTCTGTCACTAATATTGGTACGTCTGGCCACTTCATCATTATTTAATAACTATTCACACATGTTGACCCAAACATTACTACCAAACGACGAACAGATCGGTGAAGATTAGGAAATACAGTTTTAGGCAATGAGGTATACAATCTGAGACCCAAGTTTCACGAATTACGGGTTGTTTAGCAAATCAATCAAATCTAATTCTAAACCATACTGGAAATCAGGAGACTTGACCTTAAAAGGATTGCTGAAGAGTCTCCTTTCATGACTTCTCTAAATCTGTTAATGAATTCATTGAGAAGATGGTCTAAAAATGCTTTGTAATAATAATAATAATAATAATAATAATAATAATAATAATAATAATATTAATACTTCATTTATTCTGGCAGAGTTAAGGCCATAAGGCCCTCTCTTCCACTCAACCAGCACAAATACAAATAAATATTCGACAAATATAGATATACACTATACTAATTATAAACAGTTAAAGATACAATAAATGTAGCAATGTAAATGACATGTACAAACAACATTTTATAGGGTAATAACAATAATGATACGATAATAATAATAATAATAATAATAATAATAATAATAATAATAATAATAATAATAATAATAATAATAATAATAATAATAATATGATACATTATACGGGAAACACCAATTAATATATATATCTTACACTGGATAATAATGAAGTCGAGTTTAGAGCAAATATAAATTTAGATTTCTTTTAAAAGATGCCAATGTCCGGCAGCCCCTCATTCTTGTGGTAGGGAATTCCAGTTGCAAGAAGTGGAGATGGTATATGACATGGAGTGATGTGATGTCCTATGTTGCGGTATATTAAGTAAGAGACTATGTTGTGATCTTGTGTTTAAGTTATGGTTTGAGGATAGATACTGGAAACGGGATGATAAATAATTAGGAATCGAGGTATGTAGGATCTTAAATAGGAGATTTAGACAGTGCGATTTTCTTCTCTCTTTTAGATGTAGCCATGACAATTCGTGGAATAATGGAGAAATGTGATCGTATTTTCGAACATTAAATATGAATCTGATACACATATTATGGACACGCTGCAGTTTGTCCGACAACCCGTCACTTATGTCAGTTAGTAGAACGTCACAGTAGTCAAAATGAGGTATCACTAAAGTTTGGATTAAAATTCTTTTAAGAGTTGTAGGAAGAAAATGTTTAAGTCGCTTTAGGGAATGCATTATGGAGAAGATCCTTTTAGATGTTTGTTTTACTTGCTCATGCCATTTTAAATTAGAATCTAAGTAAAATCCCAAGTTTTAACGACGTCGGTATAAGGAATTTGTTCATTATCTAATATGACAGCCGGCATATTGCCATTGTTTATGAGGTGTAATAGCCTTGGATGTCCGATAACTATTGCTTGCGTTTTGTTTACATTTAGTTTCAGCCCATATTGTCTGGACCATAAAGATATATGCCTGAGGTCAGTGTTTACATTGTCAATATATTCATTAATTTCGTGAGGCCTAAAGTGTGTGTAAATCTTGTAGGTCGTTCTGGCCGTATAATGATGTATGCTTGCAAGTTTTTTGTAGTTTTCTTGGTCACGTCATTAATTATAGAATCGAGAAGAGAAGAGGATGCTGAGGACGCCGACTTGATGGTACACCTTTCCTCACCCAGCGCCAGGAAGAAATGTCGATTTATAACAGAAACTGATTTTTGCTGACGATTAGTGATTTTTGGTAATGATGCTTTTCAAACCAATCAAGGGCAGTTTTCAGAGAGATTTTTGTAGTGTCTTTAGTCTCGCTAGCATTAAGTCTATATCTACTGTGTCAAAGGCTTTGCTGTAGTCGAGTAGGATTATTGCGGTGAGTTTGCTTTTGTCCATTGAGTCTCTTATGTCCTCTACAATGTCAAGTAGTGCAGTATTTGTGTGATGTCCTGTTCTGAAACCAGACTGATGTTCATCAAGTAAGTCGTGTGTGGTGAGGTAGTCTGTTAACTGTGAGTGTATTATGTGTTCCAGTGCTTTAGATAAACAGGGAAGAATACTAATTGGTCTATAATCATCGAGTGTTGTGGGAGTATTTGATTTCGGTGTGAGGACGAACTAGAGCCATTTTCCAGAGTCTGGGATAAGTCCCGGTCATTATAGAGGCATTAAAAATGTGGGTTATTGTTGGGAGAATAATGTCTATTATTTTTTGCAGGAGAGTTATTGTTATATTGTCTATTCCTTGTGCTTTAGATTTAATACGTAATACTGCTCTTTTGGCGTCATCAGGTGAGATATAGGAAAAAAAAAGAATTTGTCTCGGGTAGGTTGGGAATATGACATTAGTTCATCTATTGTCTGTTGTTTGTGTTGTGAGGTGTTGTCAGAAGGGAGGCGGGTAAAATGGTCATTCAACTCATCTAGTGGTAGGTCAGCTGTTTCTACCTGTAGTTTATTTTGACAGAGGCCTATTGATTTTAAATTTTTACACATGTCAGCTGAGTTGGACATAGATTGTGTAATAATAGTATGGGCATATCTTAGTTTTGCATTCCTTATAGTCTGGTTGACTTTATTCCTCAGATGTTCTTTAGTAGTAGATGCTTACAGATATTATTCTTTGCAAACAAGGAAAATTATCTTATTCTTCCTTATCAATGTGGTTTACCCACAATTTAAGATAGTCGTTAAATGCTTTCAAGCTATCTATCATGTTGATCATGAACATATGCTTTTCACATGAAAAGAAAAATAAGTCTAAACCGGGATTTGAACCCAAGACCTTTAACTTTATACGTTACTAATACAATCGCTAGCACAAACATTTATAACAGTAAATATTTTAAAGAGAATATTTACATTATAGCATATTTACGTAGATGTTTACATTGGGGGCCTGAGTAGCGAAGTTGATATCAGACTAATGTATAAAGTTAGAGGTCGGGTTCAAATTTCGATTCATACATTAATTCTTGTTTTCCAATAATATATAGGGCCTATATATATATATATATATATATATATATATAGGCAATTAATTTCAGGATAGTATTTAGCTCAAAATGAATATCTTAAATTCAATTTGCAAGATAATATTTAGGGATCACACCGCCATTACCGGTCCCAAGCCCGGATGAAAAAGGAGGAGCGGGAGGAGTAACACCTCGTTAAAAACAAACCTTGGTTCAGCTGGCTCTGGCTGATAGTACCTTGTAAGAGCTCCTTGCCAGGATTACGGCGAAGACCTCAACGGCAGAATCGGGAGAGTAGAAGACCTTCATATGGCGAAAATGGCGGAAGAGGCAAACCTTCTGATGGGGCTAGGACACAGCGAGTAATGATCATATGCTCTGAGATGGCAACCCCATCATCATCTTACCCTACACGAGGTTGGTAGCCTCTTTAGGGGACTTTATTTTACTCGAAGTCTCCAATCAAATGGTCCATACCGAAATGCAGTTGACGATGATGACGATGATGATGATGACACAGACTTACACGAGGGTTTGTCCACTACCAGACTTTTTTTTATTTAAAACAGTATGGTATTTTAAGACAATTTAATCCTTAGCAAAGTTAGTTAAGGAATTACGCTACAAACCGGAAAGTTACGGATTTTGGCTCCCGATGGTGTCTGGATTGCTTAATAGGACTTAATCTTCTGCATCATGGCCCTGGATTCAGCTCAAACTCTAACTAAATCAATAGATTAATCATTATATTTCAACAACTACTGTTTGAGGTTGCTTAAATCTCCATTAGGGTTGCGCCACGTCATCACTTGTCACGAGATTTCGTACACATCAAATCGTGTTGACAGCTGACATAGCGAAAATGTATCGCCAGATCAGAGTCGAGGGACGACGAAGACATTAATTTACAACGGATACTCTGGCGAAAGCATCCTTCAGAGCCCCTGAAAATCTATCAACTGAAGACTGCCACCTACGGCACCTCGGCAGCCTCATTTCTTGCAACGAGACGCCTAATCCAGCTAGCCGACGATGAAGCTAATGAATTTCCTCGTGCATCTGAGATATTGAAGTGTTATTTCTACGTGGATGACGTAATTTGTGGCAGAAAGACCATTGAAGAGGCCATAAATATCCGAGAGGAGCTTCAAGAATTGTTAGCAAGAGGAAGGTTTCTGCTTCGTAAGTGGAGCTCTAATTACCAAGCCATCATTGACACCATTCCCGAAGAATACCGTGAATCGCAAATGCTCTTGCGGTTTGATGACAAGGAAAACGTCAAAATCTAGAGTTGTTATGTCATCCGATTCTTGACGAGTTCCAATTTGAAGTGAATGTCAAGGTCCATGAGGAGACGTTCACAAAGCGGAAGGTCATATCCGCCATCTCTTCGATATTTGACCCACTTGGACTACTGGGACCTATTGTTGTCTTATCGAAGATGTTCATGAAAAAACTCTGGCAAATGAAACTAGAATGGGACGATCCTCTTCCTCCCTCTCTACTAGATACTTGGGAGAACCTATACTTAGAGCTGCCAATGTTGAATGAGCTCCACGGGAATAGGCTGATCTTGAACGGGGAAAGATCGTGAACGCGCAAATCCATGGCTTTACGGACGACTGTGATAAGGCGTACGCTGCGTGTATTTATTTACGTAGCGTCACAGAAAATGGCGAAACGTCAGTGCACTTAATATGCTCTAAATCAAGAGTTGCACCACTAAAACAGCCAGCCTCATCTCCCGTTCTAGAGCTTTGTGCGGCGCTAGACCCTGCTGGGCTCGTCTGTTGGCAAAAACAATCACCCCACACCTTGAATCTACACTTGGATATCGTTTTTTTTGTAGATCTGACTCGACTATTGTACTATCCTGGCTCGCATGCAGACTTTACAAGATGGACGACATCTGTAGCGAAGCGCTGTATAGGAAATGACCATAACTTACGACAAAGTGCAGCCACCCGGTCCTGTCCCTAATCCGACTAGCAATCAAGCTGATACTCTCTAAAGAGGCGGCGTTGTACCTAGAAGTATCCAAAACACCGAAAAATGGTGGCTCTGACAATCCCGTCTGAGACACACCGCGGAAGAGAGGTTTAGCCCAATTACAATACCCAAAAATGTCATGGATGATGCTTTTAAGGAAACAACGGACGAACTACAAAATACCTTACCATTACTCTTCCTTCTAACGACATATCTGTAAGATTTTCTTCTCTTTACAAAGTTACAGAGAGTAATCTCGTATTGCAACAGATTCGTGTCAAACGCAAGAAAGGGTAACCCGAAGGAAACAGGACCGCTACGCACGAGAGATCTGTCAAGGGCTTTAAAAATGTGTTTAAGGCATGCCGAACGCTTCATATATGCAAGAAAGATAGACGATATAACTTCTAACTCACCTATATCATCAAAAAGCCAAATAAGAAGTTTAAACCCATTTCTCGACGGAGATGGGACACTTCGAGTAGGTGGGAGAATACAACATTTTTTAAAGCCATTTGCAGAACACCACCAGATAACACTGTCAACAAAGCAACATCTTACACGACTGATTGAACTCGCGGAACACATACGATTGCTGCATGCAGGTGCTCAAAACTTAGATGCGTCACTTCGCCGCAAGTACTGGATAGTAAACATAAGGCAAGTAGTTCGCATCATAATTCACAAATGTGTGAGATGCTACAGATTGAAAAACGTCTACTGTTTCACAACTCATGGGTCAGCTCCCACCACCGCGGGTGACGCCGTCCCGTTCATTCTTGAACACAGGAGTTGACTACACCGGACCGTAATTCATCAAGCAAGGAGCACAACCAAGGTTAAATGCTACGTTGCTCTCTTCATCTGTTTATCCATTAAGGCAGTACACCTAGAGCTAGTGCGTGATTTAACGTCACAAGCTTTCATTGCTGCCTTGCGAAGGTTCACTGCCCCGAAGAGGAAAATGCGCGAACATTCACAGTGACAATGCTACCAATTTTGTGGGAGCAAGAAACGAGTTGGAAGAGTTGCCCAAGATGTTCAACACTAAAGCTGCTAGAGGAGAAATTGCCGATTTTGCAGCTCAAGAAGGATTCCAGCGGCATTTCATCCAACCTGACGCACCTCATTTCGGGGAACTATTGGAGGCCGGCATGAAATCGATGAAACACCATCTACGGACTACTGTTGGTAACGCGTGTCTAACCTACGATGATATGTACACCCTACTGTGTCAGATTAAGGCGTGCCTAAACTCTCGACCACTCACTAGACTCTCAGATGACCCTGAAGACCTTCCTTACCTTAGTCCAGGTAATTTCGTAATTGGAGCTCCTTTGATGTCCATTCCTCAACCTGACGTAACCAAGCATATTCACATATTCACAGTCATATATCTAGGTGACGCTTCATCCAAACCTTCTAGCAAAGCTTCTGGATACAATGATCCGGTGACTACCTCAACAGCTTGCAGCAAATGCACAAATGGCAGCGCAGTCAACCGAACTTGGAACCTGGGACAGTGGTGTTCGTGAAGGATGACGATCGACCTCCATTACCATTGTGACTAGCTATGATACAAGAGGCAATTCCTGGGAAGAATGGGCGTGTTCGAACAGCTGTAATCCGCACAAACAACGGAACTCTGAGCGTACAATCCACAAATTGTGCCCATTTCCGATTCAGGACTAAGTTTCTTTAACATGTTCGTTTTTCTTTCTTTTTTCTTTCTAAACTCTTTGTTTGTTCTACAAGAGCTTGATACACTCTTTGTATTTATGATCTGAACTCTTCGTGTGTTTTAAAGGGACAAAAAAGATACATTTTGATGTGTTCATTAACTATTGATCAGTTGTGTTTCATAAGATTTATCTTATTAAATGTGATACATTTAGGTGTGGCGGTAGCTTAAATCTCCGCTAGGGTTGCGCCACGCGCTGGAAATGTATACTTAGCGGCTATGAGATGAGTTGCCGTCCACACCGCGGAAGCGGAAGTATATGAGGACAATGTAGTAGCCAAGACGGTGCGGAACGTTATGACATATCTCTCCTCGTGGAAGTAGTCCGCTGTCATCATCACCAGTGATTGTATCTAAATGTAGTAGTTACATACAATTAAGTTTACTAATAAATAATAATTGTGTTAATTTAAATTCATTTCCTTATTTGGCATAGTTATAAGTAGAACTAACATGTGGCTCCTGACACCACGTATTGCTAGGAGCCATTCCCAAACGCGTTCGGAACAGCAACAAAGAGGAGTATAAAAGGGAAACTGAAACATCGATCAAGTATTCCATTATCAATCGCAAATGATTACCAGATGTATGTTCTGAGGGTAAGGTGACGTTAGGGAGGGCTGACAACCAGGCTGATATATCCAGCTAATTGTATAGAATAGTGGGAGTTTTAACCTCTTATCACCCCAAGGACCCTTCTATACCCTTAGTCGAATCACTTTTTTGTTTGAATTACAGCTCCCTTCTAATAAGCGAATTTACTCTAAGTTTCAATAAAACCTTTAATTATAAACAATAAATTCTTTACGATTCTTAGATTTTATAAATTTTATATGATTTCTCTGGTGAATTAGCGAAAAGAAATTCCGAATCTGTAAATTTATCATTACTTTCCTAATTATATTCATATTATTGAAGATCGAAAACTTCATAATCTACAAAATTGCATTTCTGATATATCCCAATTCAAATTCTACGTTCCTTCAAAATAAAACTTTATGACCTAATTAATTTAGAGAAGTTTAAAATTTCATTATGAAGTAATTTTAGTAAATTTCAGTTTTTAGATAAAACCACGCTTCTAATGATCGGAGTTTTAGAGATAACTAGACATCGGATTTATATGCACTAAAAACATCAAAAATATGCATGAATTTATGTTGTAAACTACTTTAAAATGTGCACAAAAATATGATAATAGGCCTATACACTAACCATATATAGGTACAGTAAAACTTGTTTAATCCGGAACGTGAATAATGCGGAAATCTGTTCAATGTGGACAAATTTATTGGTCCCGGCGAAATAATAGTAATTCTACATGTATTTATTTTTGCATGAAACGGAATCTGTTCAACGCGGAAACGGAAGGATATTTCTATACAATTCATGAAAAAAAAATTATAAAGCGGAAGGACAGATAGATAAATACATTAGTTTTAACTTCATTCAATACCTGTTACGCAAAAAGAAACAATAAGGAATGATTCCTGCCGCCGGTTGAATTCTTCCTATACCTGAAATTTTCTATCGGCCTCACTGCACACCCATTATGCGAAATATAGATACTGTACCTGTCTTACAAATATTCATTGCACTGTAAAATCTTAAATTAATTTAATTTCTGAGACTGATCTTTCACAGGTAGCGGAATAAAGATGACTAAAACGTATTTTTCATTGTCATAAAACGATAAAGTGAAAGTGATTGAAGATAAAAAACTAAATGCCCGAAGTAATGACTAAATTTAAACGTGAAAAAAGTCAAGTTTATGAAATTTTAAACACAAAGAAAAAAATAATTAATGAGAAAATAAAAAAATGAACGAAATATTGTGGGAGTGTTTTGCATGTGCACGTTCAAAAAATCTCCAAATTTCCGGACCGATGCTTCAAAGGCATGCTCTAGCTGTTGCTAAATCCTTAGGGAATAACGATTTCAAGGCATCTTCAGGTTGATTGGAGAGTTTTAAAAGACGACACAATGTAGTGTGGATTGAAATTTTCAGGGAATCAAAGGATGTGGGCAGAAGTTAGTGTGCGGAAACCGAAACTGCGTACTCTAATTTCATAATACGTGCCTAAGAGACAGTTTTAACGCCGACGAAACGGGACAGTTATTTCGTGCGTTTCCGTCGATGTCGTTCGTACATACTATACTTCATTTTTCAACGCCAGCGGAACTACAGTTAATCCAAGATACGTAAAAGAGACATATACGGTACTCTAATATCAACGAATATTATTAAGTTTTAGTTTTTTATAATGCGGAAAAAATTGATCCCATGAGGTTCCACTTTGAGAAAGTTTTACTGTATATTGTTTTATAGATATATTCACATTGAATCTTCCTCCTTATATTGTCTTCCTGGGGGCTGTAATTTGATTTACAGTATATGATCATAATTTTTTCCGAACATTTATGACATTTGTCACATAATATGTGTTTGTATGCAGAGAATGAACTGACGTGATTGGATTTATGTATTTATAAGCGCTAACAAGCTCTGGAGAATTTACTCTGGATGTTCTACACTGTTACCTTGGGGACAAATCATGTGTTTCTAGTTTTTGTATTGCACGAGGTATAATTTTGAAATGCGCTTTTATAATGAGTCAGGTCCCTCTGCAAGGTTTCCTTTTTGAAAGCGTCGTGTGAATGTATAATTGCCAAATAATTATTTGGATTTAGACTACAAAGAAGTTATTTAACTGCACTGAAATTGTCAGCAAGAAAGAGAGCAGCGCTTAACTATGTACCCCAGTGGTTAAGAATTGGTTTCTGGTGTAGAGGACGTTCCGGGAGTTTTTCCCTATAAGGATCTACTCGGATAGGTGCTTTTAGGAAGACCTTCTTCATAGTAGAAATTAAGGCATTTACTTCAGGAAACCGTTTCCTAATGACTTCGGCTACCCTTTGAAGCCCATTAACAATACAATTAATGTGGATTAAATGGGAATAAAATATTGTCAGCGATGAAGCAGCTCGCAGCATGTAGGCTGCACATCTGATAGTAAAACCCGAAACTTATATTCGTCGCCTCCTTCTGGCCATAATACTCTTTCACAAATTGAGCAATGGTGGAATTATTAGTTTTCTAGCAAATTTTCAACACGACCTCCATACGAGTCAGTAGTTTCATCTACCACACCCCATATAAGGCAATCTCCCAAATTATCTTGGATTTCTTAAATGCTTGCACGGTAACAGTCTTCAAGATAGTTTTTCCTGAGGGTTGATTCATTTGTAATTTTTTGTTTACAATATTTATCTAGGACATTTCGGAATGTGGGATTGCTAAGTGAATTCCGCGGTGTATTTGCTACAATTAGCGCGTGACATAAAACACTGGAAAATTAGTTTCCAAATTAGCTGAAGAGGGGGTTTACTGTGTCAATAACGTTTGCTTCAAGAAACTTTATCTGTTTTTAGACGCAAGATGTTGATTCGTAGTTGAATGTTGGCTTAACTGATTTTTTCTCACACGCAATTTATTAATGCACACTTTGAAAAAGTAAAGTGATTCCACTACAGGCCTCAGCAGACCATTGGGGTAGTAAGAGGTAAGGCTCCCACTTTTTCTGGACAATCGGCACATGATGTCAGCCGGGTTGTCAGCCCTGCTTGACGGCCGCATTTACCCCAGAACAAGCGTCTGGTACTCATTTCCGTTAGGGACTGAGTCGACCTCACGGCCATAGTGCCGCCAGAAGGTTTGGGTCAGTTTAAAAATCCTGACCCCACTTGAACCCTCGACCTTCCGGCTTGTAGCGCAGTGCCTTAACCACTACGCTACGGCGTGCCCCACTGCAACCTTGACAAATATTAATTTTCCGTCTGTAGTATAATCCAATCGTCCACATTCCTGAACCCACTGTCGTAAAAGCTCACTTTTAGTACGTTTACTGAATTTCGACATTACAACATGCACACGGGACAAACCCTAATCTAACTGTAGAACGAAATTCTGATTGCGCCTTGCGGATAATCTTGGTTGGGAATTCCCGCAAATATCAATATATCATGTCAAGTTGAGACTTGCACACAAGAGGCTCAATGTGAGTTGTCTCGCTTGTACGGAGAACGGCATGTTATAGAAAAAATGAAAAGTATTTATAAAATACAAGCTGATAACCGGCGTGCGCTGCTACGCCTAAATAAGTTAAAATTAATGTGTTTTTATGTTTAGTTGAATAAGTAAAAAGAAAAATAATTAAAAATATATATTTATTTAGATATCCCGTGCTGATTATCCGGCGTTGCCCGGGAATCTACTTATCCCGATCTTCTTGACATAAATGAGCTTAAATACTAAAATTAATGTTTTACGCTTAATTAAATAAGTAAAAGGAAAAATGTATATCGTAATTATTTTAGATACCCCGCGCTACTTACCCGGTGTGGTATGGGACTCTACTCATCCCAATCTTCTTGGCATAAATGAGCTGAAAGACGAAAATTAATGTACTTCTTACGATTAGTTGAAAAAGTAAAATGAAAAATAATCATAAATGTATATCGTAATAAATAATTATTATTTTAAGATTCCCCTTGCAGATTACCCGGTGTTGCCCGGGAATCTACTTATCTCGATCTTCTTGATATAAATGAGCTAAAAGACAAAATTCGTTATGGTGAGTTATCCATAAATGTGCCGCTATGCTTGCACAGGAATACTTGTCACGATCTTCTTGGCATCAATGAAAGACAAAAATGGTTATTGTCAATTATCCGTAAAGCTTTTTTGAGATATTCAATTCTGAGAACATTAATGTTGTGTATTTGTTATGGTTTAGGCTGCGTAAGCCATTTGAGCGTCCAAAGAGCTACTTTTTCACGTTTTCCACTAGAAAGAGCGATTTTTAAGGGTGTAGGATTTGAGTATCATAACTCTCTTATAGCATAAGTTCATTCCGGGAATGTCCTGATCATTTTTCAAAAAGCCCCATCACAATCGGATCAACGATATGGCCGCGCATAAAGTACGAACAAACAAACAAATATTCATTTTTATATAGGTCTATTAGATGAATCAATACAATAAAACGTTTGATATAAGCATGAATATGCCATAATCTTGCAATATGCAACAGTACCCAAAATATGAAAATATATACGCCATAAAACTTTACATTCGGAAAGAGGTGAACTTAAAACTTTTACACCGAACTTTGTTTCTATATCATACTACCTAATACCCGGGGTGCGCTGCTACGCCTAAATAAGTTAAAATTAATATGCTTTTATGTTTAGTTGAATTAGTAAAAGGAAAAGTAATTATGTATTTATATTTTTTTAGATACCCCGTGCTGATTACCGAACGCTGTCCGGGAATCTACTTATCCCAATCTTCTTGACATAAATGAGCTGAAATATGAAAATGAATGTGTTATATGATTAGTTAATTATTTTTAGATACCCCGTGCTGTTTACCCGGCGTTGTCCGGGGATCTACTCATTCTGATCTTCTTGGGCTAAATGAGCTGAAAGACAAAAATTAATGTACTTCTTATGATTGGTTGAATGAGTAATATAAATAATATTTATAAATAAATAGCGTAATTATTTTAAGATTCCCCGTACTGATTACCCGGTGTTGCCCGGGAATCTACTTATCTCGATCTTCTTGGCATAAATGAGCTAAAAGATAAAATTCGTTATTGTGAGTTATCCGTAAAAGAATACTCAGCATGTGCTGCTATGCTTTCACAGGAATCTACGCACTTGTCACAATCTTCTTGGCATCAATGAAAGAGAAAAACGGATATAGTCAGTTATCCGTAAGAGATAAACATATGCTTTCTCGGACGTTTTTGTAGAACGTTTAGAGATATTCAATTCTGTGTATATTAATGTTGTGTATTTGTTATGGTTTAGACAGCGTAAGCCATTTAAGCGTCCGAAAAGATAATTTTTTCACGTTTTCCACTACAAAAAAGGGCGATTTTTTAAAGGATGTAGGAGTTGAGTATCACAACTCTCTTATAGCCTATGTTCATCTCGGGAATCTCCTGAACGTTTTGGAAAACGCCTCATCACAATTGGATCAACGGTATGGCCGCGCATAGAGTGCGAACAAACAAACAAACATTAATTTTATATATCAGATATGAAAGCAGAAAAAACATACATTTCCATATAAATCCGATATCTAGAGATAACCTTCTCGATTTATTTCAATAGTATATACCGAGTTTTGTTGCGAAAAATCTAAAATTACGGCCTATGAATAGATTTTTTAATTTTACCTTTAGATGAACTCTTACACCTAATGCAATGCTTTGAATCTAACGAGTTATCATATGCCAAATATGGTGTTTAAAAAACAAAAATCTGCTGCAGCTAGAGTGTTGACACACACACGTTTATATACTACATGTAGGTGGTAGACAAAATAATGGAAGCATCACATTTTCTGTACATTAATTTTCATGAGAACGAATAAACTATACGTCTTGTCAGAAATACATTATTTTGTTTCAGGTATTTACTCTGAATCTAGTATACATAATGTACTTATGTGCACAAACATATCATCCCATGTAGTTGTATCTGTGAAACAAGGCGTATGATATCTGATCTGAGTGACATTAAAAATATGGCAGATTGTTGGTGATCTGTTAATTGGGGCTCCTAAGGTTATGTTTGCATACGTGTCTAAAAGTAAACATATTCTACAGTGGTCGCAAACAGAACTAAATTAAAGGAATAGAAGAATGTCACAAAATCATAAAATTACTACAGATAAAGTGACTGCAGGTAATGATATATTTCAAGAAGAAAATACTCTAAGCCACACTGCTGGTTGTGTTACAGACAGGTTTGAGGAACATGAAGGAGAAGTCTCCAGATCTGAATATTATTGAGGCGATGTGGTGTGAGTTTTAAACTGGACTAAGGACAACATTTTCACCTCTTTCCTCTCTTAAAAGGGTAGAAGAAATTCTCCATGAAGAAAGGTACACGATGCCCATAGAATATATTCACAAGCTGTATGAATCAATACCAAGAAGAATTGTAGCTATTTTAAAGACTAATGTTGGCCGTACATATTTCATGACGATTTCAAAGGTTAATATAAAATTATGGAATATTCACCTGAAAGGTCCGTCTCCTCAACTTAATTAGTTATTTAACTGTAGCGCTTTCGGGACTTGTGCCATCATCGGCAGGGGACAAGTCCCGAAAGCGCTACAGTTAAATAACTAATTAAGTTGAGGAGACGGACCTTTCAGGTGAATATTTCATAATTTTATATTAATTTTGAATAATACCTCAACGGAACACATCATGAATATTATAAAAGTTGATTTTAAAGGTGTTTTCATTATTTTATCTACATTTGTTTTCGGTATCTAATAACAAGTGAATACCATTCCATGTCCCGAAAATTACATAATTCATTAAAACAATAAAAATGAATTCCAAAGTTGATTATATAATCAGGGGAAACAAAGGGTAGGTGGTGTTTGATTTAAGGACTTTTTAGATGATAGATTATTTAGCACAGCAGTGAATGAAATCAAGGCGTTAAAGGACTGACAAACTTTTACACTTTTTTTCATAGATCTTTCCGTAAATTCGGGACACACAATTTTATATCCCTTCTGAAAAAATAGAGGAGAATTTACACTCTGATGAAAAAGTTAATCGACCCTACACAAGTATGAACCCGAGACCGATACATGAATTCGCATGTCATTGTTTGATCAAACAAAGTATATGTGTGAACCAGAGTTACATTTGGTGTCCCTGCAAGGCCAAAGTGGCGGGGCGCATGTGAAAATAAGCCTATCAATAAAAGAAGAGATTAAATAAAGTAGAAGGAGACGGGGGAATTCAGCTTACTCGTTAATCCTTGATGTAAGAGATTAAACATGGGTTTTAGTTCTTTATATTTTTTATTCAGACTGGGCGGGCACACCGCGACCTGAAAGATTAATTGCGCTATCCTAGTATTATGGAGAGGAGTGGAATTTAATTCAACTCTTTGTGTTATGTAAGTTATAGATCTTCTTCCAGGTCCGAAACACCATGTTCTACTTCCATTACCCATATCGTCAATTTTGGATTGGACCATCCCTTTACCCCCTTCTATACTTATTTATTTCTCAGGCACGGAGTCATGAGGGAGGACATTGGTGGATTATCATTAGATCCCCGAAACCACACGTTTTAAACACCAATGGATTGCCAACCAACTATTTTTTCCCTAACATGAGATGAGGTAAAACGTAATATGAAATTAATAAAAGAGAAATTAAATGATATAGAGGGGGAGGAAGGATAAAGTTCAGAAAACGGGAGAGCTCCGAGAAAAACCAATACATTTCGATTTGGCCCACCATCAATTGGCCACTGGAACTGCAAGGATTCGAACCTGGTAACCCAATCGGGACAGCCGCATGGACTAGCCACCCGTCTAACCGAGTTGGCTAAACGTTTTAACTTAGCTTAATGAAAATGATTCAGTTCAATTTAATAAAAATAGATGGGCAATTCAAGCGTCTGAAAATAAAAGTACAATAATAATCAACGGAAAAACATGTAATAATCATATAAACACATAACAGCAATCTACAGTCTACTAGTTTTGTTTAAAAGTAATATGACCAAGAACATGCAATCTGAAAAAAAAATCAAATAAATAAAATATATAAACATTTCGCGACATTTAGTCCAATATTATTTGAAGCTCTTCCAGATGAATGGAAGGAATCAATTATCTTACCAATTTATAAGAAAGGAGATAAAACTGATTGCAACAACTACAGGGGCATCTCATTACTTTCAACTTCGTACAAAATTCTAACAAATATATTAGTAAGCAGACTTACTCCCTATATTGATGACATTCTAGGAGATCATCAATGTGCATTTAGAAGAAACAGGTCTACAACAGATCAGATTTTCAGTATAAGACAGATTTTAGAGAAGAAATGGGAATATAATGGTACTGTACATCAACTATATGTAGACTTCAAAAAAGCATATGATTCAATTAAGAGGGAGAAGTTATATAGTATCCTGCTGGAGTTCGGAATTCCTAAAAAGTTGGTTAGACTTATACGAATGTGTCTAAATGGCTCAAAGAGTAGGGTGCGTGTAGGCAAACAGTTTTCAGACACTTTTGAAATCCAGAATGGGTTGAAGCAAGGAGATGCACTATCTCCTCTACTATTTAATTTTGTACTAGAGCATGCCATTAAATCTTTAGAGAATGAGGAAGGCTTACAACTCAATGGTATTAATAAGCTGTTAGTTTATGCTGATGATGTAGTACTACTGGCCGATAGCGAGGAGATACTAAAGGCCAACACGCACACACTATTGAGTAACACTAAGAAATTAGGACTGGAAGTAAATATCAGTAAAACTAAATATATGGTCACACGTAGAAATTCAGTATATAATGGAAATGGACAGCTAATGACAAATGAGGGAAATTTTCAGGAAGTGGCTGAATTCAAATACCTAGGAACAATAATCACAAATAGGAATGAGATGCCCAAAGAAATTAAACATAGACTCAATTCTGGAAATGCTTGCTATTATGCATTGCAGAGACTTTTGATGTCCCAACTCCTTTCAAAAAACGTTAAGCTGAAAATATATAAAACTATTATTCTACCAGTTATATTATATGGGTGCGAAACATGGACTCTTACTTTAAGGGAGGAAAGGAGATTACGAGTATTTGAGAATAAAGTTCTTAGGAAAATTTTTGGACCAAAGAGAGATGAACAGACAGGTGAATGGAGAAGACTACATAACAATGAACTACATGGTCTTTATAGGAAGCCAGATATAATAAGAACAGTTAAGTCTCGTAGACTGCGATGGGCAGGACATGTTGCACGTATGGGGAATGAAAGACGTGCATGGAAGCTTCTTGTAGGAAAGCCAGAGGGAAAACGCCCAGTTGGTAGGCCAAGAATGAGGTGGGAGAACAACATTAACTATGATTTGAGGGAAGTAGATTATACAGGGAATGATTGGAAAGCATTAGCTCAGGATAGAGATGTATGGAGAGCTTATGTCCGTGCGGCCATGAACCTTCGGGTTCGATAGTGCCAGTGAGTAAGTAAGTAAGTAAGTAAGTAAGTATTATTTGATTTAATTACGTAAAAGTCCCTTGTAATTGAATTTTACTTTGTTGAACATAGAAAAGAAATTGTCGATTTTTAAACAGTTGTAATGCTTTCTAGATCGCATGTCAACCAGTATGCCACATGTGATGTTATTGTCAAGGCTATACACAAGGAAGTATGCTTTCGTTCTGTAATGAAACTGAGGTTTTTCCTATAGAAACGGACTGATCATACATCAAACCCACTTAACTGATAATAAATCAGCAGTATAATTATCTTGTTACTTAGGTTATTTTATTTTGGAATGTCCACCTTCGTTTAATAATAAATTATTACGAAAGAAAAATTAGCATCGTTATCATGCCCGCCTCAAGACCATAATTTGCAACTGATTAATACAAAAATATAGGCTTAAATCAAACGACAGTGGTGTTTAAAACCATTTTACTACTTAATGTTCAATTTTTTTTCTCAGTATTATCCGCCACTGAAAACTATTTTTACCTCCAATAATTTCTCTTATAAAGTAATATTTAACAATAATTTCCAGATCCTATGTCCCTGCAACCATGACTCTACAATTAGTTTTTTGAATTGGCAGTAGGATAAACCATGTTCGTCTCGCGATATTTATATATTGAAATCTGATTTAATTTCAGAGGGAAAATTCCGAGTCTGGCATATTTTAGAAATATAATTAAATATAAAGGAACCTAAAGTCTGAAATGTGAATGAAATTTTTGCCTCTTTGATTACCAGCTTTGAATCATGAGTAGAATGAGGAATTGTATGAAGAAAATTATACCAAAATATGAAATCGTAAAAGCAAAATATTAAAAATATGATTATTATGACACAAAAATAGTATGAAGCTACTCTTTTCTAAACTTTTACACATACCTATATAATTTATAAGTGTACATATCAGCACATAGATGAGAAAAGCAGACCTTATTTATGGCCCAAGAAATCAAGATTTTCACTGCTTTACCATTTTAATTAGCTTTTTCAATAATTGTAACACAATATGAATTATCATGTTCATGATTTCAAACAACTTTAATGGCTCACGCCATAGCCTACTTGTTTAAGGAATCATGCTATAAATCGGAAAGTCGTGGGTTAAAGTCTCGATAGGATCAAGATTTTTAGCTGGATCAAACTTTTTGGCAACATTATGGCCCTGGGGTCGACTCAGCTGCTTAACGAAAATGAGTGCCAAATGCATGTTCTGGGGGCAAAATTGGCATCAGGCTGGGCCTACAACCCGGCTGACATCTCGTGCCGATTCTCTAGAAAGACGGGAGCTTCAACTTCTCAGGAGCGTATCAAACCTGTAGTGGGAGGTTATATGTATCCATTAATTTATTCAATGATATTTAATTTACTCCATGGTATATTTACCTAAGAACAATGTGGATTTAGAAAAGGGAGGAGCACTATAGATGCAATATTTACCCTGCAACAAATTATGGAAAAAAGGAGAGAATTTAATCTCCCACTGTACATACTATTTATAGATTATGAAAAGGCATATGATAATGTAAACCGAGATAAACTTTGGCAGATACTGCATGAAGAACATATACACTCACATGTAATACGAGCCATACAAAGCTTATATCAAAATTCTAAAATCAAAATTAAATTACCAGATGGAGAAATAACAGAACACATAAACACAGGCAAAGGTGTTCGACAAGGATGTGGACTATCTCCACTCTTATTTAATATATATATTAACAGAAAGTGCAAGAATGGAAACAAACAGTAAAACAGTGGAATTTCAATAACTAGGAATAAAATAATTCAAACAATATTATATGCTGATGATCAAATAATATTATCAGATTCCGAAGATAGCTTACAAATAGCAGCATATCAATTATTCAAAATTGCCAGCAAATATAATATGAAAATTTCCACATCAAAATCCAAAACAATGGCAATGTGTGGAAAAAAACATACAACGGGTGAAAATTGAGATTGATGGAAAAATTATAGAACAAGTGTCAGATTTCTCTTACTTAGGAAGTGTATTTGCAGAGTATAAGAGTGACATTGATTCAAAATTACAAAAATATAATAAAATGAATGGGGTAATACGAAGACATTTTGGTAAACAGATGAGGACAGAGACAAAACTAAGATTACATAACGTCACATCAAAAGCTGCTCTAAAATACGGAAGTGAAATTTGGATTTTAAATAAAAGAAACTCTCATAAACTTCAAGTAAGCCAAATGCGCTTCTTACGATCATTGTTAGGAGTTAATAGACTGGATCACCAAAGGAACACTACTATCAGAGGAAAACTTGGAGTAGCAAGTTTAAATGAAGATATCCAAAGATACCAACAAGAATGGAAAAATCATCTGAGAAGAATGGCAAGAAATAGACTTCCAAAATTGGCATTCCAATATACCCCAACTGGACATAGGGACCAAGGAAGACCAAAACATCGGTGGAAAGATCAAGACCATCTTCGCTAGGTTTACCGTACAGGCCACATGGCCTAAAACGAATTTGTTCATGATGATGATGATGTATATTTACCTTGTCGTGGTGGAGTGGCTTGCGTGTTTAAATGATCCCGAGAGCTATGCCGGTGGTAGCATTGCTGCCAATAGGGTTATCCATGCCCGACTGGTCGAAGGTGATAAGCCAGACGAAAAAAAAGTACCTTGGTCGAAAGAGTGACGATCTTTCACCGTAAAAATACAACCGTCATGAAATGCGGACATGGGTTCAACTGGGGTAAAATTTTCCGGAGGTCAAATAGTCCCCCATTCGGTTCTCCGGGCGGGGACAACTTCAGGGAACACATGTCAAAGGCTCATAAATCTACATTATATAATGGAAATGGACAGCTAATGACAAATAAGGGAAATTTTGAGGAATTTGAATTCAAATACCTAGGAACAATAATCACAAACAGGAATGAGATGCACAAGGGAATTAAACATAGGCTCAATTCTGGAAATGCGTGTTATTATGCATTACAGAGACTCTTGACTTCCCAACACCTTTCAAAAAACGTTAAACTGAAAATATATAAAACTATTATTCTACCAGTTATATTATATGGATGCGAAACATGGTCTCTCACCTTAAGGGAGGAAAGGAGATTACGAGTATTTGAGAATAAAGTTCTTAGGAACATTTTTGGATTAAAGAGAGATGATCAGACAGGTGAATGGAGAAGGCTGCATAATAGTGAATTACATCTTCTTTATAGGAAGCCAGATATAATGAGAACAGTTAAGTCTCGTAGACGGCGATGGGCAGGGCATGTGGCACGAATGGGGAATGATAGACGTGCATGGAAACTTCTTGTAGGAAAACCAGAGGGAAAACGCCCAGTTGGTAGACCACGAATGAGGTGGGAGAATAACATTAACTATGATTTGAGTGAAGTAGATTATACGGGAGATGATTGGAAAACATTGGCTCAGGATAGGGATTTATGGAGAGCTTATGTCCGCGCGGCCATGAACCTACGGGTTCGATAGTGTAAGTGAGTTAGTTAGAGTTAGTTAGGTATTTAATTATGAAATCCAAACAAATACAAGGAACAAAACATGGCAACTAAAACAAACAGGCTTCTATGAAATATAGCACTAACAAAATTTAGATCAGGTACAGTTTGTATGATTGCTATTTTTTACATTGCATAAATATATTAAATTCTAGTAGATGCAAATGTAAAAATAACATTAAATTTTAAGATTCAGAGCAAGCAAACCATTCCAGAAGGCATTTGTCATATTTGGGCAAACAAGTGGTTAAAGTTATTAATCCACAATTAATTCTAGGGACTGTTTGAGAACACTTTTTGCA
The DNA here is from genome assembly GCA_030220185.1 of Diploptera punctata. Classification (NCBI taxonomy): domain Eukaryota; kingdom Metazoa; phylum Arthropoda; class Insecta; order Blattodea; family Blaberidae; genus Diploptera; species Diploptera punctata. The sequence continues at coordinate 328,574 of JASPKZ010004915.1, read as the reverse complement.
ATTACAGTTACATTTAATATTAAAGTATGAACATGGTGAAATGTAGTTAGAATTATTTTAACGTTAGTTTTGCATTAAATGGGCAATTATCTAAACTGTACCTACTCTAAATTTTCTTAGTGCTATTTATCATGAAAGCCTGTTTGTTTTAGTTTCTATGTATTGTTTCTTGTATTTGTTTGAAGTAATGTCGTCTTGGACCACTTGTGTTCGGAACAATCCAATTTTCAATTCTGTTCATAATACATAATTAAGAGTTATTTTTTGTTAAATTATACAGCCTGTCCGTCAAAAGTGTTTTGCACTATGAAAAAATATGCTGGGCATCACACAATTTTATTGGAGCATACTTGTATCACGCTGTATTTGATCGTTTGATGTAAATGAGAAAAATGTTGGCCTTACCTACAAGAACTTCATTAATTTCACAAAGCACTGCTTAAAGTTTAGCAGCAGCAGTCTTTTCTATATTTAAATACTGTAATGTATTCACAAAGTAAGAATACCCTTACGTAACAAGAAATAACTGTCTGCTACTTGAGTAGAAGAACGTGAGAGGTTAATATTCCAACATTTTTATGTTTTCATCTAGGCTCATGTTTTTGTTTTGGGGATCGAGGTTTGGACAAAACTTGAGCATTCTGTGACTCCTGATCCAATTATTTGTTTTCTAAAATGTATTTATTGTGTTCAGAAGGGATACTGAAGAATGTTTACTAGTCCACCATATTAGATTGTCAAACATTTCATAAATATATGCATTTCAAAAATGTTTAAATTAATTTATAGAACTTTTATTTAAAAAACCATAATTTGAAAGTTGAAAAATATGAATGAATATGACATTTTCACTAAAATATGAACATTTTCCCCAAAATATTATGAAATATGAAATTTGTTTTTGATCTTTTTATATCTGTACATAACAAGAGATGTACAGATACTTTGCCTCAGTGCTCTCTGGCTAATAGTCTAAAACATGAAATTTCATAAAATTCCTCGCTCTTATCATGACGAATACAGGGCAAGTCAAAATTATGGACCCGATTTCAAAAATTTATTCTGTGAAATCTACTGAACATATCATAATGCGAGATATATGCCCTGAAAGGCAAACTTTCAAAGTTTAGTCTCTCTCCCGTGTGGTTTCATTTTCTACCTCTACGCTGCGCAGGAAGTAGGTAAAAGAAATGGCGATGACTGGAGAGCAGAAGTCGTTCTGTGGGCTTGAATACCATGTAAGCAACTCTGTGATTAGTGTTCAACGTCATTTCCGTACCAAATATGGACGAGACCCGCCTACTGGAATGGCCATTCGTATGTGGTATGCAAAGTTCAGGGATTGGGCTGCATATGTAAGCGAAAATCGACTGGCCATCCTTCGACTGGGGAAGGGACACTGGAACGTGTTCGCTCATGTTTCGTGCGGAGTACACAGAAATCAACCTAACGGGTGACGACGGAACTGTATCTTCTACAGAAAACTGTATGGCGGATTCTGCGGAAACGTTTACCATTGAAACCCTACCGCTTGCAATTGGTACAAACATTAAACGACAGTGATTACGATATGAGAGCGTCCTTCTGTGCTGATTTGCTCGCATTAAAGGAGGAGGATGGATTCTCCGAAAAAGCAATTTTCAATGATGAAGAGACGTTTCACCTTTCCGGGAAAGTGAATAGACACAGCGTAAGAATTTGGGGAACTGCTAATCCCAGTGCAATTATGGAACACCAACGCAATTCACCCAAAGTGAATGTGTTTTGTGCCATTTCCCAAGAAAATATTAATGGGCCTTTCTTCTTCCTTGAACCTACTGTGACAGGACATGTTTTTCTGGATATGCTGCGACAATGGCTCCTTCCACAGCTCGAAGAGGATAGTGCAGATTTCATTCTTCAACAGGATGGTGCCCCTCCGCATTACCATGGCAGTGTTCGTGACCATCTCAATGCGGCATTGGAACAACGCTGGATAGGCCGTGCATCTCAAGATGATCTACCTCTCATTCATTGGCCACCTCGTTCCCCTGATTGACCCCGTGTGATTTCTTCTTGTGGGGTTTGCGTACAGGATCTTGTTTACGTACCAGCACTTCCAGCAACATTGGATGACCTTCGTACCCGCATCACTGAAGCCACTGCAGAGATTGACTGCAACACACTACACAAGGTTTGGCAGGAGATAGACTATCAGCGTGATGTGCGTCGTCTTATACGAGGTGCTCACATAGAACTCTTGTGATATGACTGAAAAAAACTTTGAGAGTTTGTATTTCTGAGCATATATCTCACATTATGATATGATCAGTAAATTTCACAGAATAAATTTATGAAATCGGCCCATCATTTTGACTTGTCCTGTACTACACTTCTGCTATTTCGTACTCAATCTTCGTTGACCGTATTTTTGAAATAATTTCGTTTCCATTAAACAAACGCTATTAGAATTGAGACGATTCGTAAATTGATAGTTCATTCGGAATTCACAATTAAGAATCGATTAATTTACTTACAGGATTCTAAAAATGTAAGTTTGCTACAAATTATCTCCAGAACTTCATTTTTAAATAACTTATATGTTATGATTTATGAATCACATATTAATGAAATAAAAATGATGATGATGACGACGGCGCCGGTGGCCCTCCCCTCACACCGGCCCTCTTAATTTTCCTATTCACCTTCGGGCCTACGGTCGCTGTCCCGCTTCAGGTGTCTAATTTTCCCGCTGTTCGCGCAGATCGGTCTTCCATACCTGCGACGCTCGAATTGTGGTAAGCGTCGCCTTTCGGTATCGCCTGCAGTCAAGTGTCTAACTCATGATGACGCCGCCAGGTGAAGATAGCGTGTTGTCTCTTTTTCCCCTCCAGACGCAATGCTGCATTCAGGGGATCAATTCAAGGTGTAATATTTCGCCAGCAGCAGGTGTTGTTTAATCTCACGTTCCCTTTGATCACTTTCGAATGCAGACGCCGCCTCCCCGATGGTGAACGTCTCTGGGAGTCCGATGAGGGTCTTGTGCGCCATCTGTTCTATTACCTTGAATCAACTGTCCGATGCGCTGGACACGATCTTTCAGCTGGGCCTGATAAGCGGTCCTTAGATGATGATAGTTGTAAGGATTTTCCAGGGCCTCCATGATGTCCTCGTCTCAAGTTGGAATACTGCTTAAAATCTTGCAGTTGGTCCTCGCAAGGAGGCAAAGAACTGCGTCGCTCTTTCATCAGGAGCCCATCCATTGTGGGCGGAGATTGTGTTGAACTGGCGCTTAAAGATACCCCATGAGTCAGACCCGCCGAACCTAGACTTCGCCAACAAATAATTCTGCAGTACTTTCATGACGTATCGAACTTCGGATGTTATAACAAGATGATAGCTATTTTCTTGTTGGCCAAATTTCTCTTCCCATTTTTCTTTAATACTGCTTAATTTTGAATCATTGACTGTAACTGAATTTCAATTTCTTCTCTAATATCGTCAATTTTTTTTTTTTTTTTGGTTACTCAGTTTGTGTTCTTGATATATCAAAATTTCCCTCATTCGTTATTAGCTGTCCATTTCTATTGTATAATGTATTTCTGTGTGTGACCAAATATTCAATTTTATTGATATTTACTTCCAGTCCCAATTTCTTAGTGTTACTCAATAGTGCGTGGGTGTTGGCCTTTAGTGTATCTTCGCTATCGCCCAATAGTACTAAACATCTGCATATACTAACAGCTTATCAATATCATTGAGTTGTAAAGCCTTCCTCATCCTCTAAAGATTTGATGGCATACCCTAGTAAAAATTAAATAGTAGAGGAGATAGTGAATCTGCTTATTTCAATCCATTGTGGATTTCAAAAGTATCCGAAAACTGTTTGCCTACCCGCACTCTACTCGATGTGCCATTTAGACACAATCGTATAAGGCCAGGTCTATACGTAACGTTTTGTCGTCAGTCTTGCATGATCATGCCAAGTTTGTCGAACAAAACGTTGCGTGTGTCCGGCAAATTGGACGTTTTGCATGAACTGAATGAGGTTTGACAAACTCGCAAATGACCGATGAACTGGAGCTTTGTGTACAAGAGTGAGTATAAGTTTGAGTAGTGTATCCGCACGATTTTTGTGTCAGGCTTATTTGATCATTCAAGACTGACGACAAAACGTTACGTATAGATCAGGTTTAAGTCTAACTAACGTTTTAATTAACCAACCTTTAGTAATATTTATATGGACGCAGTCGTTGCAAGCTGGAAAACACTCTCTCAACTCTCGTTCTCTCGCTCCCTCTCTCTCTCTCTCTCTCTCTACCTTTCTTCATATCACTCTATCTCACTCTCTCTTTATCTCACTCTCTCTCTATCTCTCTATTTATCTCTCTCGCCCTCTCTCACTCCCCCCTCTTTCCCCTGCCTCTACCTCTCCTCCGCTCACTCTCCCCCTCTCCTCCTTTCTCCCCCTCACCCTTCTCTCTCTCTCTCTCCTCATCTCTCTCTCTCTCTCTCTCTCTCTCTCTCTCTATATATATATATATATATATGCAATGCTCTTAGCCTACCAGCAAACACAGCTGAGCACACTATACTTCTGACACGATACTATATTTTGAAACGATCAAGTTTGCGGGCGATCCGGTGATACGTATGTATACTGTTAGAAAATCAACAACAGAAAGTCATAGTGCTACTCAGTAACATCATCAATACTTACAATTTAGATATATTAATCGAGAAAACAAAAACGATGAATTTCCACGGTATATAATCAGTGATATTGAAAATTTTGTTAAATGATAAAATCATAGAATTAGTGTATAATTTCAATTACCTAGGCTGCCGTATCTCCTATACTTCTGAAAATGATTTGAAAGAAACTAATTAATCCATTCTATTAACTCAGTATAACCTCAAATCTTATACGAGGTCTACATTATATGTTATAATTGGTTTCCTGCTTCAACTGTATAAAAAAGCATTACATGTAATCTTACCTTATAACAAATGTTGAAAGTGTCATCCTTACTGGATTATACAGGCATTGTATCTGGAAACCACATTCTGGCTGACGGTGACACTTCAGATATCTGAATAAATTCATCATACAGCCGTCGAGCAGACTTGTTCTTAAAACAATTTTACACACTAAAATACCATGCACTGGCGAAATCGGCCTCACCATATTGATTACTTAAAGCTGACTAACTGCATCCATGTGCCGTGAAGGCCAAATCGGATGCGCTCTATACCTGCTGAAGCAAGCCGCATAGCCAACTTCAAATAACTCTGCTCGAGTGGTTACGATTTATAATGTAGACCCCATAGGTACATTTTGCTTACCACACGCCAACCGAGCCTTACAGTGGCACGGCCTGTCGTGAGAGAATTTTAAAATATAGATCACACATACTTTTTTGACCACACAAGTATATGGAGGGCCTCTCCGAATGTAAAATAATGATAAAATTAGATGTGCGAAACCATTAAAAGGACTTTGCGTAATATAACCATAAAATAAACTATGCTTAATTTTGATATACCCTGGCAGTCCAATAACATATGGAACTCATAACTCAACACGTTAATAGAACAGATAGAAGGTTAACAGTTTCGCATAAATTAAATTCTTTGGTATGTTGATGATTACAGACACGATCCTATAATAAATGAAACAATGAGAAAGAATTGAAAATATACTTAATTTAAATCAGAAAATACAAACTCAGAAACTTAATTAACACGCAATGTAACACGGATGAATTCAGCTGGACTTGCAAAACAGGCAATGATATGTCATACGCAATGGCAGAGGAACAGAAGATGGGGAAGATTAAATATCTTGAGAGCAAAACGTGTCACGAAGAATTTCATCCCCTACTGATTACAGAATTTTAGTATTTTAGCATTTTCTTGGGGAGCAATTGGTTGGTACGGCCTCGAAAAGGGTACAGATGCCGACTATGTATACCTTAATAAATCTCGAGAAATGTCACTTGGACTTTTTTAGCAGCTCTGCCAGCAAGTCCTAATCCTACGTTCTCGTCGTGCTCCCTGAATGCAGTCGTAATAGACTGTAGCTAACAGAATGGGACGAAAGGCGAGTTCTCAGCGCCTTAAAACTGAGACCTGTCGGCTAAGGGAGCAAACCCTAAAAAAAATTAGGTCCTCCGTGTCTGGGGGTTAGGCGTCAAAGTGGCAACCTGGCCCTGGAAAAAAGTATATCGCTACGTACTTCAGTAAAATATGTCAGCCGGATGGATTTACATATGACAGACTTAAGCTACGAAAACAGAACTTTGTATTGGCACATGGAATGTTCAAGGCTTGAATACCAAAGAACAAGTAGTAATACATGAGAACACAACAATGGATGCAGATATTATTGTGCTTTCGGAAACAAAAAAGAAAGTGAAAGGACAGGAAACATTAGGAAATTATACACATATCTGGAGTGTAGTACCAAAAACTAGTAGAGCAAAAAGAAGTGTATCCATTTTGATAAAAAATAAGTTGGTAAAATGTATAGTGTATTGGGAAGAAATTAATGAAAGAATTATTAAATTAAATCTCAAACTTTGTGGTATAGAGCTTATAATAATAGGAGTGTATGCCATAAATGAGGATGCAACAACCATAGAGAGAAATGAATTTTTTGACAAACTGTCAGAAATTTTGGACAAAATAAAAAAAATTAAGAAGGAGATTTTAATAGTCGAGTAGGAAGTAGAATGAAAGATGAAGTGATTGGACCATTTGGGGAAAAAGTGGAAAATGACAATTGATAAGTTTATGTAAACAACATGGCTATATGATAATGAATAGTTTCTTCCAACATCTGAAAATACATAAATACACATGGGAACAGCCAACAAAAAATCTCAAATCAATAATTGATTATATAATTCTGAAACAAAAACGTGATATTAAAGTGAAAGATGTTAGAGTGTATAGAAAACCAGATTCTGAAAGTGATTTATATGCTTTTTGGATAATTCATATTAACAAGTAGGAAAAAACAAAATATTGAAGTAACAGAAGTCAGAATAAATACAACCCTTTTGAATGAGCAAAGATATAAAGGAAGCATACTCTATGATGAGAGTATAAAATATATTTTTCAATCAAGATTAAAGCAAAAACTTAATTAAAATTTAAATAAACCTGCAGTGGAAATGTATGACCAATGAAAGGAAAGTAAACATTCAGCAGTTTTAGAAGCACTTGGGACTGAAAATCTAGAATTAAAAAGAAATAATGAATGGTTTAATCACGATATTAAAAAAAATTAGTAGAAGAAAAAAAGAAAGCACGGATGAAAAGGTTATCAGATCACTCAACAACATCTCGAAATGAATATACTTACTTACTTACTCACTGGCACTATCGAACCCGTAGGTTCATGGCTGCACGGACATAAGCTCTCCATACATCCCTATCCTGAGCTAATCCTTTCCAATCATTCCCTGTATAATCTACTTCCCTCAAATCATAGTTAATGTTATTCTCCCACCTCATTCTTGGTCTACCAACTGGACGTTTTCCCTCTGGCTTTCCTACAAGAAGCTTCCATGCAAGTCTTTCATTCCCCATACGTGCAACATGTCCTGCCCATCGCAGTCTACGAGACTTAACTGTTCTTATTATATCTGGCTTCCTATAAAGACCATGTAGTTCATTGTTATGTAGTCTTCTCCATTCACCTGTCTGTTCATCTCTCCTTGGTCCAAAAATTTTCCTAAGTACTTTATTCTCAAATACTTGTAATCTCCTTTCCTCTCTTAAAGTAAGCGTCCATGTTTCGAAATGAATATATCACTTTAAAATATAAAACAAAGGTGGAAATGAGTAGAACAAAAAATGAGTACTGGGATAATATATGCTTGAATATAGATCATTCGATTGGATATGCTAGATCCAAAGAAGCTTGGAAAACATTACAAAATATCAGGAAATCAGAAAGAAAGAAGATAAATATTTAGTTGATAAGACCATCAGAATGGATGCAACATTGTAAAGGTTTACTTTAAGAAAATAGAAATGAGTTTCAACTTCAAGATACGGATGTAGAATATAAATTTGACACTCCAGAGATAACAGAAGATGAAGTAAAAAGAGCTTTGAAAGAGGCAAGAAATATTCAGACGGAACTCCTAAAACATGCAGGAGATATTTTAGTAATATTTTTAACAAAACGTTTTAATAAAATTGAAATTGGAGATGATATCCCAGAAGACTGGAATTTATCGTACGTTACTCCTATTTTTAAAGAAGGTGATAAAAAAACTGTGTTCCAGTTATAGAGGTATAAGCGTTATACCTTCAACAGCTAGGATTTTTGGTAAAATTATACATTTTAAACTTAAAGAGATAAAAGATAACTTAAGAGAAGAACAATATGGATTCCGGAGTGGAAGATCGTGTATTGATAATACTGTATATTCTGTATTAGACAATTACAAGAGAATCCTAGCAAAAAATAAGGAACTACATATGACCTTTATTGATTTAGAGATCGCATAAGATAGTGTACCTCGACAATTGTTATGGACGGCAATGAGAAATATGTATATAAGTGATAAATTGATTAATATTGTTAGGAGGATCTATAGTAATACAAAAGCTAAGGTAAAGATATATAATTTAACAGAGGAATTCACAGTGAATAAAGGCCTTAAGCAGGGATGCAGTTTGTCACCAATTCTTTTTAACATTTATTTAGACCAGTCTCTTATGGTATAAAAAATGTTCTGAAATGGGTATTCCCATAGGAAGAAAAGTACTGCATTCATTGTTGTTTACAGAATATCATTTTTTTTTTCAGGGGATGAAGATGATATGAAATATATGATAAATAAACTAATGGAAGAATATAAAAAATGGGAACTGAATTTAAATTTACAGAAAACAGAATATATGTGTTTGGGAAAGGATATGGATGATCTCATGCTTGAAACAAGGAAAATAAAAAAAAAAAGTGAATTTTTTAAATATCTTGGGTCAATAATTACAAGTTTAGGTACCTGTGAGAGAGTGTACAGACTAAAATTGCAATGGCAAAAAATGCAACTAAGACATTACATGGAATAATTTGGAACAAAAATATTACAAAGGAAACTAAAATGAAAATTTATAAGAGCATAATACAGAATATTTTGTCATATGGAAGCGAAACTTGGTCTTCGATGGAATTACAAAAGAATAAAATTAGAACAGTTGAATTTGATTATTTTAGAAGAAGCCTCCAAAAAACAAGGCAGGATAAAGTAAGAAATAAATACCTTTGGAGAGAAATGAATGTCTCCACATCTGTTGTTAAGAGGATTGAAAATCAAACGCTTAAATGGTGTGGCCACGTACAAAGAATAGAAAATGAAAGATGACCATAAAATATATACCAATGGTCGCCCCCCCCCTGGAAGAAATAAACGTGATAGACCAAGATGGAAATGGAAAACCTTCGTCAGAACTATAATGGATGATAGGAATTTGGAAGAAGGAGATTGGAACGATAGAGATAAATGGAAACGAAAGACGGCAAACCTATAAGCGGGGGAAAGCTTTCCACACCGGTGAAGGATGATAAGGATGATGATGGCCATATGATTTCGGGAACCGTTTGGGTCTTAAAGTTTTCCTGACATTATCTTACAGGTGAGGAAAAACCCCGATAAAAACCTCGCCCAGAAAAACTGCCCCGACCGGGGATCGAACCCGGGCCCGCTGCGTGACAAGGCAGCACGCTACCTCGAGACCACAGCGGTGGACTATGTGTGTGTGTGTGTGTGTGCGTGTGAAAAAAGTAGTAAATGCCTGAACCGGGATTTGAAACCCCCGGACCTCTACCTTGATACGTTAGTGTGCTATCCAAGCCTGAACTTTTTTTTTCCTTTATTGATACTGTTCAGATGTGTTCTAAACAAAACTAGCTACTAAGCATTGAACATTTCTTCGGATTGGAATAATAGGAAAGTCAATATAATAGGAAAGTGGTTTAGTTATTTTCAATAAGCTTCAGATATCCTTCCAAACAAAGAAGATTATGAACTGCAAATACGACAATTTTGCAGTATAAGTAAAAATATTTTAAGAACTATAATAATTTTTTATTACCGTTTTTAATGAATTAAAAGCAATGCATTTTAAAAATTCAGCTGAGTTATTTGTAATATCTAGTTTTGAGTTCAATAGTAAAGTGATCCCACTACAGGCCTCAGGATGTCCTTGGGGTAGTAGGAGGTTAAGGCTCCCACTTTGAACAGCCGGGTTGTCAGCTCTGCGTGACGGCCGTCTTTACCCCCAAAACAAACGGCTGGTACTCATTTTCATTAGAGGTTGAGCCGACCCCAGGGCCATGGTGCCACCACAAAGTTTGGGTCAGTTTAAAAATCCTGACCCCCACCGGGACTCGAACCCTCGACCTTCCGGCTAGTAGTGCAGTGCGTTAACCACTACGCTACGGCGTGCCCCTATGAAATTATCACCCCAAAAATATTTTTACAAAAAAAAAAAAGGTAATGTCTTCATAAACAGATGTCATTTTAAAGAACAATTGAATAATTATTTTAATATACCGGTACTCATTTTATTTATTCACTGAAGCACTTTTCTTTGAAAATGACTATAATGAACATAAATCAAAAGTTTATGGTTTTTACTCTTTATTTACTATTTTTATATATAGTTTTATAACACATTTCAGGTTGTTTGGGCTTTTCATCAAAGTAATTCAAAATAATTGAAAATGCCCATTCAAAATAGACAGCACATTTTGTATTAATGTATTTTTTTTTAATATTACAGTATTAACTCCACATATACTTATATATTATATTCAAAACTGGTTGGTTGAAAAGCAAAACCCACATGATTATCCTGAGAAATTTGAAGTAGAGAAGACTGCATGAGACAAAGTTACTTCTGTACAGACTTTGAGGGAATACAATGCAGATGAGTTAAAAATTGTGTTCGATACTATGAGGTTTCCAAGATAATTTAAGAACAGGAACAGTTTTTTCTTCAACCTAGATTAGTCATGTTAACATTTTGATCAAGATTTTTACCTTAAGTTAGGATAATTAAGGTACTTCTCTATTCAATAATCTAATATTTTCAATTCATTAACAAATTTGATTAAGTATTCTTGAATACTTATAACTACTGCTCTAGTACATATTTGGACACTCCTGAATTATGTAACAAGTTTTACAATGAATATACTAACCTAGATCAGGATTTGCCTTCTCTGTGGTCAAGCTTTTTTGTATTACAAAATATAATTCATCACAACTGGTAACCCTACTTTAATCAAGTGATACCATCTATTTTAAGTTATAATTTTATGGTAGAAAATGTAATGTTTCTATAGCCTACTGTATAAAATCAAAAGCTTTTAATTTCCACCACAAAATTACAAGACTTGCAAACAAGGCCATCAAAATAAACAGTTCAACACTGAAATGATCAAAGGGTACTCAATATTCCTATTTTATGAATATAATTTTAATAAAAAAGTGAATCTAACGACTCTACTGGCAACTGTCATTTTTGTAATACAATTACTTGATTACAATATTTCATAATTTAAACTGAAAGCTTTTCCTTTTTTTTTTGTTGAGAATGTGCAAGTTCTTTTTCCTTCAGTAGGCCTAGAGAAACTTTCATGGATGAAAAACTTACATTTTCAAGATAAAAATGGATACAAAATGTAAACATGCATGAAGTCAATTATACAGCATTTAGTTTAAAACAGTAATATTTGCAAGGAGAGTAAGTAGTGAATCTATGGTTGGTGAAGAATTTTTATCTACTAGTTCATAAAAATTTGAACTGTTACATGATATAAGAAATACTATTAAACTTCTTCCACTCAACAACGTAACTTCCGTAGCCATCATTAACAACTAAACGATATTTTTCTTATATTTTATTTTTAAGATTTAGGCCAAGAAAAAATATGGTTACAGTAGACATATTTAGAAAATAACACTAAGGTTTTTTCTAATGCCCCAGTTTGTCTTTGATTTTATTTAATAATCATTAAATTATTCACATTTTACACCTCACCTCACATTTTGCATAAACACAGGACCAGTTTCAAAAGATTTGCATTTCATTGTAAACTAGCATCTGACTTGATGTCTGTTGACCTTTTGACACTGCTCCAGGGTTTATATAATGTGAGATATAAAATCAAATTCATTTAATGCAATAATAATGGCTAACACTTAAATTTTAGTTTAAATATAAGATTAGATATGTTGGCCAAGTTAAATATTAACTAATTCACTAATCACCGATTCGATTAAATTATAAAACACATAAAAAACACAATTTAACAAATTACAAGCAGAAATTTCCATACCTCATTAAAACATAATATGCCATTACACTAATTGTTAAAAAAATCTATCAAAGAGATGGTTGCCAAATCAGATATTGAAAACTAACAGTTTTATAATTATGAGAGATTATCTTATTTAATATAAAAAAGAACCTGCACAACGTAATCTCATTCTATTCTGAAAATTTTATCTAAAATGTATGGCTTTTAAAATTAATGCATTGTCACATATTCAGGATTAAATGAATTACATATTTCTATTAATTGTATTTGAACACGAAATCTCATCAAAATGACATCTAAGATTTCAACAATCACTTCTTAAGATATGTCTCGAACACCATCATCTAAATGCATCACGATAATAGGTCTAACGCTGTCTCAGACACAATGCCTTCGCCAGAACATTACAAAATATGTTTTAACACTGTATATAGAATGGTAAATTCATTAGTAAGGCAGCTATTTTCTTTTTTAATCCTGCTCAACTCAAATGTAGCAAGGAAAAGGAACTAATTTCAAGTTCAAACAATAATACATTTCTCCTCTTCGTAATTTACTCTGTACAAGCAAAATAACTTCACTAAAATTGGCCATGGTTACAAACAGATCTCTTAACCACAGGGACTGAGAAGAGAACATTTCAGTAGATTCACATATTCATGTAATATTCAATCTGATTTTGATTTCCAATTCATAGTATGCACATTAATATAATTCACAAAATGACTAATGCAAAAAAAAAAAAAAAACTAGAGTTAGCCATTAAAAATTTATTGTCAGCATCTTCCTTGACCCACAGTATATTCATTATGAAATGGCACATTCAATGACATAGGAATTATTATTACTGATACAGAATCTCTAAACGTGACTAGTTTTAGGTTGGTGAACACAATTTTAAGCAAATCACAGGCTTCCATTAATACAGAATCTAACAGTTTCTCACATTTAAAATTCCAGATTTAAAGAAAATATCATAAGTAGATATCTTTACAAAAATAAGTTATGCTTAGAAACATTATTTATTTATTTTTAAAGTTAAATGGTAATTTCATAAAATCAACAGTTGGTAAACTATAAGATTATGAATGAATGATTAAATATTTAAAAGAATTCACACTACAGAATCACTTCTGCTTAGACATCAAATTAAACTGAAAAGAAAAAGTTAATATCTAACGACAACACTCTTTAGTTTAACTTTTAGGCAACAAGATGAGAAAAATTAAGTAAAAAAAAATAAGACAATAAAAATAAAGCGTTTCTTTTAATTGATTAATACAAAAACTGAGCAGTTCATCTATTTTGTAAACATTAATAATAGTCTAATATATGGGAATTGTTTGCCAACTATTGATTTTAAGAAATTAAATTACTAATGGAGATGATCTACTGGTGCTGTTGCTAACTTATATGTATGCCATTGAGATTTAATATTACATGTGAAAGAAACCCAATTTGTTATGAATTATTTTAAAATTTCATGTAAAATCAGCATAAATAGGAGAGGCACTACGCTAGCAAATTATCGCTAGATTTTAGGTTAGTTTCATACATGAATATTATGCCATTTCAATCTTAGGGCTAAGAAGTTGCATTAATTTATGGATAGGCCCTCACAGGAAATACTCCAAGTCTTACTAAGCTATGCGAGAGAGCATGTGCAAACAAAAGGGACTTGGAAAAAAATGTATGTATATATATATATATCAGCTATGCTAATAAAATAGGCCTTTAGAATAATAATATGCTAACTCACAGAATATTAGCCAAGAAAATATTCCAATTATCATATGGAGTTTCTCCTATGGACTATTCAGAACTATGAAACTACGTAATGCCTGCAGCCTGAAGTATGGCATAAGTATCCTATTGTTTATATTTATATATATATATATATATATATATATATATATATAGTTATTTTGCAGTCTTTTTGTTACAATATTACTGAAAAAATACATAAAATGAATCCTCTTTCCACTAAATCTAAAATGGATGCCAAAACCCATAATTCCTTCCATACAAAATATAATATATACACTACTAGTCTTTCCAATATGTATGCAAACAGATTTAATGATACATTATTATTATTATTATGATTGTAATTAACTACCTAGATCAAACCAAAACTTACTGGTACTTCTCAAACTCTAGTCACTTACTTAAAAATTGTTTTTTTCTTTAATAAGGAACAACAAAATAAATTTCCAATTAAGGCAGCAAAATACTTTTAACCGTTTTTAAAATTAGCTATCTACTATTATTCTTTACCAAGAGAAAATTTAAATTTTTATAATCAAAACATATTCATGTTCGTTTATTAATTTTTTTCTAAAATCATTGCTTCTATGACTTTAAATTTAACTATTATTAAGAAAAGATCTCTTCTATGGCAGACAGGTACCCATAATTTTAAAAATTATTTAATGTCCCCCCTGCCACCCTGAGACTAGTTTATAAAACATTCACTTGGTTTAGGCAGCCATGCAAAATAATAAAAGTACTTCGCGGGGGGAAGAGGGGGGTTACATACATTCCTAATAAATGCACATTTACTCGCTACTTTGTGCTTTTTCTTCTGGATTGGTTGCTGAAGTGTTGCACACATACACACTAACTTCAGGCTGCAGAAACATTTACACGAGATTTTTTAACTTGCACAACCAGATTTAACATTAAATGTGTTCACAGCCACACATCTTCAACCAATCAAAATGTTAAGTTAATTTTCGGAATGGTTGTTTCACTATTTTACTTTCTTCTTATAAAAGAGATAAATGTTATTGAAGAACAAACACTTCAGCGGCACAGAGTCAGTGCCCTTGTCATTAACCTTCACCTGATATGGAATTACACCACTCACTCATGTCTGGTAGCAGGTACTTTTGCATCCTTGGTGCTCGCGGAAGGACGGGTTCGCGAATGTGTAACGAGAGCGCGAGATCACGAGGAGCATGCCATCCAGGCAGTGGTGCACGTACATGAGTAGCAGGGATGTTGTTGCAGGGGTGCCAGAGCAGTGGGTGTCGTAGGGATGATGGGTGCATAATAGTAACCATTAGCATAGAGCAAGGCAGTGGGCGGATGATGCTGGGAGAGGAGCCTTTGTTGTTCCTGACACAGTACATGGTATGCAAGCTCTTCTATCAAGGATAACGTCTGGCGACGCTCATGGCCCATCAGACACACTGTGGACTCCTCCACCACACTGTGGAGCAGCATCAGGTAGCGGTACTTGAGACTTTCCTCATCAGGACCCACAAAATGGTTCCAAAGATAATTCTCCAGTTTGGCACGCTGCTGACCTATGTCAGAGAAGTCTATGAAGAACCTGGAACACATATAACGTTCCAGAGTCTTGATATAGTCTGGCCTCGCTGGACGGTATGCTTTCACTAGGAGATTGCAGTACTTTAGCAAACCACCACCGCGGATCTCTTCGGGGTGTCGTGTAGCTATCAATTTCTTATGAAGATGATACAGTGCCTCCTGGAAATCACCGTACACGGATTCGCCCACTACTGTTGGATAAAAGTTTTCTCCTATCGGCAATTCGCTGCACTCATAGAAAAGCAGAAGGGAATCCAGAACAATCTGAAAAGAGTCCACAGAGAACTCGAACTGGCGGCGCATAGAGTCCACAAATTTCAATTCAACGTTCTTGTGGCCGCGCGAATTGCCCAGCGAGATGAGAGACCATCGGTCACCGTCGTGATTCACTTTCACCATTTTGCTCACGTAAGCTTCTTTCAAACTACAGGTTGTTATGCGTTTTCTGCTTACGCCTTCCGGCAACAGATCGAACAATGATCCAAGCACGGCAGTCTTTACGCGGTCGAAGTTCCGGCCACCGGATAATTCCACGCCGAAAATAAGGTCCAGATCATTGTACGGCTGCGATTCTGTAGCGAGAACATGCGACGCGGCGCCGCCATTCAGACGAATATCCTTGACGCGCATGCCCGCTCCGCCAGACGCTGTATCGGCTTCCAACTTGGCGCGAACCACGGTCACCAGGTCGCGCAAACGCACTTCCAGTGTAGGGAAGTTTCCCCGGCCATGGATGCTTACTACTTCGTCCATTACGTCATTCAGGCGTCTCACTTGTTCATAACTCAACACAGCCAGCCGTTGTTGCCCTCCTCCACCCCCACTGCCGGTACTACCATCCTCGTTCGTAGCGCCGTTTTTCACACTGCTTAAGTTATTTAGTGACTCCATCATGGTCACACGTCGGCGGCAGTCCTCACCGATCTCCAATGAGCCACACTAAAACAAAAATCACACATACTGTTTTAGTACAACGCCCTCTTGTTAACGAATGAATACATTTTGTTTAAGGGTCATTCATAATATAAAGTAATACAAATTAGCTAATAAGATTAAGAATTTAAATAATTAGGATGTTGTTTAGAACAGAAACGGCATTACATTTTCCACAAAATGTCACCTCTACAAATAAGATTAAAGTTTGGCTTTTATGTTTCCCACGTTGTGTAAGAAACGAAAATATTATTTAAAAAATATATCTAATGAAGATTGTTAATATTTTACCCCCATCATCCAATAATTTCGATCACGCACCACATCTTTCTCCCTATTGCAGTTTAATTCTAGGTTAGCAGCTAGATTTCGCTAGAGGAAAAAAAAACTTACGTATCCTTGCTTATAAACTAAACGTATTATATTAATTTTTCAATTTCCTTACATAAACCGAGTCCCTGCTATAAAGTTCTAACAATGATTGATTTTTCACTTTTGAATAGTGACATCAGAATAACAAATTAAGATAAATAAAACTATTATAGTTTTATACGACTTTCCTGTATATATAAAAAGTCGAAGTTTAAATAGCTTTATTCAATATCTTAATTACATTATGGGTTTTCATCAAGTGAACGCCGAATCCAATGAGTAATGTAAATAAAAGTACTTTAACCTATAAGATGCAGTCTCTTATATAACGTCCGGTGCATATCCTTATAGTAACGAAGGAAAGTAAATCGATTCGCAAAATCACGTAACACAAAAAAAAAATAGAATACCTTAAAACATATTCCTAACACAATGATTGACAAAAAGTAATTTGAAGCTATTACAAAAATCCGTGCATAAACTCATTTATTAAAATAACCTGATATGCGAAAGGAGCAAAACACGTTCACCTTCAAGTAGCACACACGTAATATTGCTGCGTTTTGTTTATTAATAAAGAATGTTGCTTTCACTTCACTTTTATTTTTTTTTATTTGACATGCATTACACAAACGAGAATTATAATTCTAATATTCAAAACGACTTAATCGCAGCAGTCAAAAGAACGTATTATCAGCGAAACTACGTTACTGGCGTAGCATTAAATCCACTGTACATCGAGTCACTAAAATGTCATAGGTTAACATATGGAATGAAAGCACGGCAAAAAGCTTCCATTGTAACATGCTTTTCACTCAATAACATTCTAAATGAAGCTAAATATTACATGTTTTAACGTAATATCACTGTTTAATGCAACGTATCACTTATGTGAATTATCCTATGAACACTTTTTTGGACAGTAATTATAAGTATAGAATATAATAATATTTGAACGAAGAGCGATCCCAAAACACACGCTAAAATACAAAATGTATAAACCAACCTTATGGTAACTGTCAACTCGAGAGTGACAGCTGGAAGCTTCTATTGGAACACCGCCTGGCACCTGCACAGAACTAAGCGTCTACTCTCAACAAGAGCCGCTGTACGACTGATAACGGCCGTTCCGTGTTGCCAGGCAACACAAGCCGAGTGAAAGGGAATATAGTCTGTGACGTATAACCAATGAGACAGTCTATGTGAAGTGGTGCAATCTCTCGGTGGAACGTTGAAAAATAGCTCCGTGACGTCATATTCTAAAGCGTGGGTGTAACGGGGTTACAATATCTCATTGCGTGGGAGGTTTTATACAGGGGAGCGGCCCTGGGAAATACTAAATTTAACCACCTACGCTTTTCGAGTTCTGCCGAGGGTGCATTTTATTGACGTTTCTAGAGTCATTGTAAAAGTCTATTTAATTTTCATATCAACGAATCTTTTGATATATGACGCCAAAATTGTTTCCATCTTTTAAACAAAAACTTTTTAAATATACTTAATGTTTAAATTAATATTTTACATAAATAAGATAAGCGTATTATAATGTGATGTAATAGTAGATACCGACATTTACAAACATAATTTATTAATAAACTAAACAAAACATTAGAAGATTAGTAAATGCCAAAATGTTGCAATGATACTGTAACATATTTCGTAATTAAACGAAGACAATAGCGTCCTTAGTTACTTCAATAAAAGAAGTCATAACAGAGACATTTATTTACTGTTGATTTAAAATTCCTGAAAATTGCAAAAAGACTTCGATTATGATTCAAAAACAGATTACTGTACCGGTACTATAAATCTGCCATGTTGTGTTAAAATTTCTAAATCAAATGCATTTATTGTGTATTTTAATATTAATTTGACGATAGCCTCAAAATTAGGCGAGAGTCCACAAAGTGTACTCAAATCAACAATAACTAACTCACTAGCACTGACTAACTACTGCTGCTGCTGCTACTGCTACTAATACTAATACTACTACTACTTCTAATAATAATAATAATAATAATAATATATTTTTCATAGTGTTCTATCCTAGGGCAGGTCTTTCACCGCAATCATAGCATTTTCATGCCATGCTTTGCAGCTTCACTAGGTAATTATAGGTGTGGTAGCTTCCCGTTGTTTTCCACACCGCGAATGATATGGGTGATAGTGATAATGATGATGATGAAGGCCAGATGATTTTTGAGGACGGGTTGGGCCTCAAAGCCTTCTGATATTTATCTTACAAGTGAGGAAGAATCTCGAAAACACCTCACCCAGGAAGCTTGTCCCGATCGGGAACCGAACCCGGGTCCGCTGCGTTACAAGGCAGCAGGCTTCCTCGAGACCACACCGATGCAAAATAATAATAATAATAATAATAATAATAATAATAATAATAATAATAATACATAATTAATGTCTGCCCTTGTTAACCATTGCTAACGCTTCCAAGTCTGCGTCAGAGATTTGTAGAGATTGATCACCGGGAAAGCACGATGAATTGTTTTCCAGAACAATGGAGAAAATTCTTGAACGCAGCTTCTATTAAAGTTGATAATAAAAATAAGCAGGCTTATTTATTGTAATTTTATAACATACTAGCGGACCCGACAGATGTTGTCTTGCTCGAACATTCATTTCTCGTGTCATGACCGGACGATAAAAATACGTTACTTTTTTTTTACCATAAAATCCACTAATCAATAAGTTCGCAAGAAAACTCCCCACTGCCATCTGTTGTGGCTCGAGAAGCGTGCATTATGACGTCACACTGTTGTCGCGCTGAATATGTTGGTAAAGCTGATTATTATACATCTGACATAAAACCAATATTCCTATTACCCGACCGCAGCGCCACCCACCGGGTCCAATTATGAATTCACACCATCCAGTGACCCACTCAAACACACACAAAATTTCATCAAAATGGTCCAGTCGTTTGGGCAGTTTTTAATTTCAAATAAACTTCAACTTCTAATTGTCTAATTTCGATCACTTTGGATAATATGTACTTCGGTTTATTTTAATAGAATATACTGAGTTTCGTTGTAAAACATCGAAAATTGAGACCGCTAGAGGTTTTTTTTTTTAATTTAGAGGGTCCAATTGCGAATCTAAAACATCCAGAGACCGACTCAAACAAACACAAACATTTTCATCAAAATCGGTGCAGTCGTTCAGGCAGTTTTTAATTTCGGATTTCAAGTAAACCATCACATATATTTGCCGGATTTTGCTCATTTTTTGCAAGACGTACCTCAGCTTATTTTAGCAGTATATAATGAGTTTCGTTGTGAAACATCGAAAATTGTGACCGCTAGAGCAATTTTTAAATCTTCACTTCAGGTGAAATCCTACTCCTAGTGGTGTTAGAAGATCCAATTGTAAATCTAAACTATCCAGGGACTCACTCAAACATACACAAACAATTTTATCAAAATCGGTCAATTCGTATAGGCATTTTTTTTTTAAATTTCGGTTTTCAAGTAAACCTCCTCTTCTAACGATCAGAGTTCGCTGATTTTTGGATAGTACATACCTCGGTATATTTTAATACGATATTTCGAGTTTTGTTGTAAAACATCGAAAATTGCGATCGCTAGAGCAATTTTTAAATTTTCGTTTCAGGCGAATTCCTACAACTAATGATTTTAGAACATAATAAAAAAACGGCTATAACGGCTAAACAATCGCCGCCTCTGAAATTCTGTATATACAAATTTTCACGAAGATCGGTTGAACGATTTTGAAGTCTATAAAGGACAGACAGACATACATATATATATATATATATATATATATATATATATGGCATGATAAGAAAAATAAGTGCCTGGACGGGATTCGAACTCTGAGTCTGTACCTCAGCGTGTTATCCATTACACCACCAGACGAATCCACTCAAACACTTATTTTTCTTATATATGTATTATATTCTCCATTGTTACTAGATGTCGCGAGAACTCGGTCTTCACTGCCATCTAGTAGCTGACTATAACAAGTAAGCAAATTAAAGATAATATTTTTACTTTATAGCAGTGACGCTTTATCGATTTTATAATTAAATCTTTAACATTGAGCAATGTTTTATATATAAATATATATATATATATGTGTGTGTGTGTTATTTGCCTCACTTAGTATACCTATAATATGCGTATTCCAATAGCCTTATTTAAAAAAGTTAAGTTATATCTCGGGAACATGAGGATATCACAGTTATGTACAGAGGAAGTCTTTCTCTAGAACATAAAGATATTCAACATTACATAGGTAGGCTTTCCAATCTCAGAAAAAAAAGTACAGTTGAATGTTTTAAGGTTGTCATCAGGCGGAGAACCCAAAGTCCCGCATTAACTGTCTTGAAAAATCCGCTCACTTCAAACACAACTGGGGAACCCGATATTCTGACCACATGGACTGTATCCTACTTCTGTCGTGATTGACTCTTGCGTATGTGATGCCTACCGTCCACATGTAAGCCTATCTCAGCAAGGAGTTACAGATCACTTGAATCAGTCAATAACAGTCATACAGTTCACAATTGATTGGTAGATATCCAAAGACTCCAGATGAAGATATCATCAATAATGTTCAAGCGCCTCAATCTTTGCACTTTTCTTTAAAACGATTCAGATTCCGGTTTATATTTCCTTTCTGAAGGAAGTCGTTTTAACACAAAAGAAAATTCAATCAATTATGGCTGGGATCGAACCCGCGAACTTCTGGTACTTGATTACCGTGGTCAGTGTTTTTAATATTCTATGAAAACAGCATTTCTTTGTTAATATAATTTGGCGATAATTTCGGAATATTTTATATTTTGGGAAGATTATGAAGTTTAGTGAAATAAAACTAAATAACAAACTTACTGATACTTCTGTGTCCTTAGCAAGTGTTTTCTAATCATTCCATGTACAATGCATCTCTCTCGAATCCCGCTTATCTCTCGGTCGACCTAATGGCTGTTTTTCCTCTAGTGTTCCTACATTTTCTGTTTGTGCCACATGTCCTGTTCATCACAGTTTACTTCTTCTTCTTCTTCTTCTTCTTCGTCTTCTTCTTCTTCTTCTTCACGGTTTAGGCTTATTTACTAGCCTGTTGCGGCTCCAAATTGCTGCTCTTTCCATCTTTTCTTTGGTCTTCCCAAACTTCTCCTTCCTCGTGGTGAATAGCTGTATGCTGCTTTTGGTATTTTATTCTCAGTCATCTTTTCTAAGTGTTATTTCCAGTTTATTCTGTATTTCACTATTGTTGTGTTTAATTCCTTTACTTTTAGTTGTCTTATTTCTGTGTTGTGTTTTTTGTCTGTTCTTTGATATCCTGCTATTGGTCTGAGGAATTTCATTTCAGCAGCTTGTATGCTGGCAGATTTTTGTGTTGTCACTGCCCATGTTGTTATTATTTATGGAAGTAATAATAGGCACTGTCATTGTCTTGTATAATCTTATTATAGAGTCTTTCCTGGCTTTATTTTTCAAAGTTATTTTTAGTGTTCCTGTTATATAATTAAACTTATTTAGTTTGTTATTTATATCTGTTTCCACTGTGTATGATATTTCGCAACGTATGAAGTTATATCTTTCCACTTGTTCTATTGGTTTATTTTCTAATTTTATATTTGTCCGAACTGGATGAACGCCCTTGAAGGCCATTGTTATTTTTTATTTTTCTCATAATATTTCCATGTTGTATTTTTTTTATATTTAATTTAATTTATATAGCATTCTTTGTAGTTCGTCCTCTGTTTTTGCTATTAAAATTTGGTCATCTGCAAAGGCTACAGTATTTATTAATATATTTCCTAAGGTAATTCCCCCAGTCGTCATTTGCTTCCATGATCTTATCATGTCGTCGAAATAAATGTTAAAAAGCGTGGTTGAAAGTGGACAACCTTGTCTAACTTCTCCTGTTATATGTATTGGTTCCCTTTGATTTATTTTTATATTTGTTTTCTCATACATTTTCTTAATTGTTGCTATCAAGTCTAGTGGAATTCCTTTTTTCACTTAATATGTTCTATAATTTTGGTCTAGACACTTTATCAAAGGCCTTGTTATAATCTATAAAGAGGATGTTCGTCTCTAAGTTGAAATCTCTTCGCTTCTCTATTATTTGCTTTAAAGTGAATACGTTGTCTGTGCTGCTTCTTCCTTTTCTAAAACCTGTCTGCTCTTCTGATATTATTGCATCTACTATAGATGTGAATCTTTGGTTGATCATTTTTGCATATCATATATTTTTTATGCTGTACATAGTAAGCTATAGTTTTCTGGTTTTGTTTTATGGCAGTTTACAATATTTTATTTTCTTATATCATGTTTTCCATAAAGATAATATAGCTAACAGTTAAATAATTGTCTCCATACACTTGTCTGTTTGCCTCTCTTTCGTACAAAAAATCCTAAGCACTATATTTTCAAATAATCTCTTAAAGTCGTGTTAAATATAAAGAACATAATTGTATTGTAGATACATATATACAAAAATATACATACATACTTACATACAGGGATGTCAATATACATACCTTTACTAACATTTTAACATTAATTTCGTTTTAATAAAATAAATCAATGGATCCGCGATACAATTTCAGAAATCTATGATCGACTAAACCGGTTATCACTGCTAGCAGTGGTTAGTATGACGAAATCCCTCAACCTCAACTTTAGTTTTATTAACGATATTTACTTATTTTTATATCAAATAGTTTTTAAGTTGTCCTAATTAATTAATTATTATCTTATTGTAGATCTACACAAAAAAAGGTTTTGGCATAGTCGAAAATCGATCCCGGGATCCCTGGGATTCTATGTCGGACATGCTGACACTTAAGGCAAAAAGTGGTCATTCATATGGTCATGCCTTTTATAAGACTGGAAAAAAGGGTGTTCGTGAGTTTTTACAATAAACAAATCACTGCATAAGAAGGTGGAAAAATAGGAATGCTGCTTGACCCATAAATTGTGAGGGAGTGTAATGAATATTGCAAAAACAAAGATACACTTGAAGAGCTACTACTAAAAGTTCCCCATTTTCATTTTAAAGCAAATTAAGATGGCCTGAGGGCCAGTCTGCACACAAACGATGAGAATAAAATATTTTTCACTAATGTCAATATTTTTGTTAATTATTCTTAGGTATTTTTACTATGAATTAGTTAATTGATTTTATTAAATGAGAAATTGTGCAGTCATTGGTCAGACACCTTGTTACCAGAGCTACTTGGCCTATGAACATACCATTTTAAAAATAATATAGGTAACAATTGCGATGAAATCTAAATGCATGTTTGAAATGTGCGTTCTTTATATTAATATTTAATTTTTAGAGGTGCAACTTATTATCACTTAAGATAGCCAATCTAATCTAATCAACCTCAATCTAATCTTAAAATCCTCAACTTGTGGAATTTTGTGAAGTATTTGTAGTCTTAAATACTAGTAGCCTAAATTGTTAGGGAATCCCCTTATAAACAGCCGCCATGTTATCAGGGGAAAATGTAACATACTGTGAAATATATAAAAAATGATAACTACAGTAACCTATATTAAGACTGTGTGCGAGTTGAAACATGTATATTCTATGCATATGCAGCAACAAATAAATATTTCATAAGCATATTCACTTATAGACGTATGTATTACTTATTGGAAGCCAGATTTTTAAATAGTAGGCCTACAGCAAATTTTAATTTGTAAGATTTTAGTTTCTAACGTTGTTATTCCATATACAAACTATGATTAAAGTCAAAATTGTAGCCTACTGCTTACAGACTGTATCCTATTACCACAAAACAAATTTAATAATAAAAGTAAGATAATTGTTATTTTGAGGTTATATCGCATCTAATACGGTATATTTGGGTGTTTTGGTGCGAAATATGTATATTTTATCAATATCCATGTTTAGCCTAATATAATGATTCTACTTTTTTTTTCATATTGATACGATTATTATTAATACACCCAACAATTCCTCTCTAGAATACGCTTTTAATCCTGCCTTAAACAACCAGATGAGGAGAAGAAGGCTATATATGAGCCTACTACATCTTATTACAAGGATTATTTAACTCATGCCCCAAATGGGAGTCAATGACCAATCACATTTCAATTATTTTTTATTTACAACCAATCACAGTCGTGTTTCGCCTAGAATTTACCAACTAAAATTATCATATTAAAGAGAGCACCTCTTTTTTAACATTCTGAATAGGTCATAGCATTATTTTGCAGAGATTCACTGTCCAAGAAATACGGCTACCAGATTGTATATATAGTGCATGAATGTCAACAGATAGAGCATATGGGAGATAATATAAAACATTTGTAGCAATTGATTATATCACAAAAAAAGAAGAAACCACTGTTTGCAATTTCTTAAACGAATTACTTTCCAGGAAATGACGTTGCAGAAAAATATAATTGATATATTTACATCATAGGACATCAGAAATTAATCAATACCTTTACTGTAAAATTAATATAAAATTATGGAATATTCACCTGAAAGGTCCGTCTCCTCAACTTAATTAATCATTTAACTGTAGCGCTTTCGGGACTTGCCCCATCATCGGCAGGATTCAAAATTGGTGTTTCACTGAAGGTCTGGTAGAGGGGGTTGCATGTATTGGGTTCGTTTTCGTTTATCAGGCTGTCGTTGTGAGCTGCTTTCATGATTTCCATCTCTTTGAGTAATCATGAAAGCAGCTCACAACGACAGCCTGAAACGAAAACGAACCCAATACATGCAACCCCCTCTACCAGACCTTCAGTGAAACACCAATTTTGAATCCTGCCGATGATGGGGCAAGTCCCGAAAGCGCTACAGTTAAATGATTAATTAAGTTGAGGAGACGGACCTTTCAGGTGAATATTCCATAATTTTATATTAATTTTGAATAAACCTCAACGGAACACATCATGAATCTTATAAAAGTTTTATATAGTAGTAGTAAATGTTCTGAAGCTCTTGATTTGTCATCATTCACTTGTTAATACTTATAACGTTGGTTATAAATTTCTCCACTAGGGTGCATTCTTACAATATTGCGATCCTTTGGCACTAAGTAATATGATCTGGTTGCAGTGATGAACAAAAGAAGCAAATGAAGCATAGCAATCGTTTCTCATTTGTTATCAAACATCGCCGTTTACATTACATATATAAATATTTTAAAATAACTACAGTTAAATAATGATTTGTGAGTAAACAGCTTAATTTTATTCGTTAAATAGTCCTAACAAATGCCACTATTGATTTCCAAATTCTCTAGATAAATTCACTCCTCACTTCGTGAGTAGTGAATTTATCGATAATTTAGAAATCACTCGTGGCATTACTTATGATAAATACCACCTAGGCACTACTCCGTCCAAGGTTTACTTGTGGGCGCTAGATGCACACTACCTTTAAAATAAAAGAGAGATGCATTCCTGAAGCAACTAGGGACAAACTGTAACAACCACCACGAAGGGGGCTCATCTAGGCTTATATGGTCACACTTCAAATTCTGGTTCTTGATATTCTCCTTCATTCAGAATTACTCTTTCACGCACATTCTAGTTTGAACTTGTTCTATTATAAGTTATATATATTTAATTTTTTTTTTTAATTTTTAATATATTTTTCTTTCTCTATTTTCAAGTACACTTTGTCACTTTTACAGAATTACTTATTGGCTTTACGGTCCTTAGAATATAGGAAGGCCTACAGCCTCTCCTTTGATAGGAGTATCTAGACCAAGCTAATTTAGTTGCGCTTATATCCCTATAGATATCATGAATTGTATGTGGTTAGCATATCGACGCAATGAGACATCTAATAGGCAACTAATATGTTACTTGGATGACGAAGGCCGGTAAATTTTCTCATTTTCAGGTTTAAGGTTTTTTGCGAGTCTGAAAATCTTCAGACTCGAGACCCATGGCTTAAAGTCACTTCCGGAGGTCTTGTTCCTTGGATTTTTCCATCCTAAAAAGATCAATTGACCCCAGCCTGGTTGTAACATGATCCTCGGGACTGGAAACAAATAACTTAACAATTAGGCCACCGCGGCCGACTTTGTCACTTTTAGCACAGCTATTTGTTAATAAAAATATGAACTTGTGAATTTATGCAATATTTAATACAGAGTTAGCAGATATTTTACATACAACATTACTTTTGTTCGTATTTTATGTTAAAATGTAGGCCTATGTAATAACATTACATTTTTATACAGGTTCCAGTTCAACATAGGCACATTTTTTTAAGGGATTAGTTTTTGTATCGTTGTTGAATACCGGTTAACAGTTATTAAGCATATTCGACATAGGTAGTGTGAAATAAAATCGTGTACTTTGCATGAATTGAAAGTGTTTTGGGAATTATTTTCGAAATCTCGGACTCAACTACCGTAGGCTTCGGCAGAAAACATCTCAACTCATCCGTATAACCTCACTTTTAAACCTTGAAACGTTAATAACTATAACAGTAGGTGGTTTGCTGTTAAAATTACGAATGAACTATTAATTTGATAAGCGGGTTATCTTTGAATGCACGTCAGTGCAACCACTGAAATTATCAACAACATTATTAATTCGTTATCTTATCAGAAACGGAAAGAGCTGGTCCCACTGACCGTGTCGCTAACTCGCTAAATTATAACATTTTACATTTGTGTATTTTAAAGGCATGCAAAAATATTTCCAGAATACGAAAACAGATGTTTCAGATTCCCAAAATATACCGGTAGGTCTACTTGTCTGTTACAACAGGATACTCAAAATTTCATAGCTTTTTGATTTTTGATTTGTTTTTTTTTTGGTACTGTTTCAATAGCTGATAATGTAACATGTTCAGAAAGGTCTGCAAAGTATTTTAAACAAAATCTTACTTAGTTGAGGAGGACTAAAATCCCAGGTAAGTATTTTATTATTACTAACATTTATATAACTTTTTTGATTACGAGCAACTTCCTCTTAAGTTAGCAACAATGTTACTTTCGAATCGTAATATTGGAATATTATTGTTTGTCATTGTCCTCTGTTATAGATAGTTCCGAGATTCATATGACACTGCTTAGTGGTTGAATTATACTCCTATATAATTCGCTTTACAGCCATAGTCTCTCCTGTATTAGGAGTTTGTAGACCAAGCTAATTTAGTTATGCTTTACATCCCTACTGATGTGATATATATTGTACTTATTATTTTTTATTGATTTCATATTAATTTTTCTCTCTTCGCAATTTAAGCTTTTCTTTTAATTCATCATTTGATATGTCAAATTTATTGCATACGGTGCTTTTTCTCGTTAATGTTTCGAAAATTAGTCACGCTATGATTTTTAATATTCTAAATATTGATTACTATATTGACACATTTTTATATGATTTCCCATAATTAAATTAATGTAAATTAATTAAATTATTTTGTAATTTTAAAATGTATGTATTTCTACAACTTACCTTCAAATTTAGTTTAGTGGTTATTATTATTATTATTATTATTATTATTATTATTATTATTATTATTATTATTATTATCTCTACAGCTGTGATCGGTGTAACGTCGTTGCCTCGTAAGCAGAGTTCGACCCCTGGTCTGGTTAAGTTTCTTGGGTGAGATTTCATAGAGGTTTTTCCTCATTTGTAAGACAAATGTCGGGAAACATTAAAGTCCCAATAGTCTCGGAACATCATTTAGCCATCATAATCACCCTAGTATATGAGTGAACGGTGTCTTATCTTGTGTGATTACGTTGTCTCGGAGGTGGCCCTGGCATTGATGTCCTTTATGGTAAAAAAAAAGTATGTATAAGATGAAGAGTTTAAACATCCTCTCCCTTAAGAACATGTCCCTGTCATAAGTAAAAGGCCTATAAAAATAAACTACGGTAGAAAGAGAGAGAGAGAGAGAGAGAAGAGAGAGAGAGAGGAGAGAGAGAGAGAGAGAGAGAGAGAGAGTTAGAAATTAATAATAATAATAATAATAATAATAATAATAATAATATTATTATTATTATTATTATTATTATTATTATTATTATTATTATTATTATTATTATTATTATCTTAAAAAGTGTCAATAACTTTTTTTTTATTTAAATACAAATATTTAAAAATAGATTAAAGAAACGCAGACTTGTCGGTATTTACTAACATGATTTCCCTTTTTAGATCCAGATGTCCTTAAAAAAAAGTATATTCCCATATTTCAATGAGGTGATTTTTTTTTATCTTATTAAATGTTTTAACTTGATAATGTGACAAATGAAAATGTATCGAAAGAGATCTATACAGAATCGATATTAAAAGTTAACACATAGTTAAAAATTATTATCCATGAGCAAATAAGTATTTATTACTTATTTGAAATTTCTGGAAGGGTTGATGAGCTAGTACAGAATGTACTATACACCTGAACCCACGCTTCTGCAACAGGCTGTAATACGCCCTCGCAAACCACACTTATCCAGTGTGCATGTCTGTACTAGCGCTAACAATTTTTAATATTCTATGATTATGAAAAATCCATGGGAGGAGAGCTAGTGGATTATAAATACTCCTACTAAAAGCGCAGATTTCTACTAGGATCTAAACCATATAAGTTAATTTCTGAAGGAAGATAGATCATATAAGATTGTTGATGAATATAGAAGAATATTTACATAAAATTAGAAACAGAACTTAGCGAAGATTAGGGACGAGTGGAATTAAGTTGCATGGTGGTGGCCCTGTCCCTCCGTAACTGCGTAAGAAAAAAAAAGCGATTGAAAGATAGAGAAAGAGATCCTGTGGCTAGCTACCCTACCTCTCTCTCATGTCGTTATTTAAGAATTTATGGATATAATAAATAATAAACATCAAAACATGCTATTAAGCAACCCAAAATAACACAATTACCAATATTTAAATACATCCTTAAAAATATTCCAACTTACAGGCGGAAGAGCCATTCACCTTCCACAGCCGATATACTCAACACAGCTACTTGATAGAATACAGCTGCTTATCAAACTAAAACTACCACAACCGCGGAAAACATAAAACAAATCCTAGGAAGACGGAGCGGAGCCGGGTACTTGCTGCTGCTGGTCAGCAGCCATCATTCATACACACCCATACAAACATGTTCAATCAAATATCCAAATGAACCGGGGCAGATGGACTCTGTCTAGGAACCCATTTATTTAAGTATGCTGAAGAAATGCTCACTACTTGCTAATAACAGGTCGCAGGGCATTTCACTTTCACTCTAGTTGTCCCCAACAGGCTGCAATGCTGTTATCTGTGACAAGGTAATATGGGTCCCATTTCATCCCAGTTTTCTTTGTAATGTACATGACTCAAAATGTAAAATTTTCCCATTAACTAAGTTATCGGTTTACTATTGACAAATTTATAAGAACAGATTTATTTTCAATAGTAATCAGAATAAAGTGTCTGATTTTCACTTATGGCAAATAATCCTTTGAGACACAAAAAAAACCTTATAAATTGTGAAAATTACAAAACATCAAACTTATACCAGACTCTTTTAACTTTACTATCTAACCTCTCTTGGTTAACTCTTGTTTTTCAACCCCGACACTATTAGGGCTCCGAAGGCTAGGAAGTCTTTCCTTTCTTCCATTTCTTCTTTCCTTTATTTTCTTTTCTTCTCCAGAAAACCTGACCAGAGGTTATAAGATGGCAGCCCCATCACTGGTCTTGCCTTCCTTTGGCCAGCAACCAATCGAAGGGACTATTATTATGCTTTCAAGTCTTATACGAGAATTTCTGGGCCGTCCTATGAAACGCTAGAGGGAAAATATTCTATAGGATCGTAACAGGCCTTGGCTAATACTTGGAAAGAAGAAGAAGAAGAAGAAGAAGAAGAAGAAGAAGAAGAAAACCAAACATCAAAATTTTAATTCTGGAGGAAATACTTTTTTTTTTCAAGATATATAAATTTGGATCTGAAAATGCCATCATGTAAGGAAAGCATATTATTGGAAAATTTTCAGGCGTATGCTAAGGAAATAAGTTTGTTTAACAACAATTTTCATTTATAATATCCGCTTCATATTTCTAAAAAAAATAGTATCCGTGATCTAGTAAGTTTATTAAACGCATGTACTGTTGGCCGATGAAAAGATGCAACTGAGGGTTGAGAGGTTAGGGGATGAAATAGGCGGTTCCCTCAATAATTTTACAGCACAATCTTTAGTGACCCATATTAGACCTACCTGTGGTTTGTTTGACATATAAAGTATGTTAAGACTCGCAACTTAAACGCTCGCTTGACGACTAACGTAGGGTATGTACAATAATAAACGTTTCCTGTACATGCACATTCCTTTCACTTGCATTATTTCTGTCGGCAACAAAATTCGGACATTAGAAATTACAACCTGTAGTTATAACGTATATAAACTCCCCAGACGCGATATGACCTGAGATGTTAATACGTTTTAATTAAAACAGAGAGAGAGAGAGAGAGAGAGAGGGGGGAGGGAGAGAGAGGGGGGGAGAGAGAGAGAGAGAGAGAGAGAGTGAGAGAGAGATGCAAAATAATAATCGAATTGTACAGTGCTGTTGTCTAAGACAGGAGTTTCCAAAGTGTTTTCAGTTGGTTCTTGGATAATTGGCAATACTTATCAGGGAATCCGCTGTTGATAATATATATTTTGAAATAATGTTCAGTTTAATACTACAGTTTTAGAGCTAATAAAGTTCAGTTTAATACTACAGTTTTAGAACTAATAAAGCTCAGTTTAATACTACAGTTTTAGAGGTAATAAAGTTCAGTTTAATATTACAGTTTTAGCTAATAAAGCTCAGTTTAATACTACAGTTTTAGAGCTAATAAAGTTCAGTTTAATACTACAGTTTCAGAGCTAATAAAGTTCAGTTATTACTACAGTTTTAGAGCTAATACAGTTCAGTTTAATACTACAGTTTTAGAGCAAATAAAGTCCAGTTTAATACTACAGTTTTAGAGCTAACTAAGTTCAGTTTAATGCTACAGTTTTAGAGCTAATAAAGTTCAGTTTAATACTACAGTTTTAGAGCTAATAAAGTTCAGTTTAATACTACAGTTTTAGAGCTAATATAGTTCAGTCTAATACTACAGTTTTAGAGCTAATATAGTTCAGTTTAATACTACAGTTTTAGAGCTAATACAGTTCAGTTTAATACTACAGTTTTAGAGCCAATAAAGTCCAATTTAATACTACAGTTTTAGAGCTAATTAAGTTCAGTTTAATGCTACAGTTTTAGAGCTAATAAAGTTCAGTTTAATACTACAGTTTTAGAGCTAATAAAGTTCAGTTTAATACTACCGTTTTAGAGCTAATAAAGTCCAGTTTAATACTACAGTTTTAGAGCTAATTAAGTTCAGTTTAATACTACAGTTATAGAACTAATAAAGTTCAGTTTAATACTACCGTTTTAGAGCTAATTAAGTTCAGTTTAATACTACAGTTTTAGAGCTAATTCGGAAGAAACATAGCATTGATTCTACTCATTAAACACCGAGAATAGTAATGATAAATTTATATAGGCCTGTAGCCTATATATGGGCTCATATATTTGTTAATGCTCTAACGGCCACAATTTTTTCGGAACCAAATTTGGCACATAGCAATCGTAATGTCTAGTTCCTTAACCAGCAAAAGTGGAACATCAGAATTTGAGGTTTTAATTAAAGTGAACATTTAAAAATTCCTTCAGTAATAGCAATTTTCGATTTTTCGCAACGAAACTCGGTATATTAAAACAAAACGAGGAAGGTATTCTCCGAAAATCAGAGAAATCCAACAATTAGGAGTGGACGAACTAATCTAAATTTAAATTCTAGTAATTGCCATGTTTATTTTCTCACAACTAAACTGAATACATACAATATAATTAAAATAATATCTGGCGTAAACCAGCAAAATTAGATCATACTTTCGACTTGTTAAGGAATTCGGCTAGTTTGCGCAGTTTCTCTGTGAAGAGCTTTTTCTATGTGCGATTTTATATACAATTCCGTCAGATTACACTCTTGCATGAACTGTCCTCGAGTTTTTAAAAATTACGCTTTTTTTAAATTAAGCTCTTGAATATTTTTGTCTGCTTGGCGATCTTTTGTCGATGATAATTACGAGCAGAATATAGGCCTATGTATGGTGGCATATTAAATTTACAAACCTTTATACCTAGAAACAATAATTACAGAAAGGAATGAGGTGAACAAGGAAATTAAACATAGATTCAAATCTGTGACTCTTGTCGTCACAACTTCTTTCAAAAATATTAAACTGAAAATATATAAAACTGTTGTTATCCCAAAATGCGAAATATTGACTCTTGTTTTAGGAAAACAGAAAATATTATGGATCAAAGAGAGACGAACCAACGGGTGAATGGAAAAACGACATAACAGTAATCTGCATGATGTTTATGGGAAGCCAGGTATAATAAGAACAATTAGATATCGTAGACTGCGATGGGCAGGGTATGTGGTACGAATGGGGAAAGAAAGAGGGGCGTGGAAACCCCATGTAGGAAAACTGTCCAGTGGATAGGTTAAGAATAGTATTAATTATGATTTCAGGGAAGTAGATTATACAGGTGATGATTGGAAAACATTAGCTCGGGACCGGGATATTTGGAGAGCTTATGTCAGCACGGCCATAAACCTACGGGTTCGATAAGTTAATTAGTTATCAATCTAGTGATTAATTAAATATAATTTAAGGATCCGTGATTTTTTTTTAGTTTAAAGGGGAACCACTAGTATATAAATAACATCGTTGCGTGAGACGTAGCAGATCCGGATTCGATCCCCGGTCGGGACAAGTTTCCTAGGTATGGTATTTTTCTCGCCACTATGAAAAATATGAGGAAACATTAACGCCCAGTCATTGTTTGGTAATTTTAATTATACATATCACATTCGACTGTTTAAAAACACGTTAAAAGTACGTATTATAACACACAGACTATTTAACTCATGCCCCAAATGGGAGACAATGAACAATCAAGTTACAATGATTTTTTATTTACAACCAATCACAGTCGTGTTTCGCCTACAATTTACCAACTAAAGTTTATCATAATAAAGAAAGCACCTCCTTTTTAACATTCTGAATAGGTCATAGCATTATTTTGCAGTGACTGAGTCACTAAGAAATACGGCTATCAGATTGTACATTTAGTTCATGAATGTCAACACATACCGCATGCGGAAGTTAATACAAAAACATTTGTAGCAATTGATTATAAAACCAAAAAAAGAAACCACTGTTTGCACTTTCTTAAGTGTATTTTTTTCCAGAAAAATATAATTGTCATATTTACATCATAGGACATCAGAAATTAATTAATATACAGTTTGATGTGTTTCATTTTTTCTCCACTAAAGTGCATTCTTACAATATTGCGTTCCTTTGGCAATAAATAATATGATCTGGTTGCAGTGACGAACAAAAGAAGCAAATGAAGCGTACCAATCGTTTCTCATTTGTTTTCAAACATCGCCGTTTACATTACATATATATATATATATATATATATATATTAAAAATAACTATAGTTAAATAATGATTTGTGAGTAAACAGCTTAATTTTATTCGTTAAATAGACTTATCGATTGCCACTCTTCGTTTCCAAATTCTCTTCATAAATTCACTCCTCACTTCGTGAGTCCTGAATTTATCGATAATTTGGAAATCACTCGTCACATTACTTATGATAAATGTTTATGTAAAGATCCTAAAACGCGACATAACCGTAATATTTAAGGTACTACAAATTAGAAGAAATTAAATGTGATATTGGAAAAGAGAGAATAAAATCTCAAGGAATGTAGCAAGGAAAGAATGTTATATTGTAAATATCACACACCTACTTTTTTTTTACTTAAAACTCTAAAGACCTTGAAACGTTAAGAGAAATTCCAGAACGTATGACATATTGTATTTCTCCCTAAGCGGGTTCTTGCATAACAGCCTGCTATGAAGTTCTCTTCTAAACACAAGCATTACCATTCCATACGATATTAAACTAAAATATATTTGATGCAGTGTTATTATTAATTCCATTTATTTAACTGAAATGATTTATAGCAAATAAATAATTTTCCTAAGGCAGCTGACTTTCCGTGACGGAAGCAGTTACACGCCAACCTCTCACCACTACGCTGTAGTTCCGAGATCAAGTCTCAGTCATTCTATGTGGTGCTCGGGCAGGTTTTTCTCGGGGTGTCTCCCGTTTTCCCGGCTTCAATTTCATTCCACCATTTTTTCCATATTCATCTCATCAATTTCACTCCATTTCATTCATCTGTTCCTGTGATAGTGCATCAGGCGTGGTCGGCTGGCACCCTAGTCATTCACAGATCTCTATATCTATAGGGGTTCATCTCATCTCATCCCTGAGTTGGACAGGAGTTCAGGATATTTGTTAAATAATTTTCCTGAAGGAGGCAGTCTTTTGTGCTTCCTGGATTTTCAGAAATTTAAACCATAATTTACTGACTTAGGCTTTCACGGCCGGAGTTACTATGATGATCTTGTAGAAGATTTCCGGGCTGTTGGCCGTGGTCTTGAGGCTTGTAGTTCCCCGACGTTTCGCCAGAGACTGCGTCCGCATCCTCAAGACAACCCTTGAGGATGCCGGACGCAGTCTCTGGCGAACGTCGGGGAACTACAAGCCTCAAGACCACGGCCAACAGCCCACAAATCTTCTACAAGATCATCATTTAAACCATAATTGTTTATAATTCTAAGATAAATTGTTTAGCCAAAGATGTCTATCCTCAGCTAATATTTTCCAGTCACTTCCTGTTGTCTCCTCTTCTGTATCTTCCTCTTCTGTCTCACTCGTGGCTAAGCTACTAGGCGCTTTCCCTTTGATATTTCTTAAATACGTTTTCATGTCCCTCTTTCATTCCCCATTTGTACGCTTGAGTATCTGTTGTTATTAAATGGTTTACTATAAAATTCATGCGGGTCACTTATGTACCTTCCTCCATTAACCTGCTTGTTCGTCTCTAGACCAAAATGTTCCTAGGCATTAGTAAAATTATTCATCCCTTAAAGTATGAGGCCACATGCCTAATATCATGTGTTTTTCAGACTTCAGCCTATGTTTATTATTTTTTTCTGTATCTCATTCCCATTTGTTATTACCCTTCCTAGGTTCAATATTAAGGTGGTTGGGACATGTAGAAAAAACAATGAGAGGTATTTACTAAGAAAACTATATAAATGAGATCCTGGCGGTAGAAGATGGAAGATAAGGTCGAAAAGAAGTGGGAGGAGAATTTCGAGAAGGATATGAGTGTGAGAACAAGGGCACAGGATAGAAGAGGGTGGACTACAATTGTACGACAAACTCTGGTACATCAATCATCGTGAAGTCGCAGGAACGAGAAAGCATTTTCGTTCTATCACTTTAAAAGTTCTTCATTTGTTATGTGTCCACTTACACTTAATAATGAATTAATTTGTGACCATATATTGATGTTTACTTCGTACTTCCAGCCAGAGTATCTTAGATTTATTCACCAAGTAGAGAACGTTTATTATGGTCTTTTCAGTACCATTAAGACTATTTTTTACATTAATATATTTCGTTGATTCTTTATTTCTTTCATAATTCATGAGGGTTAAGAATATAATAAGGTTCCCAATAAGAACCTTCCTAGTTTATATCATCCTGAACCCGACCGAGGTCGATAGATCTTAGGATGATAAATCTAAGGGAGAAGTCCTCCTGAAGGGACTTTATGCTGTGGGTCCCGAATCTGAAGATTTTCGGGCCCGTAAAAATATTTCCTAATAAATTTCCCTCGAGGCGATGTACTAACCGCATGTCCCTCACTAACATCCATAAGGAAACAACCGTAACTAAATTAGTCTGGTTAAGATATTCCTCACTGGTGGAGTACCCATTTCACGAGGAGGACGAACGGGGATCAATCAATCAATACTGTCAGGTTATTAAAACAATAAGATTGAAATAAACTGATAAATTATCTTGAACTGGTGACAGGAGAAACACTTTCATAATGTTTATTGGATAACCCTTGGGGAATGACATATTTTAGGCGTAAATGGGAGGATAATATTCGGATGGATATAAGGAACAAGGTATCAGGTATGTGGGTTGAATTAAAACTGGCTTAGGATTGAGGCCTTAGTGAGACCATGGGTTCCATATGTCATAGAATTAGTCATTTATAGAAGAATGCAATTACAAATGTTCACACTTTATAGTCTGTTACATTCAAGGATTGTAATTCCCCTAGATGTGATATAATGTTGGGTGTTTTACTTGGGAAAGTGTAAGGATGGTATCAGCTGATCGCTGCTATAAAATGTACGGTGATTTCCTGAAATGGTATTTGCATAGGACGAAGCCGAGAAGTTGCGCAGCGGAGATAAAGGAATATTGTGTAACTGTGAATATGATGTGAATTTCAGTGCACCTGTTTCACTTTCACTCCGCCGTCTGCATTCCTCATTTGCTTCTTGCCTCATCCGATGCGTCTTTTTCTTGGCTAACCGTAACAGCTTTCCATTATAATGTCAGCCGTTCACCAAAACTCCGTTATACCATTAACATCTCCTTCTTACAAACCAGTGAACTACTAAAAGTCATACATGAACTGAATTGTGTCCGAATAACAACTTTTCTGCTTTATATATATATTTCTATCTTCTTCTTTATTTTATGTGATAGACCTAGTGGCCTGTTACGGTCTCAATCCAACGTTTGAAGGGTCTGCCCAAAGATCTTCTTGCCTGGTGGCTGGTAATTTATGATTTGACGTGGTATTCTTGTTCTGCTCATTCTTCTTACGTGAGCTATATATACATAAGTGAAATTTGTTCGTACAAATATAGTGAAAGAAACAAATGTGGTCACTTTAAAGGTACATGTCGTTCAGTTTGGTTTACTTTTGACTCTACTAGTAAGCGTAAATTAAAATATGCATAAAACATTCAAGAGACAGTATGTTTCTCGCTTTAACTTTTTGAATTTCGAATAAAGTAAAATTTATACACTTCAATCAGCCAAGCTTTTTTGTCCTTAAAGAGAAAAACTGAAAATTGCATACCTTTACATGGTTTCAGTGTTCTATGGCGTGATCGGCCTTGAAAGCACTTGGTCTACCTGCCACCTGCTGGCCTTACACCCATAAGTGTCACATCGAGCCAGAATATGTTTGACATGTGGTAAGCAAGTTGAGACCCCAGTCTTTATAGGTAGTTCCCTCAACTTAGCTTAGCTATCTAAATTTCTCATGACATTGGGTGGTCATCATAAGCTGCCAGAAATTCTATATAAAATATTTTCTTCCCCTAAGGGAACTCGAACCAGCGCGTATTCTGTAGTTCTGCGCAATACTTGACCACGAAGCGGTACTCTACCTGTTACTGAATCCGCTACTCATAGTATAAACGAATTTCCCGTTTATACAAATTTAGCGATACCTGGAATGTTAATAACACTATGTACTGTTACTCCCAATTTATTTTTTCTTGGTTCTGTTGCTATCTTGTTCACTTGCTGAGAGTAGGAGCTCTGGACCCACCTTACATAATAGTGACGGGCGTCTCTGGATCTGTGATCAGCAGTCTACCAGGACTAACACCGACAGCGTATGTCAACACAAGATAAGGGACACATTCAGACATAAAGTAGAGGATTAAAATTTCCTACCTCTCCGGAAATTAAACAGGGTCGCCGGAGTGGAAGATATGTCATGCCACGGAGGCGTACTTTCAACACTATTCTAATTTTCAAAAGCTATCATTATTCTTCAATGTCCACCACTGTGATCTCGGGGGTAGCGTCGCTGCCTCGTACACAGCGGACCCGGGTTCTATCTCAGACCGGGACATATTTCCAGGGTGATCGTTCTTTTTTTCGAGATTTTTCCTCATCTGTAAGACAAATGCCAGGAAACATTAATACCCAAACGGTCCCCGAACAACACCTGACCATCAAATTTATCGTATTCGAAGTTTAGTATGAATGTGTCTGCGTGAATGTAATGTTTCTTCTTAATGCTGTGTTGTCTCGTGATCTCATCACTCATTCCAGGAAGCCCTCCATGCCCTTGTGTGGCCAAAAACTGTGTGTGTGATCCTTAGTTTAAAATTCTTCTCCCGGCAGGTCTTGTCAACTGTAAAGTTCGGGAGGCCTGTAAGAAGTACCTTTAAGGTGAGAGATAAAACTGCATTAATGCTATGGAATGGAGATTGTCTAATTATAATCTCTCTGGATAAGCTTGTTATCACAAATCAAATAGCATTTCTTGATGTACCACGTCACGTGTTTATTACGTGTTAATCTAATTTAATTTCCAATGAATCGTGAACGATTGCTGATAAAATTGATGTTACTAATCAAAATCCAATCCATCATGCATAATGTTGTTCTAATATTAAATACATGTACGTATAGGCGTGGTAATATGTAAAGTTTTTAGATCGTGTTTTAAATAAGATAATTTAAGTTTATATTTGCTATTTGTAAGACGACATTGTTTTAAAAATGAAAATCGTGTATTTTTCAGTCTATTCATGTTGGTACTTATTTTTCTCAGTTTAAGCCATCTTTAAAATCTTAGGGCAGAAGTTAGACTTTGGATTTCAGAAAATCAAATTACAACCGATATGACGGCTTACAATTGCGAGTTTTTGGTTAGCACGTTACCAATCATCTGTCAGTCCCATTGCGCGCCGAAACCTACCTTCACATTTCTCCCAGAGAAGGGTCATGATGTAATAAGCCGTGTCCAAAAAAAAATTGCCTGTCTCTTTTAACTGTAAGACACTAAAATCCAGCGCCAAATCTCTCATATAGACTACAGGGATGTAATACAAATCGTGATTCGGTAGAATGGATAACCC
Organism: Diploptera punctata; assembly: GCA_030220185.1. Classification (NCBI taxonomy): domain Eukaryota; kingdom Metazoa; phylum Arthropoda; class Insecta; order Blattodea; family Blaberidae; genus Diploptera; species Diploptera punctata. The sequence continues at coordinate 288,720 of JASPKZ010004915.1, read as the reverse complement.
CCACTATCTGCACTGCGTCCCGCCTTACTCCACTCCTATCTTACTCAAGCAAAGAGTCCATCTAATCCAAAAAGTGGATTACAATTGCTGTATTCTGGCTTCGATTCTTATGTCTTGCAGTTAAAAACGGCACTTTTTTTGACACGACCTTTGTACATCACAACGCTTCTCTGGAAGAAATGCCAAGTTAGGTTTTAGCATGAATGGTTGACAGTTCCCTTATAAGTACACCGAATGTACAAACAAAAAATGACATGTTGTCTCTACCTTCCTTCTAAGATATTTGACAAATCTGCACTTACAAATCATCTCGAATGCAATCAAAAAATAAATAAATTGAAATTCACTTTTCTCATAGGTAAAGTTAAACATAGTAGGCCTATAATACCTGCATAAATGCGAAGTTTCTCAAAATGTTGTTTCATTAACATACAACAAAATACATTATTTAATCAATTTGATTGTTAATAGTAATATTTATAGACGTTGAAATTGCTATTTTTATACCTTGACAAGAAACATTAGACCTATCTATAGCAGAGATTTTCAAAGCATGTGCCGTTAAAAAAATATATCTAGAAAGTACTAAGATAAAAAATAAGTGTATGTGTATTAAATATATTTGTAAAGTTATTGTATTTCTTAGAAAACCGCAGACATGAAATACGAATTAAAACATATAGAAAGCTCTGTCGATAATAATTACTCTCATTACAAAAAATAATATGGGCTAGTTTACTTCCGAAAAATAATAATTGTTCTTATTAGAAATAGGAAATAATGTATTTCTACATCTACAGCAGGCACGTTAGTGAAGTCCCGCTAAGTTGCGCACAGCGGAACCCTAGTCGAGAACACATATAAAAATCGACATCTGATCTATAGGGTGTAATAACACTAGCCAACAAAATTTTACTTTTTTTCTGTAACTGACATAGAAACAGCTAACATTTATGTTTTCGGGTGTGCTGATATCGAAAATGTTAATGAAAATGCAAGACTAGATCTCGTTTTGAAGTTATGCTAACACTATGTTATTGCCTATATAAGCTTATGCCTGTATTTACCTTGTTTTTATCCCTTGGAGGAAGGTCAATGAAGGCGCAACCGTTTTGCCTGGCATTTGTAATTTTCTGCTAGTGATTTCCTAATTAGTGTCCAGGAGTAATCGGCTAACATTGATGCACTCCACTTTCCCTGATATCTCATTTTCATGTTCGAAATTTGCTGGTGGAAGCGTCCGCCGTGTTCGTTGCTTACAGCACCACAGTTGTCAGGAAAAAAAAGTCCAAGTGGGAATCTAAGAAATGTAACATTAAGGACATGTTACACCCCAGTCTATCGCAGCAGTGTAGAAGATTTGCCACAAGATCCTTATAGTGTTCTATCTATCTATCTTCGGGTTTTTACAGCTACTGCCGTCTTCCCGTGCCATACATCCAAAGCCTACGGTCTTGGGCATCTTCGATGCTTAGCCCTCTAGCTTGCATTACTGTCTTCATGTTTGCCTTCCATGTTAACCTTGGTCTCCCTCTTTTCTTCTTTCTGTTCGGATGCCATTCATATAGTTGCTTCGGCCATCGCTCATCTTCCATTCTTAAGACATGTCCTAACCACTTTAATTCCTTCCCCTCAATTCTTTCAATTATGCTTTCTTCTGCTTCCATTATGTTTCTAATTTCCTTATTTATAGTGTTCTGCCCTCTTATTTCCTAGAATGTTTGTTGACACTTGAACAAAGTCATCCCAAGCTAATTTTTCATTACCTGTCAGGATGGTGTTGAAATGCTAATCTTTATACATTTTCTATATCTGGAGATCCACGAAAATATCTTATTTTTTTCGTCTTACTAAGCCGTGGAAATTTCTAGCGGAAATAGATAAATGCTACCCCAGTTTTGTACATGGCCTTAACGAAGTTTTTCGTTAGGCCCACTTTCACAAGAAGGGCAGGGTGAATTACGTTCTTGAATTCGACAAGTGCTTCTTGCACAACATTGTGAGGTCTGGTTCAAGTGATTCATTCTTAAGCCAACCTTCTTTTTATAACGAAGTGCTATGACGCGGCTATCCCCGAGGCACTGGATGCAACAGAACTTGTTGTAGCCCAAGTAGTACGCCTATGATTTTCAGATCCCGGAAATCTGTCATTTAAACTTGTCATAATTCAATCGCAATAACAATTGTTTCATGTTAACAAGTTTCTTACATGTAAGGTGCATACCCAATCGGAATCGATGGTAACACGTTGCCATTATGCAGTAAGACACACTTGAGACTTATTTTGGAGGAGTCGATGAACAATTTTATAGTTAATGCCCATATATGCCATTAGTCCTAAAAGAGAGTAATGTAAGTATTGGCTTTAAAATGTTCTAGTAAAGCTTTTTACTTTTCTTTTTCAAGCGTGGATGCATTGTAAAACACGTTATTATGCTCTTCTGCGTCGAGATATAGGGGTAATGACGTCATCACTTTGGCCTTACTTTTTTACATAGAATATTGAAATTTTTTACACACATTGCGTGCACCCCTTAGTATGTTTCCGTTGATTTCGAGTTCTGTGCGTTAAAACAGGGGAATGGAGGGGGCCCGAACTTAGAAACAAGAGATTTTCAGAAAAAATCCCAATTTCCCTTATTTTTTTTCCGCTTCAGATACATGATAGGGGCATTTGAATGGTACCGTTTAAATAACGTTCTTTTCTGAAGAGAATGAGATTCGAAGCATGATCCTAGGATGAATAATGATGTTGCTGTAGCTGCTTGCCTGAAATTAACCTAAACAAAATCATAATTTAAAAGGGTTTAATGCACCCCCTTTAACTTGGAAATGAGAGCTAATTCGAACTATTCATTGTCTTTTTCGTTATAGTGTGATCGATATACTTACGAAACATTTACTTCATTTCAGTTACATTTTCACTGTTAGCTAGTGTAATTAGGGCTCGGAAATTGAGGAAAAAAACTTTTTTTTATTTTATGTCTGATAGACGAGGCCCAACATAATATACATATTGGGTAATTGTAGGCTAGAAAATGCTGGGTTTTATTTGTCCTTTTCGAAATTTTTTGGCTTAATGGTCTTTTTTTTAGCTTTGTTTTAGAACTTAGCTTTTTTTTGCAACCTTACCTTCTTTTGACTACATTTATACAATGTATTAATTCAAGAATCCGCAGAGTCTTGTTTCAATTCCAACTTCTTTTAAATATATTATCTAGTTTTACTTTTTAAAGACTCTTCACATTCCAGACACTTTTGTTCCTCGAGAAACTACTTGAACCCTCACAAAATATGCCGTTATTTTAACCACCAGCGAACTGACCGCCTGAACTATTGTATTTCGAATTCAGATTTTTTAAGGTGTTGCCACTTTGTGAAAATTGCCTCGAGCGTAGGGTGAAGGCAAACGAGATTCTCTTTATCCTCTCGTTAGCAACTGCAACACTTTTTACGTCCTTCTTAGAGATTTAGGTATTTTCTTTTAAGATATCTTTAGGTCTTTTTAGTGGTATTTTATAGACATTTTATGGTCCTCAACTTCCTAACCTAATAATAATAATAATAATAATAATAATAATAATAATAATAATAATAATAAAAATAATTAGCTCTTTACTTTTTATAAATTACAAATCACTTATTTGGGCAGAATATAAACTGTCGGCGTACTCTTTGCGACATACATAGAAATATTATTAATAACGGTGCATTGTTAGTACTTAATGTGTCCTGTGCCGTAGCCGGGTGGTTAGGGCAAGAAGTCTTGACGCAGAGCTACGGGACTTGCGCTGATTCGAGTCCCTATGGGGAAAGACATTTTCTCTAGGAATTTTAGCCAGTATGGGACCAGTGTCATCCAGCATCGTGTGACATTTGGGTAGCGACTCCAGGTTGAGAGAAGACCAGCTATAATGGCTGACCACATGTCACCGTTACACTGGCTAGATGATCGTCTTCCTCTGTGATTAACACATGTGGATGTGAGGCCAGCAGCCGGCTGGTAGGCCAAGGCCTGTCGCACTTGGAGAGTTGTTAGTAATGTAACGATTATTTTCACTGTTTTCCTGCAATACTAAATTCTGTTAGTGGTGCTTGGTTCAATGGATGAGTTTGTCAGATTACACACATAAGGAATTTCATAAATTGGACCTAAACTTAGCCTCTTGAATCCTTTTATATTATACATTATGCTAGAGAGGTTTAATTTTCTTTACACACTGTAAATAACTCTTGATTGCTATGATTGATTTTATCATGATGTTACATAACAGTGCTTCATGTTCCTATATTAATTTTACATCTAATTCTTAAGCTTAGATGTCAGACTGTATGAATAGTAAAAACATACTGCATCATAAATGACGAAACCCAATCCCCATCAAATTATTTTGTAAAAATATAAATAATTTTGCTTCATAATAAGGTATATAAAATAAAATAAAAAACGAAATTATGACTCTCAAAAATCAGACTTAATTACGCGTAAAGATTCAAGTATGCTCCCCAAGGAAAACTTTTTTTTGCTTAAAATATTTATTAAACACTATGGACAACCATATTCCACTAAATAATGAGTAAACTGTGAAATGTTAGAACAAATTAATTTGTATTTTTGCGATAAAATTATTGGCGGTGAAAAAATTATAATAAAGTAGGCCTAAGTCTGCTATATAATTCCAGCAATGGTATTTTCTGTAATTTTGAAACTGAATCATCCGTAACAAGGAAGTACGTAGTTGTGTTACTATTAAGGTAATGCCAGACTTTCATTGTTTAAAATTCGTATTCCACAAGTCGCTGCATTTTTGCAGTATATTAAGTAAACCGCAAGACACAAATATATTGTAGACCTAACTGACTCTATTATAGCCTATGTAGGCCTAATACTCAAGGCCGGGAAATAGAGCGTGATTCGTCAGCAGAACATATATCCGCGAATCTCTTCTTGTTGCGACCTTTGACTTCGTAATTAGGGTTCGTTTCACACTGAGAAACTGGTGACGGTCACCGGTGATTATGATGAACACTCCTGGATCGCTGCTGTCGGACACTGCAGATATTGCCAACTCAGTTAGTGAAATGGGCTCGAGCGATGAGGAACTTTTGTTAGCACTTCTAAGCAGCAGACAAAACGTTCAATGCACGTACATACACTGCTACGTGATCGGCTGAAGAAAGGATTGTTCTACACTTTTTACCACGATCTAAGACAAGATCAGAAGAAGTCTTTTTTCAATATTTTGGAATGTCAAAACTTCATTTGATGAACTGCTAGAAAATGTGAAAGAAGAAATCACAGGAATGGGCACTATACTAAGGAAAGCTATCCATTCAGAAAAAAAAACTTGCTCTTACTTTACCAACTGGGCGTTTTCTCTCTGGTTTTCTTACAAGAAGCTTCCATGCATGTTTCATTCACCATTCGTGCCACATGTCCTACCGATCACAGTCTACAAGACTTAACTGTTCTTAATATATCTGGCTTCTTATAAAGACCATGTAGGTCACTGTTATGTAGTCTTCTCCATTAACCTGTCTGTTTATCTCTATTTGGTCCAAAATGTTTCCTGAGAACTTTATTCTCAAATACTCGTAATCTCCTTTCCTCCCTTAAAGTAAGAGTCTATATTTCGCATCCATATAATATAACTGGTAGGATAATAGTTTTATATATTTTCAGTTTAGTGTTTTTTTTAAATTAGCTGGGACGTCAAGAGTCCCTATAATGCATAATAGTACGCATTTCCAGAATTGAGTCTATGCTTAATTTCTTTGTACACCTCATTCCTATTTGTAATTATTGTTCCTAGGTATTTGAATTAGATTTTAGAAAAGAAATGGGAATATAATGGTACTGTACATCAACTATATGTAGACTTCAAGAAAGCATATGATTCAATTAAGAGGGAGAAGTTATATAGTATCCTGCTGGAGTTCGGAATTCCTAAAAAGTTAGTTAGACTTATACGAATGTGTCTAAATGGCTCAAAGAGTAGGGTGCGTGTAGGCAAACAGTTTTCAGACACTTTTGAAATCCAGAATGGGTTGAAGCAAGGAGATGCACTATCTCCTCTACTATTTAATTTTGTACTAGAGCATGCCATTAAATCTTTAGAGAATGAGGAAGGCTTACAACTGAATGGTATTAATAAGCTGTTAGTTTATGCTGATGATGTAGTACTATTGGCCGATAGCGAGGAGATACTAAAGGCCAACACGCACATACTATTGAGTAACACTAAGAAATTAGGACTGGAAGTAAATATCAGTAAAACTAAATATATGGTCACAGGTAGAAATTCAGTATATAATGGAAATGGACAGCTAATGACAAATGAGGGAAATTTTGAGGAAGTGGCTGAATTCAAATACCTAGGAACAATAATCACAAATAGGAATGAGACGCACAAAGAAATTAAACATAGGCTCAATTCTGGAAATGCATGCTATTATGCATTGCAGAGACTTTTGATGTCCCAACTCCTTTCAAAAAACGTTAAGCTGAAAATATATAAAACTATTATTCTATCAGTTATATTATATGGGTGCGAAACATGGACTCTTACTTTAAGGGAGGAAAGGAGATTACGAGTATTTGAGAATAAAGTTCTTAGGAAAATTTTTGGACCAATGAGAGATGAACAGACAGGTGAATGGAGGAGACTACATAACAATGAACTACATGGTCTTTATAGGAAGCCAGATATAATAATAACAGTAAAGTCTCGTAGACTGCGATGGGCAGGACATGTTGCACGTATGGGGAATGAAAGACGTGCATGGAAGCTTCTTGTAGGAAAGCCAGAGGGAAAACGCCCAGTTGGTAGACCAAGAATGAGGTGGGAGAACAACATTAACTATGATTTGAGGGAAGTAGATTATACAGGGAATGATTGGAAAGCATTAGCTCAGGATAGGGATGTATGGAGAGCTTATGTCCGCGCGGCCATGAACCTACGGGTTCGATAGTGCCAGTGAGTAAGTAAGTAAGTAAGGTATTTGAATTCAGCCACTTCCTCAAAATTTCTCTCATTTGTTATTAACTGTACATTTCCATTATGTAATGTATTTCTATGTGTGAACATATAGCCTATTTAGTTTTATTGATTGTTTACTTCCAGTCCCAATTTCTTAGTGTTACTCGACAGTGTATGCGTGCTGGCCTTTGTTGTCTCCTTGCACGCCCAGTAGTACTATCGATATTTAGGAGTGATTCTAGATAGAAAATTTACATTTCGAGCACATCTAGCCTCCCTAGCCACAAAAGCTGGCAAATTTCTGACTGGCCTTTCTATCGCAACAAGACCTTCTTGGGGTCTTAATAGCTCAATACTGAAGGTTATTTACCATGGAGCATCTGAGCCAATGATATTATATTGTGCTTCTGCTTTTCAGGATTGTGTAAATAAAAAATGGGCTCGAAAGAAATTTGCTCAAATTCAAAGGGTATTTATACTACGCATAGCTAGAGCATATCGTACAGTATCTAATGATGCTGCTTGCATGGTAACTGGTATTGAACACTTATATTTGTCTTGCATATACAAAGCCAGATTTAACTAATATTAAGAAAGGTCGTGAACATCAAAACCAAATCCCCATCTCCGAAATCGAGAGACAGGCACATTTCTTGTCATCTGGTCATCCTAGCACTTATCGGAGGCCACTTATGCTGAATGATTGCAGCAACAGTTATCATGATTATTCCATTTATACCGACGGCTCTCGTATCTCTGGAATGGAGGACCATAACTATCTCGTTGGATGTGCTTTTGTGATATTTGATAATGAAGTTGAGATCTTTCACCAAGGATACAAGCTTGCTTCCAAATGTACGATTTTTCAAGCAGAGCTTTTAGCTCTACTGCAAGCTGTGGAATGGTTTATAACCACCAACAAGTCTTCTTGTATCTATAGTGACTCCCAGGCAGCACTCTCCGCTATCAATGAGAGATTCAACCGTCACCCGATTGCAACCTCCATGAGAACAAAATTAAACCAATATCTTGGACATATTTGCCTAGGCTGGATTAAAGGACATACTGGAACTACAGGAAATGAACGTGCAGATTTTCTTGCCAAATCAGCTGCTAATTCAAATATGGATTACGTTTACTCCTTCTGTCCTCTACCATATATTAAATAAGTATTAAGACACGATCTCATACAAAATTAGAATGCTGAGTGGTTAAACAGTATTAACGGTGCTTTGACATGAACATTATTTTTCCCAACTGTTTTTGACTGAATAAAGTGCAAATACGTAGAACCAAATTTCGTATTAACACAATTTATGACTGGACACGGTAAATTTGGACATTATTTGGAACGATTTAAAATTGGTACAGATACCTGTATTTACATGAACTCCAGCCAGACTATCTCACACCTGTTATTTGAGTGTCCCGCGTTTGATTCCTAAATACATGAATTTATTAAAACAATAGGTTTTTGCCATAACAGATTTCAACTGCCTTTGTCAAAATATTTTATGTAAGAAATGTTGCTATAGAAAGCTGTGTGGCTTTATCTATCATATTTTTAAGAGACTTTGAGTTCGTTTTTTTGTTTCTTAATTAATTTATTTATTTGTTCATAGTACGTTATTCTGCAACGCTAGAAATTAAGCATACTCCTAATTCCTGTAAATCATTAATTGTATTGTAACTAAAACCCTAACATACCGGATGGTGAAATAGGGTTTGCATTATTGGAGATTCAATAATAATAATAGTACTACATCATCAGCATAAACCAACAGCTTATTAATACCATTGAGTTGTAGGCCTTCTTCATCCTCTAAAGATTTGATCGTTAGAGTTAAGATTATTTAATTAATACAGTGCGATCGGTACAACAGACACGCCTGCATGTGCAAGCCTTCGTTATCGCACAGCACAAATCCCGCTTCGCTGGTCTGCTGTCCAATGCTATACTCATCGCACTCTATTGTTAAATTACTTGAACATTATGTGGCAACCAGAGAAATTTAATCAGCATGTAAATCTAATTAATATTAATTAAATTAATTTAGCATGTAAGTCGAATAAATATGTTTAATGTAGAAATAGGCCTATTATTGTTTTAACGAAGTATTATTTGCAATATAATCATACTGATACTACACTTAATGTATTTTATAAAATCTAAACTCATGGCTACAATGTGTACAGTATGAATGTTTCGCTGTATCACTGTGCTCAGAAATGACTGCCTGTCTGTTGGCAAATCTGCAACAATGTGCCTGTGATCTGTGTCCCAGTGTGAACACTCCAATTCAAACTAATGCAAGTCCGGCGGTGACTGCTCTGTACACAGTGACCGTGTCCGTCACAGTGACTCGGTGAGAATGCTCCAATTCAAAAGTGACCGTCACCAGTGTCCCAGTGTGAAACGTTCATGCTCGATTATTATGTTCCTTTAATGCAGTTTAACCTCTCCCTTTATAGGTAACTTTACGTGCCACATGTCACCCGGGCCTCAGAGTGGCACGACCTCTCGGGAGACAGATTTTAACTATTGATCACACACTTTTTTTAAACACACAAGAACATGGAGGGTCTCCCCGAATGCGTGAGCAGCTCAATGTCAGGGCCTCTTCCGAGACAACACAACATTAAGAAGAAACGCACTCTTCACATACACATTCATACTAAGCATAGGGAACATGGTAATGATGATTATGATGGCCAAATGATGTTCGAGGACCGTTTGATCCTTGACGTTTCCTGACATTTGTCTTACAGGTGAAGAAAACCCCCGAAAACCCCAATAGGCTAATCCAGGAAGCGCGTCCGATCGGGGATCGAACGCACGCCCGCTGCTTACGAGGAAGCTACACTACTCCGAGATCACGACGGTGGACCATGCTTCATTATTACCATAATAAATGTAATTATTTAATAACTAGCACAATTTATTGAGAATAAAAAAACAAAATATTATAATGTTCCTATAGTACAGATTATAAGATTATAAAATTTGTTAAAGTTCCAGATATTGTGATTATTCTTGTAAAGTTTTATTCTTGATTATAATATTTACTTTGAGTAATAAATAATACTGTAATAACTTCTTCTTCTTCTTCTTCTTCTTCCTTCCAAGTATTAGGCCAAGGCCTGTTACGATCCTATAGAAAATTTTTCCCTCCAGCGTAAATAGTTTGATCCTTCCGGAAAATTCTCGTATAAGACTTGAAAGCATAATAATAGTCCCTTCGATTGGTTGCTGGCCAAAGGAAGGCAAGACCAGTGATGGGACTGCCATCTTATAGCCTCTGGTCAGGCTTTTCTGGAGAAGAAAAGAAAATAAAGGAAAGAAGAAATGGAAGAAAGGAAAGACTCCCTAGCCCTCGGATGCCCTAATAGCGTCGGGGTAAAAAAAAGAGTTAACCAAGAGAGGTTAGATAGTAAAGTTAAAAGAGTGCAAAACACAAGTAAGTGGAAGAAATGTTTTGCTCAGCTTGGGCACCTTGTGATCGCCATCCACATATCCCCTAGATGAGGACCCCTGAGGGATACTGTAATAATAATAGTAATGGTTTATACTACTTGATGGAGTTAAAACCTTAAGGTCCTCTCTTCTACTTCATCGGAGTTAAATTATACAGATATTAATAATTGTGACTTATTTACAACTTGATACATAATAGGTATAGGCTAAACAGTATACAGATAACAAAGAAATAACAAAAATTACTAAAATTAATAATAATAATTACTTATATTTTTTAAATAATTTAATTGGTAAAGAAAGTGTAAAATGTAAGAGGGTAATAAAAAATATACCTACAACATGGTTATATACTATATTGTCTAAGAAAATATTTAGCGAGTTTTTTTTTAACTTTTTTGTGTCGGGCAGTCCTGGATATAACAGGTGAGGGAATTCCAGAGTAGGGTTACTGAAACATGGAAGGATGAGGAATAGTGAGATATTCAATGTAGAGGTACAAGTAGAGTTAAATTTTATCTTGATCGAGTGTTTAAGATATTGTGGGAAGTTAGTGAATGGAAGCGAGTAGAAATATAAAGGCGTGATATGGTTGACAAAGTGTCGTATAAGAAGCAGAGGCAATGTATCTCTCGCTTGTCTTCCAATCGGAGCCAAGACAACATTTCAAATGTGATGTTATTTACGACAGTTGTATTACTGTATATAACGTGCACAAACATCATTAACTCCTGTTCATTGTTCAGTTTCAATTAGGTATAAAAGGAGTTCTATATAGGTATATATTGGTTTGTTATTAAATAACTCTTGAATAATCTATGAAATAAATAATTAACATCATTAAACATCTTAATAATGGTTTTTCTTTTTACTAAATAATTCTTCAATATGTTTTGAATAATGTTATTTGTTGAGCATCGAAGAAACGTTAGTAGTCTTTGCAGTACAATTGTTGCGAACTTAAAACACCGTTTTAATTTAGATTAAGGACAGCCTGAAGTGTAATCTCAGGGTTGCTAATCCTGAAAGACAAGCTATGATGATCCACATTTGTAGAGTATTATGGCAAACAGTTTTGAAAATGATAAGAGATAAAAATAAGTAAATAAATAAAAATAAAATTATGGAATATCAGAGACTTTTATAAACCATAAAACCCATATATTTCAATTATAAAGATTTTTGTACTCATATATCCAAGAAAATTAGATATTAAATATGATCGCTGCAAGAATCATGGAAATAATGTTTTAGCTAATTTTAATAATTGAAATGACAATCCTGATATAAAAGCAACTTTATAAAATGAAAAAGACAAGATAATACGACTGGAACTGCATTCTCCATGTTGAACCCCAGCCTTGGTGAGACTAGAGTAACGGGAACTCGGATAATGTTAGCAACCTGGCGACGCGCCGGACGACTCCCGGCAAGGACGTTTACTGCTCTTGCGACATAATATGCAGCCTTCATGCATCACAGTCTTGCCAACCAAGACTTACTCCAATTACAGTACTCTGCCTGCAGCGCGTACTGATTACCAATTAACTTGCAGTACTACCATCGTGAACACAATCCAACCTCCAAATTATTAGCAAAATGTTTCTTTCAGCGCGCAGAGAGGTCTCTTTCTTCCGAAAATTCTTAATTAACGATATTTGTTCCCAGATACGTAATCTGCTATTTGTCATATCTGACATACCCAATTCTATCATTGTTGGTTCCGGTGAAATAATGATTATCATGCTGGTACCAAGGTTCGCGGACTCAAACCCAGTTGAGATTCGTGCATTTTAGGGCGTAAAATGCGTGAGTATGGCTAACTTCGGAAGGAAAGTAAAACCGAGGATCCAGTGTCATAGGTCTGAGGAACATAAAATAATCTTATGTCTTAAATAAGAGGCTTCTGAACAAATTATTTGTCGTTCTTTTCAGGTCCACATTTTTATTGGGATGGCCAATAAAATCAGATTGTTAAAGAGCTTCGTTATTTATAATATTAGGCTACTACTTGTTTTAGGTTTAGTTTCTGCTGTTTTGTCTTTCCTTCAGAAATCATTGATAGATTTCTGGAACAACTATTTTTTATAGTCATATCAAGATCCTAGTAAATGGTGTGTATATATATATATATATATATATATATATATGGTATGATAAGAAAAATAAATGCCTGGACGGGATTCGAACCCGGATCTCTGAGTCTGAACCTCAGCGTGATATCCGTTACACCACCTGGCGAATCCAATTCAAACATTTATTTTTCTTATATATGTATTATATTCTCCATTATTACTAGATGTCGCGAGAACTCGGTCTTCGCTGCCATCTAGTAGCTGACTATAACAAGTAAGCAAATTAAAGAGATCGTTTTTACTTTATAGCAGTGACGCTTTATCGATGTTATAATTAAATGTTTAACATTGAGCAATGCAAGCTTAATATGGTATGATAAGAAAAATAAATGCCTGGACGGGATTCGAACCCGGATCTCTGAGTCTGTACCTCAGCGTGATATCCATTACACCACCAGGAGAATCCAATCCAAACATAATATATATATATATATATATAATGTTTCAGATGCCAATTAAGTGGTTTTAATTTTGTGTTGAACTTATTTTCAACGTTTAATAATATCGGGGTCAATTTGTGCTTAATTGCCAGATAAAGTAAGGTCTAATAATTTTAGTCATATTAATGACTTTTTAAACGAAATTATATTTCAATGAATAAGCTAGCATCACTGTTAGAAGTAAATTCAGTTAGAATTTCTGTACTTTGTGATATCAGGTAGCTATAAATTGTCAAATTCAGCCTAACGGATATATATATTTTATTTTATTTTTTTATTTCGCGAGGCGCATGAACTTACATAGTTAGGAATGGAGTAATTACTAACAATTATTTAAATGAATTGTGAACAATGATAAACTATTACAGATTTATAAGAAACAAATACAAAAGTATAAAAAAGAAAATGATGGGGCCACATTTTTGAATTCTTGAATCATATATTTTTATATAAATTTTCATGAAAATATCTAATTTTTTATAGAAATCCGCCCCATCCTCGGTGTAATCACATGATTAGTCTATATTAATTAGTGCCACGTGCACTGCCCACTAGACAATTAATATCTTATTTTATGTTATTTTTGTTAGTGTTGATGTCAATATAATGACACTGTACATTAACTATTGTATATTAAAAAAATCATAGTAAATTAAGAGGGATAAATTGTGCATTTATCCTGTTATAATTCGAAATTTTCCTACACTAAAAAAAAAAGTTACACTTGTTTGAATGTCTCTAAATGACACAAGAAGTAGGAATGCGAATTAGGAAATAGTTATCAGATACTTATGAAATTCAAAATAGTTAAAGCAAGTATATGCACTATCTCTCTTCTATTCAAGTTTGTATTAGAACATGGAATTAAATCGTTAAGGATTAAGAGGGTTTAGAATTCATTGACATTTATCAGCTCTTGGTATGTATATGCTGTGATATAGTATTATTAGGCGATAGTGAGAAAATGCTAAAAGTCAACACATTCTATTAATAACACTAAGAAATTGGGGCTGGATGTAAATATAAATATACGATTACTCGTAGAAATGTATTAAATTATGCATTGTAGAGACTCTTGATGTCCCAACTCCTTTCAAAAAATGTTAAACTGAAAATATAAAAGCTATTATTCTACCAGTTATATTATATGGGTGCGAAACATGGACTCTCACTTTAAGGGAGGAAAGGAGATTACAAGTATTTGAGAATAAAGTACTTAGGAAAAATTTTGGACCAAAGAGAGATGAACAAACAGGTGAATGGAGAAGACTACATAACAATGAACAACGTGGTCTTTATAGGAAGCCAGATATAATAAGAAGAGTTTAGTCTCGTAAACTGCGATGGGCAGTACACGTATGGGGAATGAAAGACTTGCATGGAAACTTCTTGTAGGAAAACCAGAGGGAAAACGCCCAGTTGGTAGACCAAGAATGAGGTGGGAGAATAACATTAACTATGATTTGAGGGAAGTAGATTATACAGGGAATGATTGGAAAACATTAGCTCAGGATAGGGATATATGGAGAGCTTATGTCCGCGCGGCCATGAACCTACGGGTTCGATAGTGCCAGTGAGTAAGTAAGTAAGTAATGTATTAAAGGGACTGCACACTTAACAACAAATGTGGGAAATTTTAAAGTGACCGATTTTAAATATTGTACCTAGAAACGATAACAAACAGGAATGAGGTGGAGAAACATTAACCTGAACTGTAAAAATGAATGATATTATCATTATGGAGATTTTTGTCAACCCAATTTCTCTAAAAAAACTTTAACTACAATTGTACGTAACGACGATTTTTCCAGTTATATTGTAGAGATGCGAAATATTTATCTTATTTTAAAGGATAAAAAATATTGTGAATATTTGAGATTGCGGTGGTTAGAAAATGTGTTGATCAAAGTGTGACTAACAGACAGTTATAACAGCGAGCTTTGTGATATTTATGGAAAAACAGACGCAATAAAACCAATTAAGTCTTCGAGGGGAGACAATGTGGCACGGAAACTTTTCTTAGGAAAAGCCGAAGGAAAGAGCCAGAATTAGGCCAAGTATTAGATGGAAGTTTAGCATTAACCATGATTTTAGGAAAATTAATTATATCGGGAAACTATTATCTCAGTGGAGGGATGTTTAAAGAGCTTATGTGCGCCAGGACATGAGCCTCCCGGTTCGATACCGTAGTCATTATACCCATATCTTGAAATAACTGGTTGTAGGCACTACACGTTTCTCCAATTATTATATTAAATATATTACCCTTTCAAATCACATAATTTGTTTTAGAAGCCTGACTTCACATTTATAGATAAGTGCTGGTCGTATTGAAGTTCTGTAGATTCTAAAACTAGTCTCTGGAAGTTCCGCGTCGTAACCGAGCGATCAGTATCATCATGCCTTGTTGTTGAGTTAAGTGGCATGCGCTAGTTGGAGTCGCCATTTGGGAATACATTTTTGTCATCTAATTTCGGCCAGTCAGCATCGTGATGGATTTAGGTGGCTGCAATAAATAGCGGCTCCAGGTTGAGAATAGCAGCTATAATGGATGGGATCCCGAAATGCTAACCATATTTTATCCCTTACAAACTGGTGGATCTACAACTCCGTAAATGGCACATGTGGATGTGGAGCCAAGGGCATTCAAGGCCTGACGCGGGATGGAGTTTAGTATTTTAGATAGTCACTGGAGTTATCAGCGAATTTCATTTAAAAATGATACGATATTTATTGGGTATAGTAAAGAGAAATACGTCTTAATACTTGAGAGGTAATTTGTCAGTCCATAAAACTTGAAGACCTGAAGTTTGATTACTGACTAAGGGTCGGTTTCACCAACAGAGGTAACTGTATTACGCCACTTTAAGCTATGCATTATACACGGAGAAAACTGGCGTAATACAGTTACTTCTGTTGGTGAAATTGACCCTAAGAGTAAATTATTCTGCTTAAATTAAGATGACTATAATTAACTGACAGCTTGTCTAAACTAGTAATTCACTTAACACTAGGAACTTCCAAAAATATAATTAGTTGATTTAACAGTGAAAGCCTATTGCAGCGGATTCATATAGAGAGTAGAGTACCCTCACCATATCAAGAACAAGCGTGCGTGGGCTCGATTACTACATTTGCTCCCTTCGTTTGAAATTCGCAGTTTAAAGTACGGTTGGATCGATGATTTTTTCTGTATGAATTCTTTGGAAAGAAAGAAAGCCGTGGATCATGTATGTCGAATGTCGAAACAGGAAGTCGTTTCACGCCAAACTTTGATTTGAGCTGAATTATCAATTAACCTACTGCTCTTACTAATAAGTCATGTAAACTAGTTTCACTGTTTAAGGGATTTTATATTAGAAAATTTCAAGTGCAAGTATAAGTCAATAATAGAAGAGACAGCGCATAAGAATGGCGATTTGAGGTTAAAATATTGAATGTATTTTTTACAGCCACAGAAGGCATGAAATGACTAACGTTTTTGTTGTTGTTCAAATGTTGATTATTCAGAAGTTTTCCCACAGACGCCAGACGTTACATTAGGTGACCCGGACCTAAAACAATTAAACAAACGGAGGTTTAACTGTTGCCAGAAAAAGTCAATTGGAAATGAAAATACTTATATTATCAATGCATTGAGAACTGATAAAATGAAAAGGCGTGTAACGGGAGTTTTATAACGGCAGCACAATGAGTTGGCTAAGTTGGGGACACTGCATGGTGTACTTTTACTTCACCATGCCAAGGAGAACTGCAGTAAAATGCCATTGCTCCTTGTGCTGAGTTTTAGGCACTGGAGAACTAGTTTCCGCCTCTCATTACTTCATCTTCACAAGTTCTAGAAGTTCACTAATCCTGTAATAACACCACATTAAATTAATTGATGTTTTTGTGAAGAAACCTCTGTGATAACACAAAATGTAACATTTTAGCATTAACGTTTGCCGAATTATATCAACTAAATAAAATATTATGGAATTCTATGATAGACTGAAATTAAAAAAAAACCGAAAAACGCACAGATTATTTTTGCAGTATGCAAATAATTACCTGAGTGAAAAAATTCGAGAAATGCCTTAACATTTAATTAGAAGTGTAGGTAATTTTTCCCTAAAATCGCTATATTTACAATGGAAAACTTGTATTATAAAGAGCATAGCTAACTAAGGCTACCCTAACGACGCGCCAGATTATCCAATGAACTGTACACTAAACTGGTGTACATTAACGTGTTCATTTTCTCACTTTAACATGACTATTTTCTCGCCTAATAAAATAAAATGAGTTTACAGAATATTAAGTGGTACAAGTAACGATACATATATAAAAAACCCGAAATATTTAGCCTCTACACATTATCTATATATTAAAATGTGCTTATGCCTTGCTGCGCGTTGTTTCGAATTCACATACATCAAATAAATCACATAAGTTGTCGAATCCAAAGTAATATGCCCGCGCAGACATACTTATCCTGAGCCAATTCACTTTTCTCAAATAAGAATTAATATTATTCTTCCACCTCCTTCTTGGTCTACCTACTGGTACCTTTCCATCTAATTTTCGTACAAGCATTTTCCATTAACCTCTTTATCTCCTGCTCATGAGATTTACATATTCTTCTTCTTCTTCTTCGGCTTTCCTCCACTTATAGGTTTGCCGTGTTCAGTTTCCATTTATCTCTATCATTCCAATCTCCCTCTTCCAAATTCCTATCATCCATTATAGTTCTGACGTAGGTTTTCCATTTCCAACTTGGTCTGCCACGTTTATTTCTTCCAGGGGGTGATCATTGGTATATATTTTTTGGCTATCTTTCATTTTCCATTCTTTGTACATGGCCATCCCATTTAAGCGTTTGATTTTCAATCCTCTTAACCCTTAAATTCGTAATGTATCCTTTTGGATACATCAGTTGACTTAATTAATTTAATATTTTAAATAAATCAGAAGAAAACGAACAAAAAGAAACCACTTAAATGTGTGTCTAATTATGCAATATACCTAATAATAACAGTTACACAATATTCCGTTTTCACTGCGGTCCGCAACATTCAAATAACTAACAGAAGACATTTGTGTTTTGCCAACTTAAGGGTTAACAACAGATGTGGTGACATTCATTTCTCTCCAAAGATATTCATTTCTTATTTTATCCTGTCTTGTTTTTTGGAGGCTTCTTCTAAAATAATCAAATTCAACTGTTAATTCAACTTACATATTAAGAAAAGTAAGGGAACCATATAACTGAAAAGATTTCCCTTTTATTCGATTGTAATTTATATTTTTATAAAAAGTTGGGATTCAGTTCATAATAACGTGCGTTTTCTGAGTTGGTCCTAGTTTTACTTTCTTTCCGCATCTCATATCTGCTTTTGTTATTATCGGTCCTATTTGAACTCCGCCATTACTTCAAAATTTTACTCATTTCTTGTTAACTTTCCTTTTCCATTTAATAATGCATTTCTATGAGTATTTAGTTTTACTGATATTAACTTCAAACCACAGTTTATTAGTGGTATTAATAGAATATTATGTGTATCGGATTTTAGTTGTCGTTTAAAAGAGTAAATTATCAGCTGGTTAATATCATTGAGTTGTACGCCTTCCTTATCCTCTAAAGATGTTATTACATACTCTAGTATACAATTTAACAGCGGGACTGTTGCATACTATTATTATTTTAAACTATTGTTTATTTCAAATCTATTTTAAAACTGTTTTTCTCACTCTCCTCCATTTGTCATTTGGATAAGTGTTACCTTTTAGTATTTTCGAATTCTTACAGGATACTGTACAATTTGTTCTACTTAATTTAATCGTATTTTTTTATTTACATATAGTTGTGTACCCCGTGCGATCATATTCCAGTTTCATTTATAGAATCTGACTTATACTAAAATGGTATTCTATTGTAGACCTATTCTCTCTAAATCTACCTACTATGTCGTCAATATAAGGAGTATATAACATATTTATTTGCATAAACTATTTCTTATAAGGTGAGATTAGTATTAATTAGAAAGTAGACCAATTGAAATTCAATATTCTTTCTCATAAATTGGTACAATAATTGATTCTTTATTAATTCTGAAGAGAGAATTTTCGCAAATTATACTATGTAACAGATGGATCATGTACATTAATAACCCTCCCCATATTTTTATGAGTTCTGCTGGGATCCACTGAATCATACGTTTATATATTTGTATTTACTTATTTCATTTCAACCACTAATGGAATCGGTTCTGGGACTAATATTTGTGCTGCCTATAAATCATCATATCGAATATCATGTTCTAATTGCCATTATATCATTTATCCTCTCTCTCAAATATTCCCTCTCTTTACTCCTTAAAACTTAGACGTTGCCTATTTGATGTCACTCAAATTTTCTAAATTTAAATAATTTGGTTTATGTAGCCAGTTATTTTTTTGCTATATTTCTTTTCTTTCAGTTTCAGCACATTCTTCATCAAATTATTCATATTTCACCTTTTCTTTTTACATAACCTGCAATTTATGAAACCGACAACTTAATAATACCGGTATCTCATAAATTCAGCCATTCTCTATTTAGTCGTACATCAGTTTCCCTATTAGTCGCAATGGATTCATGTAAAATTCAAACCTTCAAACCTATTCACAGTTTTTATTTGGTATTCTTGTCACAATTCATCAATGACCATGAGTGGTTCTTCTGGCAGAAATAATATCGCCGGCATAGTTCGCGGGGTCATTTAAGCAATCGAGCATTTCCACCACGATCATGATAAAGATACCATCGAGTCAACATAAGAAGAAGCGATTTTGTCATGGAATTTCGACCAGTGTATAGGAACGATATCCATAACATCATTATAAATTCGATAGCTACAATATGTAGTGGCTCTAGTTTGGGAAAATCAACTATAACATCTGGGGATCGACATGTTGATCACATATACCTCCTATAATGACTGGATTATCGTACATCTCTGTGAATGACACATGTGGATGTGAGAAAGCAGCTGATGGTGGGCCAAGGACATTCTAGGGCTATCGCACCATGGAGTTAGGTAACATATACAGACAGACCTGTTCGAAGTATGAATTTCTCTCTCTCACTCTGATGTAAAAGTTGATTATCATAGTTTTATAAATTTAAAAATAGCACATACAGTAAGGCCGGTATGCAAGGCTGTATCATGCCTACCTTATCCTTGCTTCGAGAGATTTTTAAGGCCACGGCTGTGAAGTAGGTAAAGTTATAAACTGGCCAAGATCAAACCAAGGTATCAATTATTTAATAAGCTCTATATTTAAAATTAACGCTCTTTAATGATCCCTGTCATTAACTAACAATATTTTAATACCACAAATACAATTATTAATGATGTTTGAGAAAAAATCATCTGTATGCTATCTCTTGCATGAAGGTCATTCAAGGTGTTTCAGAATTTGCCTGGTTATAGAGTAGTTACAGACAAGTAACTTGATGAAATTAAGAACTCATGATCTTATATGAAAAATCAACCTGATATTACATTTTATTTATGTTCAACTTTGATAGGCCTACCATAATTCAGTTTTAAAATGAAATAAGGATATGAAATTGCTTAATTAGTGATTCGATGAAGCTGAACCATTAGAGAATTTATCAAACGTCTTTCCAAAATTTAGCTCTTCTAAAATCTGCAAAATTATTATTTCTCTATAGTGCAAATGACCTATAAAACCAATTGTCAGCCGGAGTTAACTAGCATTATTTCGAAGCAATTTTACACATTCTGTAAGAGTCACATTTTGGAAATACGATTTATTAATTCTTAATGGTTAGGCTTCATCCAATCACTAATTAAGTTATAAGGCCAATCCACATATTATCCCAATTCAATACTGAAATGAGAGTATCAAATGTAAACAACTTTTCTCGTATATTTTCTCCTCTATAAACATATAAATCCCTTCCCCTGTACACTCGTTAATTATGAGTAGTTTCACCAGGTTCTGGCTCTAATATGTACTCTCTGAATTAATTTATGAACTACACGTGTTTTGTTTTTCGGTGTGAATAAATAATTGGCCTCTTGCTGTTAAACATTTATTTGTTAAATAGGATTAACACTATGTTCTGCAACGATATTAAAAGAGATTTCAGTACGGTAGATGAAACCCTTCATAAGGATTTTTTAGACCCAAAAATGCTTTAATTTTTCACTAAATTCGATGAATTGGACCTATGTATTTCTTAGAAAGGAAGTAGGATTGTCGAATTTTCCTCATCCGAAAATTGTCATTGTCATAGCCGGGTCGTACCTGCTAATCCCGGTTTCGAGGCGAATACGATACCCTGAGATCTCATTAGATGATATTAAAAAAAAAAGTAATAATACTTTCTGAAATTGTACTCTTTCACGGCAGGTGTCTTGATTCCTATTGGGTTTGTCTTTTTGGGCTAAATGGCCGTGGTCTGATTTTCTTAAAACTCAACGTTCCGTCTACTACTGCGGTAGATATCCTCAAGAGTTCATACAACACGCAGAATCTCCTGAGGATGTCTACCGCAGTAGTAGATGAAACGTCGAGTTTTAAGAAAACCAGACTATGGTAATTTAGCCCGAAAGACAAACCCAAAAGGAATCAATACTTTCTGAGCTTTTTCATATATCAGTTAAGACCATTTAGGCTATCAAAGTTTCATTAAATACCACAGTTCCAAATAGAAAAAAAATCACGTTTTGAGACCTTTGTTTATAGGAAGGGGACTGAATATCCAACTAATTTAACAGCAACTCATGACCAAAAAGTAACATTTATATGCTACAAGTATAATAATCTTCTTCTAATATATAAAATTGAATGTTTATTTGTTCGTATTTTATGCACTGCCATACTGTTCATCCGATTGAGATTGAGCTTTTTGCAAAATGTTCAGGAGATTCCCGGGATGAACCTAGGCTATAAGGAGAGTTGTAATACTCAACCACGTCACCCTTAAAATCGTCCTTTGTAAAGAAAGCGTGAAAAAAAGTCCCTTTTTGGACGCTTAAATGGGTTATGCTACCTACACCATAACAAATACCCAAAATGAATGTACACAGAATTGAATATATCAAAAAAACTTTACAAAAAAAAAAGTCCGCGACAGTATGTGTTTGTATTTAACGGATAACTCACAATAACCATTTTTGTCTTTCATTGATTGCAAAGAAGATCGGGATTAGTAGATTCCCGGGCAAGCGTAGCAGCGCACGGCGGGTAATTCTTTTACGAATAACTCACAATAATGAATTTTGTCTTTCAGCTCATTTATGCCAAGAAGATCGGGATAATTACGATACATTTTTTTTCTTTCACTTATTCAACTGGTCATAAAATAAATAGTAGTTTTAAAAAACTAAAACAACACGCTTTATTAGAAAACCGAACTAAAAAATGAAAAATAATTTTAATTTCCAACACGCTTGGGATAAAATTAAAATGGTCAACAAAAAAATCATCTCCATCACATATAGAATAAAACTAGAGTTATCAACAAAAAGAAAATCATTTTACCATCAAAAGCGTGGGGTGCTTTTTATGTGTTTTACATTTTCTTCTTAGAGACTTTACTTTTACCAATATCTGTTTATTATCAAATATATTAATTGATATATAGCACCCCACGCTTTTGATTGTAAAATTATTTTCTTTTTGTTGATAACTCTAGTTTTATTCTATATGTGATGGAAATGATTTATTTTGTTGACCACTTTAATTTTATTCCAAGCGTGTTGGTAATTAAAATTATTTTTCATTTTTTAGTTCGGTTTTCTAATAAAGCGTGTTGTTTTAGTTTTTTTAAACTATTATTTATTTTTTATTTTTTAGTTTTAATACTGAATTTGATTATTTTAGAAGAAGCCTCCAAAAAACAAGACAGGATAAAATAAGAAATGAATTCCTTTGGAGAGAAATGAATGTCACCACATCTGTTGTTAAGAGGCTTGAAAATCAAACACTTAAATGGTATGGCCATGTACAAAGAATGGAAAATGAAAGATGGCCAAAAAATATATACCAATGGTCACCCCCTGGAAGAAATAAACGTGGCAGACCAAGATGGAAATGGAAAACCTACGTCAGAACTATAATGGATGATCGGAATTTGGAAGAGGGAGATTGGAATGATTGAGATAAATGGAAACTGAAGACGGCAAACCTATAAGTGGGGGAAAGCCGAAGAAGAAGAAGATATTTTACAGAATAAGATAAAAATGTAAATATCTTCAAATTCGATACTATCGTAGTATGAGCCATCCCAGCCGGATTTGAACCAGCGACCTATGGATTACTGAAATTATATACCACTAGAGTTCACCGCTCTACCAACTGAGCTCTTAGAACGATTGACTAAAAAGTCGGCAAGTCCGCAACCTATTATACCAGTTTTAATTTTTTGATTTTCTGATGATTCTGCCCAGGATTTTTAGAAACAAATATGAAAATATTGTATTGTCACGGGTCCTTTACAGGCATACAAAGTTTCAAGTCGATCCAATGTTTCTAAGTGGGTGAAAATCGTGTTCAAAGACACCGTTACATAGATACAGAGACACTTTTTTTTTACTTTCTGATAATTCTGGCCAGGATTTTTTAAAATAAATATGAAATTACTGTATTGTCACGGGTCCTTTACAAGTATACAATGTTTCAAGACGATCCAATGTTTTTAAGTGGGTGAAAATCGCGTTGAAAGATTCCGTTACATAGATAGATAGATACAGGTCAAGCTAATATAAAGCGTGTAAAAATACATTAATTTTCGTCTTCAACTCATTTATGCCAAGAAGATCGGGATAAGTAGATACCCAGGCAACGCCGGGTAATCAGCACGGGATATCTAAAAATAATGACGATATAAATGTATAATATTTTTTTCCGTTTATTTATTCAACTAAACATAAGAACACATTTTTTTTATTTATTTAGGAGCAGCAGCGTACGCCGGGTATTAGCAAGTTTTAAATAATATTTTTTTAAATTTCTCAATTCTGTTGGATAAAACAGCAATAATAATTTTATTAATTATAGTTACTAGACATAAGATCTTGAGAGTGTATTGCACGCCATACCGATTGTATATTGTTCCAGTACACTTAACCCGATATACAGTGGCGGTCTTTTCATCCAGCAGAAGCGGAAGATTCATACACTTGATTTGAAAATTGTAACTGTATTAGAGTACGGAAATTACACTTTTCTGGACCTGCGTTCCTACTCAAAACGTTACGTCTTCATTGTTCTCTAGTAATTATATTCAATCCTAGTTAAAGTAAAGTAAAGTGATCCCACAACACGGCCGTCTTTACGCCCAGAACAAGCGTCCGGTGATTTATACCAATTGTTATTGAAAGAATTTCAACAAATAAATTTATTAATTGAATTTCTAAATAAAATATAACTTAATCCGCCTCAACAATAATAATAGGGGTATAAAAATATAAATATAAAAATAATAATAATAATTTTCGTTAGAGGCTGAGTCGACCCCAGGGCCATAGTGCCGCCAGAGGGTTTGGGTCAGTTTAAAAATCCTGACCCCCAACGGGACTTGAACCCTCGACCCTCCGGCTTGTAGCTCAGTGCCTTAACCACTACGCTACGGCGTGCCCCATTCAATCAATCCTAGTTACAAATTGGAGGCATTATGATTAAATCTGTAGGTTTTATGGACTGTATATATTTCAGCATTTAAATCACATAAGGTCGTAACATCTAAGAATATTTTATATTTTGAAAAAATGAATCCAAGTTGAGCGTTGGGTGGATTCGATACTTCATTGACACTTTCCTCTCGTCTTGCAGAGGGCGTAGTCTTAATTTATACATCCCTTGAAGCTGTGTCCTCGATAGAGGGTCTGATTACTTTAACCTATCAGATAAAATAATCTTATCTAAATAAATATTATATCTGAATGTTCAAGAAAATCAGATACTTACTGATTAAATTTCAAATAATTTGTTAACAAACCAGATTATTTCATAAATAATCTTGAAAGTTGTTTTATCTTGGTGTTTCTTTTGATGATAGCGTTGATATAAGTTTATGTAATTGGTGGGGATGTATCTCCACTCCCAGTTACAGAGTTCATGTTGGCAAGTGTTATAAAGCATAACGAGCTATGAAAACTGTTAAACGCTGAACTGACAAAGTTACATCACTTTGACTGATGATTTCCCAAGTATGACAATGTGCAACACATTAAACGATTATTCAAGTTGTCTAAACATATTTACCCATATTTTCCTAATTGTCATTTTCTCAGCAGATTTTCTCGAAAAATTAGTTTTTTTTGTTCTTTCTTCAGCTACTCTTATAACATGCCCGATCCACCTCGTCTTGTTTAATTCAAGCCACGATATTAGGTTTCCTAAATATTTTAAAAATGTATTCGCTGTAAAAGTTATTCCATTATAAAGTGACTGGAACATGATCTGTTGGTAGATTTCCCACCGGGCGTTGCCTCAGATGGCGGGTAGGATAATGATCACCAGATATGGCGGGAAATAAATAGCTCGAGGTGACCAAAACAATTGCTGCTGCTCTGTAAGTACTGAAAGTTAGTCTAAAGGAAGGACATAGTGATTTTGAGTTACCTAACGAAGGCACAGAGTTACGGGTTCGAGTCTGTATGAGGAAAGAAATTTTCTCATGGAATTTCTGCCAGTATGAGACCGGCGCGGCGCCCATCCAGCATCTTGAGGAGTTTGGGTATATAAAATGAGTAGAGTATCCAGGTTGAGAAAACAGTTAAAACTGCATATCATCCCTGTACTGACTGAATGATCCTCCACATCTGTGGTTAGAACATGGAGAAAAAGAAGTGTTTCACATTGCGGGTATTTTTTACTTCAACCCGATAACGGTATATTTTGTCTTAAAAGTGTTTTCAATTAATCGCCTCAACTTTGCCAGTTATTTCGTTTTTATTATTTTTATTTACATGTTTCTTATAAACGTTTACAAACTAAGTGGATCATTTTAAGTTCGGAAAATAAAAATTGTAGAAAAATGTTTAAAATGAGAATAAAAATTCTGAAATACCTGCCATGAAAATGGAAAATGTGCGATTATGTATATAATATTTACTTTTTTGTCCCGTACTTTGAATAAGGATTCCTGCTTTAGCGCAAGACCACGGGACGCGTTGTTCCTTATTCCATGACGCAATACATTTTCTTTGGGAATTCCAGCTAATGGATGCGATCTGTTTCCATCCAGCTTCGTGAACATTTTGAGAAGTGGCTCTCCATTTTGAGAAAACCAGCTGTAACAGCGGAGGTTTCGACAAGATGTCACATCTATAGTTGAAACACTTCTGTAAATGGCACATGTGGACTTGACGTATTGACTGTTTCTCCCCCTAAAAACAGAATTACATGTTTTTGAACATTATTAAAACCTAAAGAGCCTCTGTGAGCCCATGACATGTTATCGAGAGCTGCTCGCAGCCCGCGGGATGTCTATGATTGCTCTATATGGTTAATTTTTGTGAAAACATTTTTATAATATTATACTTCAATTAAATTATTTTATAAATTTAAAAGAAAATGCTTGCATATATGTTTTAACCTTACTATCAACTATTTGTTCAAAGTCTAAACTGATATAGGCCTACCCTTAGCTAGGTTAAATAAACTTATGAAATAAGATTTTAAACATATCCACAGCAAAAATAGTTCAAAATTCAATCCATCTAGAGTTGATAAAATATCAGAGTAAATGACTATGAATATATTATGTTTTTAGTTGTACAT
This sequence comes from Diploptera punctata, assembly GCA_030220185.1. Lineage (NCBI taxonomy): Eukaryota > Metazoa > Arthropoda > Insecta > Blattodea > Blaberidae > Diploptera > Diploptera punctata. The sequence continues at coordinate 261,908 of JASPKZ010004915.1, read as the reverse complement.
TTGTCATTGTCTTAATGAGCTCTCTAAATACTCTATAACCAGCGGCCACTAAAGTTTCAAGGAAAGTTTTCCTTGGATATTCAAAACCTTGGAAGTGTCACACTGTTATATAGAAATTCTTAATTAACGTTTAACTTTGTCTTCTTTTAAAACGGATAAAACAGTGACAAAATACTATTATTTTAATATATTTAACACAAATTACAATCATAAAGCCAATTAATGTGCTTTTACTAACAGAATAAAATATCCGATTTTTTTAAGCTTTCACTACAACTAACAGATTAGATAGTCTCGCACAGTGACCGAACGGTACTAAGACATCATCCCTTGGCTCTGTGCTACTACCTATAGGGCCGTAGTAAGTAGTGAAATCCCTTTCCTATCGCTTTTTCTCGCTTTCTTCCATGTATCTTCATTTACCATTGCAGAACACATTTTCCGAAAATACCTGCTCTATAAGCACTCTAGTAGCTTACAGTATTTCTGATTAGTCAAAATTAATTTCTGCTTATATTGGGAAATTGTAACGTTAAGATTTGCTATTTATTAACCAGTGATATGAACCGTTTCAGAATAATAATGTTCATCTATACCTTCAACTTTTTATGGTAAATTTTTATTCTATGTACATTACAATGAAACTTGAAAGCCAAATGAAAGTAAAGCTCTTCTACTCATTATCAATATGAACTACTGCTCTCGGTATAAGCTAAATATCAACATCAAATACAGAGATAATGAACATTCCGCAGTGAAGATTACACTATAGCTAGAGAATGCCAACTTTTCCTACTAAAATTTAAAGATAATTTAAATTAGATTTGTCCCTCGTCTTAACCAAGCGGTTTAAGTAATGATGGAGAACTATGAGAATTGTGCTGGTTCTAATCCCCATGGGGGTAGTAATTCTCTCATGGAATTTAAGCCAGTATGAGACCGGTCCCTACCCAGCTTCGCTAGGAATTTAGGAGCTACAATAAGTGGCAGCTCCAGGTTGAGAATACCAGCTATAACGGCTGAGGAAACCGACATTCTGGCAGCATGTCACCTCTATACTGACGAGATGATCATCCATCTCTATGATTAACACATGTGAATGTAAGGCCAGCAGCCGGCTGGTAAGCTGAGAGCCTTTTAGGCATGTCGCACTATGAACTAAAATAATATTTACTTCAAAAATTATTTTGACAATTTAACACCAATTATTGAAATACATAAAATATAGAGAAAATGTAACTGAAGCCAGTTTCACATAACTTTAAATAATTCTGTTGTATTTTATTATACACTAGAGGATGCATATTTCTCAGTTTTTTATTACACTGTTCCTAATGTAACCACAGAAACACAAACTACTGACAACAAGTTGAAAGTGCAGGGAGGATTCGACAAATGGTTGTACTTTTTAATATCGAGAAAGTATAATATTCAACCTTCACTGAGACGTGTTAGTGGAGGTCGACGTTCACAAGTGCATCTTAATTATATTATATACAAATGCGCTACAAACCGGAAGATCGAGGATTCAAGTCCCGGTGGGGTCAGGATTTTTAAACTGACCCAAACCTTCTGGTGGCACCATGACCCTGGGGTCGACTCAGCCTCTAACGGAAATGACTACCAGATGCTTGTTCTGGGGGTAAAGGCGGCCGTCACGCAGGGCTGACAACGCGGCTGACATCAAGTGCCGATTGTCTAGAAAAAGTGGGAGCCTTAACATCCTATTACCCAAAGGGCCTTCCGAGGCCTGTAGTGGGAACACATTAAATAAATAAATAAAGCCTGATATGTCCCTTTAGGACAAAGGCCTCCCTGTACAGGGGTTAAGCTCTATTTGAGAGTGTCACCCGGTGAGCTACTCCATAGTGAGAAGTTGACTTGGATGTAGCATTTGGTTTGTATACACTGTCTGTTCTGTGATTAGTTAATGCACAGTTGGCTCTACATCGTTCTCCAGCTTTTCCTGCATCTGGCGACTCTGGACCATTGCGCCCCTGCTCGTTCTTTGAAGATGTCAGCCCATCGTCGTCTTGGTCTTCCGCGCTGTCTCTTGCCTGTGTACGGGTCCCACATGGTTGTTTTTATTGTCCACCTGTCGTCCTGTATTCTTGCGACGTGGCCTCTCCATTTCCATTTTTTCCTGATGGCTTATTACATTTAATTTTTACTACGCATTCCAGTGAATGTCAACCGTGACTACTGACAGTCGACAGTTGCCGAGTTTCAACATTCACTGTAACACACACACACTTGAAGGTCAAACAATAACATTAAAATATCAATACAAGAACTGCTCAAAATGTCACCCATTTTATACATGCATCTTCAACTGTCGCACCGTCTAAAGTTTCGTGGCATGTTCCTGAATATGTCACAGGGTATGACCCCACAAATTGAAAATGGTGTTTTTCTGGTGAACGGGCACGTCATTATATTGGAATGTTCTCAACAACGTAAACCAATTATCATTATTATTAGATTCATGGATGAAGCCTTTATAAGGCTTGTTTTGGACTAATACTTTAAGACTGTTGGATCCACATTTTCTTCGGTTATCCAACATTTCTTCTATCCTTTGGGTTGTAGATAATCAATTATATACCCATCAAAATTAGACGTTTCCAGACATGGGTTTCTATACAAAAATCTAGTCATAATTGTTTCGTTTATTATCCTGTACCAAGATCGAGCGGTGTTTAAGGCTGTGCCTTGATACAGTGCTACATCTTCTCATGGAATGAACATAGCATCTGTACTCATCCAGCATCGTAAAGAATTTTGGTACCAACGATAAGTAAAGGATCCAAAATGATAAAATCATACAGATTATGGGATATGATTTCAGAAGTACCGTCTATATATCACGCCTATACTGGCTGGATGATCATACACGTCTCTTATTGATAAATGTAGATATGCAGCCAGCTATAACCTTCTGGCAGGATATTTCCCTCAGCATAAAAATAATAATAATAATAATAATAATAATAATAATAATATTAATATTAATATAATAATAGTATAGGCCTACATATGATAAATTATATGAGAAACACCAATTAATATATATATGCCTTACATTGGGTAATAATGAAGTCGAGATTAGAGCAAATATAAATTTAGATTTCTTTTAAAAGATGCCAATGTCCGGCAGCCCCTTATTTCTTGTGGTACAAGATTTTTATTTTGTGAATAATACGAGAAACTACTGCTTCTACGTTAATAATATTTATAAAACTAATAGTTTAAATTCATTCTTATTACTTATATAATATTTCACAAATTTATTCATAAACGCAGTATTCTTATTTAGTAATTTCAATAACATTTAAAATCCTTTCTTGTTGCCATTCTAAGCTTTCCCAATCTGAGTTTCCCATATTTGAAATTTTGAGTCTTACTGATCACAACGTAGGCCAATATAGGCCTATAGGACTATACACATATATGCAGTGTGATTGAGAAATATGGCTATACGTTTGATCGCGACGAAAATATTATTATTAAAGGAAATATGAAAGGGAATCCTTCAAATTACAACAATAGAACAAAACAAACAACATCACTTACAACAACACTAAGCAAGTCACTTTATTGCTTCAAACTGTTCGCCGTTTACATCCAAGCATAATTGGCAACGCTTTGGGAAGTCATTCATTGCGTTATGATACATGTTTAGAGGAATAACTCTAATTTCAGCATGTCGACGTCTTGAGGTTTCCGGGCATAAACCTTCTCATTCAAATAACCCCACAATCCTTGTGTGGTAAAAAAAAGTAACATCCCTCACCCAACAAGTCGTGCCACTGTAAAGCCCGGTCGACGTGGTCATGTAAAAATACCTACTACGTAAGATGTTAAATTGCGATTCAGAATTTCTTGTATGGTATAATCACGAATAAAATCCCGAAATGAAAATCAAATGAGAGTTAGTACCTGCATTAAATACATCTTCGCCGGATGATACTCTTCGAATTTTATTACTTCGCTATCCTTGTCACTCCCTAGATATCATATATGATATATTATAGGTTTTCTTTTTTCTTCTCGCTTTGGGAGTAACTCACTGCGACCGGTGGTATCATATTCGATATCTTCAGAGCTGTAATTGTATTTTACCGCTTTCGCAAACTATCAGACTTTAGAATGGCTAGCCTCAATTTTAAAAGCCGTTAAAAAACTATGGTTTTTTAGACCCAGAATAGGAATCATATAAGATACCTATTGAAATAAAAACCCCTTAAATGCCCATCCCTTAATGTTTTTTTAAGTAAAGGTGTATGTTATTTTTACCGCGATGTATCCATTAAACGTGAAAATAGAATTATAAAATTGACAAAATCTAAATACCGGACTCCCAAATACAGTAAGGGTAAAGCCATTTTGTTATAACCCCTTTGTTTGTATCATTTCGCCTCCCTAGAAAGGTAGTATTAAGCGCAAAATATAGTATCTAATCTTGTTGAACATTTATTTGACGGAATTGAAGAGGATATGATGCTGTCTTGTACAGTGAGAGACGCTACCGTTTACCTACTCCCTCGTTTATGAGATAAGGTGGCTCAAGAGTAACAATACACGCTACTTGAAACTACCGCACTCTGACCGGCCAGCAGCTACCAGTTCAGTTCTGTCGAGCTGTTTGGTTAGTGCAGGAGTATTATCTTTCAGTTACTTTCAGAAAACTGAAAGGAATTGTACAGTTTTGACTGAAGAAAAATTAGATGAAATAGGCGCCAGGCTTGAACATACTCCTCAAAACCACTAAAGCATTTAGTTCAAGAAACGGGGGTGTCTATAATTCTTCCACGAGGAGAGCAAACAAAAAAAAAAAAAAAAGAAATCAAAAGTGTACCGCAGTAATCAACAAACAACTGAAAGAAAATATATCGATTGAAATTCAAAGTATCCCGTTTGAAATTCTGCAGCGTGTGAACAGAAATTTCTTTCGAAGACTACATCCGTGTCTTACTCACAATGGATGACATATTCAGTATCACCTTAAGTACAAATAACAAGAAATTATTTGCGTTTACTGTCATTTTTTATTATGTTTACATTTATCGATAGCATAAATTCGAGTTTGAAGAAATAAGTCCTACCTTTGAGTTACTACTAAAGGAATCGGTAATTACCGCAATAAACTTAGACTATTTGAAAATGAAATTGCTTATCAACAACCTTGATTTTTCACGGCAAAGGTGATCATGGGTCTGGAATTATGTCCAGGATATGGCTGATGTGTCAAGGCCGTGCTGCAACCGGTTTGACACCAACCGCGCCTCTTGTTTCAGTTTCATAATACAGAAAATCTATACACTTCATATTCAACATTACGTTGGTGTCAAAAAACAATAGAAATCTTTAACACCACTTTGTCTGAAAGAATGCAAGTACTTATAGGTAGAAACACAAACGACAGTTCTTCGAGTTATGTGGATAGGAAATTGTCTCTTATTTTAAGAGAGAGATTACAGAAAAAATGTTGGCTAAAGGAAAAGAAGTCCATATGGCATTTATAGACCAGGAAAAGGCATATGACTCTGTACCCACCAACAAGCACTGGGTGGCAATGGAGAAGTTTGGAATACCTAAATCTCTTATATATTTTATAAAAAGAATATATGATTGTAAAGCAAGTATTAAGGTTGGAAATAGAGTATCCTCAGAATTTAATATAACAAAAGGATTAAGGCAAGAATGCGGAATGTCCAACATTGTTCAAGATATATTTAGAAGATGTGCACGCCGTAGCGTAGTGGTTAAGGCACTGCGCTACAAACCGGAAGGTCGAGGGTTGAAGTCCCGGTGGGGTCAGGATTTTTAAACTGACCCAAACTTACTGGCGGCACTATGGTCCTGGGTCGACTCAGCCTCTAACGAAAAAGAGTACCAGACGCTTGTTCTGGGGGTAAAGGCGGCCGTCACGCAGGGCTGACAACCCGGCTGACATCAAGTGCCGATTATCCAGAAAAAGTGGGAGCCTTAACCTCCCACCACCCCAAGGGCCTCCTGAGGCCTGTAGTGGGAATACTTTACTTTACTTTATTATTAATGAAATTGAATAAGTCATGTAGGGGAATGGGAATCAACATTAATGGTAATTTACTGCACAATTTATTATTCGCTGATGACCAGATTATAATAGGACAAGATAAAGAAGATATAGAATATATGAGTAAAAAGTTGGTCGATGCATTTGAGGTAGGTGGACTGAAGATAAATTATATTAAAACAGAATACATGGTAATTGGAGCAAATTCAGAAGACCTACAAATAAATAATTTGATAATTAAACGTGTTGAAGAATTTAAATATCTTGGATCTATAATAGATAAATCTGGTACTTGTGAAAAATATATTATTAACAGAGTAAAGTGTGCAAGGAAGGCGATTAGATTCCTGAATGGTCTTTTATGGAATGGATATTAGACCAGAAAAACAAAAACGAAAAAAGAGAATACAGACAATGATAGAAAGTATACTTACATATGGATCAAAAAGCTGGACAATAAATGAAAGGATGCAGAAAAGAATCTGGCGACAGAAATGGATGGATTACGGAGAAGAATGAGAATGTCCAGGCTACAACATATTCGAAATACATATATCGAACAAGAAATGGATGCACAAGAAACTGTTATCGATAGGATAACAAAGAGAGCTCTACAGTGGTATGGACATGTACAACGGATGTCGGAAGACCAGTGGCCTAAACAGGTGTTGAATTAAATGGTACCAGGCAGAAGGAAGAGGGGGAGAAGTAGTTCTGGTATGAGGGAATATATGATGCCATGATGAAGAGGGGTATGGAAGATGGACAAAGGGAAGATAGGAATGTCTGGAAAGCAGGAATTAAAGGAAACTGCTGTAAAGTGGAAAGCCTGTATTAAGTATTAAGTAAAGTATTTTAAGAGAGGAGAAAATGTTTTAAGTATTTGAGGATAAGTGCTTATGAAAATGTTTGGATGAATGAGAGATGGATAGTCGATGAACGGAAAATAATATGTAATGGTGAGCTACACGATCTTTGTGGGAAACCAAGTACTGTATATGTTAATTTTCGTATGCTAGGGTGAGCAAGACAGGAAATGGGGAATATTAAAGGATGATGAAAACTTTTAAAGGAATACGGAGGGAAAACGCCTAGTAGATAGGCCAAGAACGTTATAGGAAAATAGCATTAATCGTAATGTATAAACTAACTAAAACTAACTAACTCACTGGCACTATCGAATCTGTAGGTTCATGGCCGCGCGGACATAAGCTCTCCATACATCCCTATCCTGAGCTAATATTTTCCAATCATCCCCTGTATAAATCTACTTCCCTCAAATCATAGTTAATGTTATTCTCCCACCTCATTTCTGGTCTACCAACTGGGCGTTTTCCCACAAGAACCTTCCATGCAAGTCTTTCATTCCCCATTCGTGCCACATATCCTGCCATCACAGTCTACGAGACTTGACTGTTCCTATATCTGGCTTCCTACAAAGACCATGGAGTTCATTATTAAGTAGTCTTCTCCATTCACCTGTCTGCTCATCTCTCTTTGGTCCAAATTTTTTTCTAAGAACTTTGTTCTCAAATACCCGTAATCTCGTTTCCTCCCTTAAAGTAAGAGTCCATGTTTCGCATCCATGTAATATAACTGGTAGAATAACAGTTTTATATATTTTCAGTTTAACGTTTTTTTTAAAGAAGTTGGTATGTCAAGAGTCCCTGTAATGCTTAATAGCACGCATTTCCAGAATTGAGCCGGGAGGGATAGTTTAAATGAATGGTTGTAAATAATATATCTGTATACAGACGTATGGAGAGCTCATGTCTGCGAGGTCATCAACTTTCGAATTCGATAGTTGCTTATTGTAATACAAGGATGAACCTAACTTCTCTAAGTTCAAAATGTAGTACGATTTTAAAATACGCATTTCCTACAATTGGTTACATATCCCAAAATATTCTAACTGCTGTACCACCTATAGATATTTTACTCTAAATATTTTAGATTCCATAAGAAGTGCGCATATTACTTGGGATAAAATACAATTTATTCAGAACAGTTTGAGACGGATTTTGGAAGTATGGTTGGCGGCGTCAAATGGAATAACTTTCGGGTTATAGTTCAATGTCCAGCAATGCTACAGTGCAAATATACATGCCCTTGAAAACAATTTCACCCATGACCTTCATTCAATTAGTTTTTTATTTATTTTTTCCTTGTTTGCAGATGGTAAGAGTGGAACAGCACAATGACTGCTATTTTTATTCAACTCTTTTCATTGTCGTTTCTTTAGAACTGTCGTGTTTTCACATAACGAATGTACTGCACAAAGTAATTAAATAACAAAGGTGTTATCTTTCATACCAAACAAGGCGAACAAGGCGCCTAATTGTGAAGGGCAGATGATGTTCAGGAACATGGGGGCCTTGAAGTTTCCCAATATATGCCTTACAGGCGAGGAAAAATCTCGAAATAAAAACTTTCCCAGAAAACTGTCCCTGCAGGGGATCTACGAGTAATCCAGGCCCACTGCGTACGATACCTCGAGATCATAGCGATGGACTTATATAGTCTAATCAACTTAATTCATAACTTATTCACACAAATATTTCTGTTACTATCAAAATAATAGCCTACTATTATAATACCCTTGACTCGTGTCGAACTGAGGGTCGGATCGAGGGTTTAGATGAGATAAAACCCCATATTATAGAGGTCTGTAAACGACAAGGGTGCCGACGATCACGCCTGACGCACCGTCACGGAGTGAATGAACGAAATGATACGTATGAGATGAGTATGGAGAAATTATGGAATGATTTGTAGCAGGGAATAAGGGAAAAATCCCGCGAACATGCCCAAGTTCCGTTTAGCCCACCACGAAACACATATGGAGTAACCGAGACTTGATCTCGACACCAAGCGTTTAACCGCTTGCGCCACGGAGCCGCCACATCAATATAATATTATTAGCCCAATTATAAATAAAGTTAGTAAATATAATATTAATTAAAATGGGCAAATTACAATTATAAAAACCCGTCTCTCGATGTGATATATCATTAATCAATGCTGCTCTATCTATGTTATACAAATTCATCCCAATAAATTGCACATTTTGAATCTCAAATTTACCGGAACCTGAGCTTCTCAAATTCTGAAATTCACCGAGGAGAATCTAAAATGTTGCTTAATTAATCTGGCCGCAGGACTTCCTCAAATTATTGACTAGGACATGGACAGATGGTAGAATAAATTGTACTCTAAAATGTGTGTCCATTAAAACTGCTAAAATGTATCCATTACTTCGAAAATTATTTTGATTATTTACATTTTAAATCATTCCAACGAAAAAAAAATATCAACATGTTTAAAGAGATGCGATATTTTTAAGCAAGCGTTAAAGAAAATGCATAGTAGTTTTCTATTTTCTTTTAAATGTTGTACATTTGCTTTTGCTTGGAGTTTAAATCTGTTAACCGCAATTATATTTTTTAATATTAAAAAAATGAAAATAATAAAATTTTAAAGATACTGATCTATAGATAAAGGAATTATTAGCATGAAAATGCTATGATTGCAGTGAAGGACCTGCCTTCGTGCAGAATTACTATGGATATATATATATATATATATATATATATATATATGTATATCCCTAGTAAAGCTGCAAGTATAGCATGAAAATGCTATGATTGTAGTGAAGGACATGCCTTCGGGCAGAATTATAATGGATGGATATATATATATATATATATATATATATATATAAACTCAGGCTTTCGTATCAGTTTTCTATTCTACTCAACACCTCCTACTGTAAACGGTCTGATTTATTAGATATTTAAAATCCACCACATCCCAACATATTTAAATCAGTTTTGTGTACACATACAAGTGAGATCCCTGCACGTGCAATTCTCACACCACTCTAAGACTACATTGCATGACTATACATTATTAGTTTCATTCGAGAACCGTTCTTATAATTTAAAGCCGCACACAATATAGTAATCCTAATTTTTGCCCATATTGAATTTTACAAGGAGAAATACTGTGCCTGACACTTGACATCTTTTTACATGAAAAAAATCAACTTCTGAATAAAATGAGGATTATAACCTTGTTCTGGGATGCTATTCAATTAATTCCTGAAGGTAAAATTCGCATTCACTGACATACAGTAGTCATATAATGCTTTATTTAGGAAAATTTCAGTCAAATATTAGACTTACATTCATGTGGGTTTAAGCGATCCAATAGCCAAATTTGGTTAATTTTAGATAATTGCAGCTGGGGTTTGAATACAGATTTGTAGTATTTCCAAGTGTGCATTAGATATATAACTATAGGTAATAAATGACGAGTCTGGAGGTAATAAATAAATAATTATTTAGCCGCTATTAATTAATTGTTCGCAAATAAATGGACCCATAGTTGTATTATTCTTCAACATCTTCGGTACTACAGCTCTAGAGTTTAGCCTTGACCTCCCGAACAATAGCTGACCAAGGACTTACGACTGCCTCAATTCTCAATGAGAATATGTGATTGTTATTGGTCAAAGAAGCGATACAGAGGAAATCTTTGACATTTAACTGCATTTGGCTTTACAATTATCCCTCGAGCAAATTCTTAAGAATAAATAAACCGGATTGTCGACCTTGAGATGTTCTTGAAGGACATTGTGTTTAACATTTAATTCGAAGCGAGTTCATTATAATAAACCAAAGTTGTTGAGATATATAGTATAAAGTTATAAAATGTTACTTCATCATTCTCTCATAGTCAACTTTCTCAAATTAACTTATACTGTAAGATAATGGCTGAAGTGATTTGTTTGAAATCTGGCAATGTATGGAACGGAAATTTGGACACTGAAACATGACGAGGATAAAATACATAAGTATATATAGAAGATTGGAACGTGTGAAATGAACAGACAAAGTATGAAACATAGCTGTACTAATACAGAGGGAGAAATAAGTATGATTGAAATGTCAAAGAATAGTAAATGAAATTGGCTAGGCCACTTAGTAAGAAGAATTTACCTGTTGTAGGATGTAGTTAAAGTAACGGTAGATGAAATAAATGCACGAAGAAGATGATATAAGATGATAGATAAAGTAATATATAAATGGATCGTCCACATAGTAAGAAAAATATATAGACAAATATAAATGGATTGTATACAGACATGGAGAAAAAAAAGTGAAACAAAGAGAAGAGTGGGAAATATTTGCTGTTAAGGGCCTGTTTTGAACAGAAAACTATGAATGAATAAATGTATGACAATATGATAAATTTGTGATATGCCTAATTGTGTTGGTCTAACCATTATAGATTTCCCTGTTGTCTGAATCCCGTTGGTAAAATGCAAGAAAGGAAATTGACACCTGTATAGAATAAAAACCGTTATTTCAATATGGGCTAGATAAAAGTTAGTTCATAAATTGCACTAGGCTTAAGTGTATCAATCACCATGGTGGTATATTTTTGTCTGCTGGAATGAATGCGAAACATTTGATAAATTACTGTGACTGTGGAATGGGATGAATTATTATTAACCTACATATTTGTGTAAAGAGGAATTAATTGGTAGTATTTTATTTAACGACGCTCTTTAACAGTTAAGGCCATTAGCCTCGCAATTCAAATCTATACAGGTTTCGGCCTTAGTTTATGTTGTAATATAAACAGAAGCACGTGGTTAAGTGTGATTTCATTGGTCACCTGACCTAATGACATCGTTGTCCAGCGGCGTAGATGAAAACATAGTTCCCATAGTAGTTATATAACTACTATGCATGAACAAAATTATCGCAAAAATAATAATAAAGTAATAAAAAATAATATAACATATGAAAAAAATGACAATGGTGAACAGTAAGTATAGATTTATATAAATTTAAATATAACATAATTTCGCGCATATTAGTTGACGAAGAGGGGATTCAGTTATTTCTACATGACCCCTCGTGTTGAATACATCATAAGCCATGCAAAATAGTACCATGGCTCCAACAATCACAGACGCCTGCGGAAGGATACCTTTTGTGACTTTGTTTACAGTACAACATAAACTCATCATCATCATCATCTGCATTCATGGATTAGGTCTGTTGACCCGTTCCGACTTCAGCTAATCTCTTTCTAGGTCTGCCCACATCTCGGGTGCCTTTGGGTTTGTATTTTGTTATTTGTTTCGGATATCTATCTTCATTCATTCTGTCTATCTGTTGCTTCCATTTTTGTCTATATGTATCTATTTTATCAGTTATTGCAAATATTTAAAGTTCCTGTCTTATTTCTGTGTTCTTGATTCTGTCTTCCTTAGTGCACCCTTTAACAGATCTCAACATAAACTAAGGCCGAAAACGGGCCATGAACGTACCCACAAATTTTGTTCAGAAGCCTCTTATTTCGGACTTGGTTCTTTAGCGTGCCATACGACATTACTTCCTTTGCGAAGGAAATCATATTGACAATTTTCACAGGGTGTTAGTAAATAAAGGACGCACCACAGCTTAGTTCGTTAAAATAATGGGCTACAAGCTGGACTGAGCCCCGGCTGAGTCACAAGTTTCAAATTGGCCTAAAACATCTGACGGAACCATGATCCTGCGATCAACTCAACCTATAATGAATTGAGTATCAGACTATATTCTGGCGATAAAGGCGGCCGTTATGCAGGGTTGACAATCAGATGACATCTCGTGTCGATTGTTAAGAAAGGTAGGAGGAGCCTTGATCTGCTGTTAAAGCCTGTATTGAGATCGCTTTAATTTGCTTTTACTTAAAATAAAGTTTTGATGAACATCACATCCCCGTAAATGCACGCTTATCTGCTATAATTAATTAAGATAAGTACTCCAATACTACACACAGGGAGGACGCAGACCTAGACATCCATGAAATGACTAAGACACTATCTAGCGGCAACTGAATCGAGTCAATTTCATGTCTACAATATGATGATGACAAAAGTTCAAATCTTCTACTTCACAATAGACAACCTATATTGCCAATTTATTATTAATATATTTCTTGTTTTAGTAGTTGGCTACTTGTTTTCGGACATCTGATGATTCGCTTTTTTAATTCAATTTTAAATGTACAGGGTGGACCGCTCGAATGGACCTAATTTCAATTGCTTGTTACTGGCAAACGGTTGAAGATAGAAACTTAAAACAACGTTCATAGTACAGAAAAACTCACCAAGTTTCGAATCCTGTCGGTAGATGGCACAAAGATACGTTTCTCGTTCTTAGATTTAATTTTTTGTGAAAATGGCGACTCCGCAGATGAAAGCGCAAGCTGGACCTAATTTCAATTGCTTGTTACTGGCAAACGGTTGAAGATAGAAACTTAAAACAACGTTCATAGTACAGAAAAACTCACCAAGTTTCGAATCCTGTCGGTAGATGGCACAAAGATACGTTTCTCGTTCTTAGATTTAATTGTTTGTGAAAATGGCGACTCCGCAGATGAAAGCGCAAGCTGTTTTGTGGTATGCGGAGTTTAAATCAATCATTAGAGTTCAAAGGGAGTTCCGGCGTGTGTTTTAACCGTGATGCTCCAACTGCTAGAAGCATAAAGAAGTGGCGTGATACATTATTAGCTACAGGATCTGTGTTGAAGAAGCATGGTGGTGGTCGCAGAGCATCCGATGAAATGGTAGCAAATGTTCAAGCCGCATTTGAGCGAAGCCCCCGGAAGTCATTAAGAAGAGCTTCGCGGGAACTTCAAATACCAAAATCGACATTACAACGGATTGTCCACAAACGCCTCAAACTGCACGCATATAAAGTGCAGTTAGTGCAACGTCTGGAGCCGAATGACATGCCGAAACGAGTGGAATTCGCCAATACGATGCTGGACCGTCTCGGCGCTGATCCTGACTTCATGACCAAGATTTTCTTCTCGGACGAAGCCACTTTCCATTTGTCAGGCAAGGTAAACCGGCATAATGTGCGGATCTGGGGATCGGAGAATCCTCACGCTATTCAAGAGCATGTTCGTGATAGTCCGAAGATGAATGTTTGGTGCAGTTTGTCACATAATAAGGTCATTGGACCGTTTTTCTTCGCCGAGAAAACTGTTCGTGGTACCACATATCTTGACATGCTGGAGCAGTTCTTCTTTCCACAAATTGAACAACTGCAGCCTAACATCGTTTTTCCAGCAAGATGGTGCTCCTCCCCACTGGTCCAATGAAGTTCGTACGACTTTGGACAACATTTTCCCTGGCCGTTGGATTGGTAGGGGAGGACCAATCGCGTGGCCCCCGAGATCTCCCGATTTAACACCACTGGATTTCTTTCTCTGGGGCTATGTCAAAGATAAAGTTTACACCACCCCAGTCAAAGACCTTCGTGATCTTCGTGAGCGCATCATAGAGGCTATTGAGAACATTCCAGAAGACATACTCCAACGTACTTGGCAAGAAATTGTTCATCGCTTTGATATCGTCACAGTGACTGCTGGGGCTCATATAGAGATGTGGTGATCTGGATATCAAAACTTGGTGAGTTTTTCTGTAATATGAACGTTGTTTTAAGTTTCTATCTTCAACCGTTTGCCAGTAACAAGCAATTGAAATTAGGTCCATTCGAGCGGTCCACCCTGTATTTGTTGTATTCATTTTTAGTAACATAATGTACAGTTAAATGAATGTATCCCCAAATTTCAGAACGCTGTCCATAAAATACTTTAGGTCGATTATTTACTAATGACTAGAGTCCGGATTCTCATGTAATTGCATATTTTTTCCTTGATATGTTCTTTCTGAAAACCGAAAAATATTGACGATTCACATAAATCTAAACCTTATACTCAAGTTTGATATTACATATTTTACATATTTTATCCAATATTAAATATTGGTTTGAATATTACATATTTTTACATAAAATGGTCTTAAAATGTAAGTTCACAAAATTTTTGTGTAAAATGCTAGGAATCAGGTAAAATTTCTGAATGATTTGTTCTCGACTCTTTTTGGAGGCTTAGTAATTGACAGAACATAGCCCTACCACTAATCCTGCTGACAAGGACTACTTCACATTGATTCACAATACAAACTCTCAAAAGGTTGAACTGAACGAACTCATAAAAGACAAATCATAAACTTATAACTTAATGCTTTTCGAGTGCCTCTTACCAACTTATTAAAAAAGGTTTATGGTCTTCTAGGAAAATATGATGTCCCGCTACGCGCCGTAGCCGAGTGGTTAAGGTAAGATGCCTTGGCGCAGAGCTACGGGACTTCGCTGGTATGGGTCTCCATGGAGGAAGAAATTTTCTCATGGAATTTCGGCCAGTTGGGACCGGTGCGTATCCAGCATCGTGAGGCATTTGGTTAGCTACAATATGTAGCCGATCCAGGTTGAGAAGACCAGCTATAACGGCTGGGGGACCTGACATGCTGACCACATGTCACCCCTACACTGCTTATGATCGTCTAACTCTGTGATTAACACATGTGAACGTGAGGCCAGCAGCCTGCTGGTTGGCCAAGGGCCTTCTAGGTCTGTCGCGGTTGGAAAAAGAAAATAAAAAAAGATATAGAAAATCCCAAAATGTAATCTTTATTAAGGTTTGTTATTTCCTAGGAAAATCTTAGCCTAATTCTTCTTTTGTTAATTGTAACGCTTTTAAAATAGAATCAAATGTCAAAAGAAGTTTGCCACCTCGTGTTTCACCATCCCCACGATTTGGTAGTGTTACGTGTGGCTGAGAAAGTGACTAGTTTCTACTATTCCTAACTATAATTGAAAAAGGGTGTAAGCGGACAATTTTCTTTCACTCTCTCTGCTTTCGCTCTGTCTCTCTGTCCCTCTCTCTCTCTCTCTCTCTCTCTCTCTCTCTCTCTCTCTCTCTCTCTCTCTCTCTCTCTCTCTCTCTCTCTCTCCTCCCCTCAATGTTCAATTACATCGTCATGCTGTTGAAGATAACTATTTTAAAATTGAATACGCTTTAATAGTTTAAAATAATATTTTAATATTAATAAAAGTTTATAATAATATATTCTAAGTGGAGTGAGGAATGTCAGGATAGACAACAGGTAAGATTCACAAAATTAAGTGTGGACTATTCTAAGTTCGTCTGACCATTTTCAGTTTGCTAAGTTTGTGAATGTTCGTTCACTGGAACACAGGTGAAATTGGCTTTGACTGCCTCATTGTTATCGGCCGGTCGCGGATAGGCCCTAATTACTCATGACGCCAGTCGATAAAATAGAGTTGTACATACCTTGTGTCACACTCTGCAACAAAGAATTGTTCAAGTTCAAAAAGACTGTAAGTAATGTATTTTGAGAGTTGTATATAAAATAATTTCAACATCTAAATATATAAATAAATTTATTTAACGAACTGCTATATATATATAAGAAAAATAAATGCTTGTATTAGACTTATCCGCTAGTGTAATTGATAACACTCTGGAGTACCAATCTACAGGTTCGGGTTCAAATCCCGTCCAGGCATTTATTTTTCTTATCATGTCACATATATATATTGAACTCTGTACTAATGTGTATTCTTTTTTTTAGTAATAATATTTATCTTAATTTAGGTTCGGGATGTATATCTTAAATTTATTCATTATACCCTTTTACACGAAGATGTTTATGTATTTTTTACTTTATTATTGTCACTATAAATATATTAACCTCAACATTTACGAATAATCAACACTTTTAAAATTCCTATTAAAGCACCGTTGAGGTAATGTAATAAGATATTAAACACTCCGTATAAAATGTGTACTTGGTAGGTCAGCCATCCTCAACTAAATAATTGAACTTCATTAAGTAATTAGTTCAACTACTTAATGAAGTTTAATAATTTAATTGAGGATGAGTGACCTACCAGGTACAAATTTTATAATTAACATCTTATTTACGAATAATTAATTCATTTTAAGAGACAAATATATCATAACAAAACAAAGAAATAACAAGTGTATTATTAAAATATATATTTTTTTACCATATAAGTAAATATGTAATATGTACACCGCTGTGGTCTCGAGGTAGCGTGCTACATTGTCACACAGCGGGCCCGGGTTCGATTTCCGATCGGAACAGGCTCCTGGGTGAGGTTTTATCGGGTTTTTTCTCACCTGTAAGACAAGTGTCAGGAAGCTTAGAGCCGAACGGTCCCCGAAAATCATTCGGCCATCATCATCCTTATAATTAACATCATCATCATCATCGTTCACCGGTGTGGAAAGCAATAATTCCCTAGTAAAGCTGCAAAGCGTAGCATGAAAATGCTATGATTGCAGTGAAAGACCTGCCCTCGGGCGGAATTACTATGGATGGAAATATGAATTATTACATATTTTGCTGGGCCACCGGGTTCGATCCGCGGTCGAGACAAGTTTCGATCCCCGGTCGAGACAAGTTTCGATCCCCGGTCGAGACAAGTTTCGATCCCCGGTCGAGACTAGTTTCCTGGGTGAGGTTTTTTTCGGGATTTTTCCTAACCTGTAAGATGAATGTCAGGAAACTTTTAAGGCCCAAACGGTCTCTGAAGATCATCTGGCCATCATTATCATTAATAGCATATTAACCTAATTAGATTAAGTTTAGTTTAAGGCCTCTGCTTGCGCATCATCGGGACAGCGAAACCCCGCCTTCCAGACGCCCCAACCTCAGAAGTGGGTTACAAGTACGCCATGCCAGGAGAAAACACCAGAAATGTCGAAATGACAACCTGGGGCATTTGGCTATTTTTACTACATATTTAGAGATTAATATTACATAACAATCTGCACTCGACTTCTGAAATGATCTGATTTACCCAATTTAACGGTTATCTGGTGCTTGACTTCCCTGAGAAACCCTACTGGAGGATGTGCCACTGATCATTCCTGGATAAATGTGGTTGCACGAGAACACATTTTATTTTCTTTCCGACAAAATCTCGTGAAAACATTTCAGAAAAGGTGGAATGATCGAGGTTGACAACTGACTGGAACATTAACTAGGTGAAGCAGCAGATTGAGTTGATCATATCATCATGGTAGCACTCCCGGACATGGGTGGAGGAGGAATTCTGAAACATTATGTACATCTTTAATACCTGCAAATCCTCATTGTCTTATACAAATTCATCTGGACACAAATTTCAATATGTCATGAGTTTTTTTTTTCAGTAATTATATGTTTTTAGTATAGCTTGAAAAACCTTTGCTAAATTTTCATCATAACTAACTCACTAGCACTATCAAACCCGTAAGTTCAGTGCCGTGCGGACATTCATTCCTATCCTGAGCTAATGTTTTCCAATCATCTCCTGTATAACCTACATCTCTCAAATCATGATTAATGTCAATTCTTTCGCCTTCTTCTTGGCCAACCTATTGAATGCTTTCCCTCTGACTTTCCTACAAGACTCAATACTAATAAAATTCATTGTTAAAACCGTTGAGGTGGAGAGTCATAATATAAAATAAAATAAATTAAAATATACCTTCTTAGGTAAAATCCGTCGTCCTCAACTTATAAAATGTGTAATCTTTATGCCTGTAGGCCTTTCAGGACATCCGTCCCATCTTCAGCAGTTCATTCTTCTCTACAGCATCCAGTATGGAGTTTGATGCTGCTGGTCCTAATGTGGCTATGTCGTGACTAAAGCTTCTTCCTGACGATATCGTATAGTGGGTTGTTTAGTCTGGGAGTGCTTTCATTTATTAAAAACTTGTTGTCTATTTCCTTGATAATTTCCATAACCTATTGCCAAAAAAATCCATCCATCACTGACTGGGTTGGAACTTTATTTGTACATTTTGAAACTCATGGCTAAAAGGCCTGGTGGTATATAATTTTTAATTACTGGATTGTGCACCAGATACCTGGATTAAATTCCAAGCTATTCGTAGTAAGGCCTATATAAGTTGCGAAGGTATATGGTACTTTTGCTAGCGATTCGTCCGTTGGAAGGGGACGTTAGGTCTGGCAGTCTCCTTGGTATTTTTCAACAAGAATAGGCCGTCGCCATCATCATCCCTCGTACCCATACGACACCAAAACACTTGAATATATATTCATCCTCACTCCACTCTGTACACAAACATAATTAGTTTCAAATATGTTAATCAATTTAAAAATATATAGGCCTAATTATAAGGTAATAAGGTTGTAAGATAGAAAACATTATTTCAAACAGATGAGAAAACTGAAATTATATTAAGTACTAGTGTTCGTGGAAGAGCGATTAAAATATTAGGGATTTATACATCATACATTCCTTAATTCCTTCAGGATGTTTTCATGTTGAGACTTGAAAGTAGTTTTGAAGTTCCTTAGGACGGGTTACCGGCCCGACGCTAAGTAGTCCAGTGGTAGGGCTGCTACCTTTTAGTCTCTGGACAGACATTAGGATACCGCATTTACTCAGTACCCGATGGAACGGTTATATCCCTGACTCGGTCCACTCAAAATACTTCTGGATGGTGTATCTCTTGAGGCCGAAACAGGTCAACAAATGGCCTAAATTCGTGAATGTACTATGATGATGATGATGATGATGATGATGATGACATTATTTAATTACAATTAATGTATATAATATTATTTAATTTTCATGGTTAAATATATTTTATTTTGTAGGTGTATTTTATTATTCACTAGCTAATACCCGGCGTGCGCTGCTGCGCCTAAATAAATGACAATTAATGTGCCTTTATGTTTAATTGAATAAGTATAAGGAAAAATTATTATAAATTTATACTTTTTAGATACCCCGTGCTGAACACCCGGCGTTGCCCGGGAATCTACTTATCCCGACCTTCAAGGCATAAGTGAACTGAAATACGAACATTAATGTATGTTATGTTTAGTTAAATAAGTAGGAGAAAAAATTTATATTTTAATTATTTTTAAATACCCCGTGCTGTTTTCCCGGTGTTGTCCGAGAATCTACTCATCCCTACCTTCTTGGCATAAATGAGCTGAAAGACAAAATTAATGTATTTCTTATGATTAAGTGAATAAGTAAAATGAAAAATAATTATAAATGTACATCGTAATTATTTTAAGATTGCCCGTGCTGATTACCAGGTGTTGTCCGGGAATCTACTTATCTCCATCTTCTTGGCATAAATGAGCTAAAAGACAAGATTAGTTATTGTGAGTTATCCGTAAAACAATACCCGCCATGTGCACAGGAATTCTGTTCCATTGATGTGGTTCATTATTTCGTCCCTGTAGTGTGCAATACTATCTAATAGCTTGAATATATTTACTTCTATTTGTATATTTTCATTTCGTTTCCGATCTGCTATTGTATAGCCAGCCACACCCCTTATAAAACTCATTTTTTTATGTTTCTATTCTTCATTCCTGGTTTTGGTTAAAACCCAGCATTTCGATACATATAGTAGTATTGGAACAGTCATTGTTTTATAAAATGTTTATCTTGTTAGTATAATTAATTAAGGACCCAAGATATAGGGAACAAGCAGCATAATACGAATGATGTTGAGGGAAAGTGACAAGGACGTTTTAACCGCCCCTGAACTCGTATGGAATTTAATGTTTGCGGATATTGCATAACCGTCCTCTCACTTTCTCGCAGTTATTTGCTTTCTTAAAAGAACCCACTACCGTCTCTCCAGTAATAGCACGTAACCACTCTGCTACTCAGTTTGTGGTTCTGTAAATATTATTATATACAAAGGTCTAAATGTCTACATTCATCAGTTTTTACAATTTCTCACATCAAAGATATAGGAGCTTAGGTCTATTTGACCTCTGTATCTGTAAATAAGGAATTTTCTGCTCCCTTAACTTTCTGATGATGATGATGATGATGATAATAATAATAATAATAATAATAATAATAATAATAATAATAATAATAATAATAATAATAATAACACTACGTCAACAAAATGTCAGTATCAAGCTGCTGCTTCAAATCTAAAGTGGTAATAATAATAATAATAATAATAATAATAATAATAATAATAATAATAAGCATAATAATAACAATAAAAATAACAACAATAACAATAACAACAGCAATAATAATAACAAAAATAACAACGACAATAATAACGACAGTAATAACGACAATGATAACGGTATTGATGATAATAATATTGATAATAATAATGATAATAATAATATAACAATCATTATTATTAATAATATTAATATCATTATTTTATTTATTCTTTTCCATAACTATTCCATCCATCCTATTGCTCTAAAGCCCGAGGCGGATGTATATACAGGGTGTAAATGAATTATACCGCACAGATTTAACACCTTACAGAAGAGTATTATACAAGTAATTTGAGATAGGGAACAAATGGTCTACGAGGGAAAATAGGCGAGTTATAGGGATTAAAAATAATCGATAATTAATACAGATAAATCAACAGGAGAGAAAAGTAGGTGAGGAAATTATACTAGAATAAATTCAGATCTTAGTATTAATTCCGAGATCCTGATTGCTAATAATTCATCAAAAACGTTTATCAAATATTGGGTTATCAATTTCCTTAAAATGACTAACTTAGCACATGATTGCACGCCACTGCAGTAGAATCGGTACAATGAGAGCCTTAGCCCAGACTGAAAGAAACAAAATCTGTGAAGTTAACGTGTTGCTTAATGGTTAGAGCGACTGCTTGTATACTGTGATATGTTGACACTGAAATTTGTTCAGTACAGACATGCGCAAAATGCCTATTCCCATATTGGTTATTACATTAACATCTGATTAGAAGTTATTTCAGTGTCAGTCGCATGACATGAAAGCATCATGGAACATCCTTACAATTACGCTGAACTTGCCGAAATGCAGCACAAGGCAATGGTGCAAAAGCTGCTGCCACGTACGCGGAGTAGTATCCGAATAGACGTCATTTTCACCGAACGACCTTCGAGTCTGTCTGTTGATATGCGTTTGCGGGGGCATGGGACGTTGAAGGTAAACAGAGTAGACGCCGGTGAAAGACGTACGCGCCGCAATGCAGAGTCCGAAGAAAATATTTTTAAAAGTGCTCTGGTGTGGTCAGAACTGGTAATTATCAAACACATACTGTCCATTATCCAGCTCAAGCTTTTGAAAGTATTTATAAAAAACTAAAATAATAATTAAAAAAAAACAATTTGTTATTGAACTTGATCCCAGGCCCTTAACACCATGGGTGTTCAACTAACTCAGAAAGATACGCAAAAAATATTTCAAACCCACAGTAATAATTTTCAATACATGGTATAAAGTTATATATTCATATTATTTTTATTGGAGTCTTTTATAATGTAAAAGGAAGTGTTCATTTCCGGCTTACCAATCCCTCGCCGCATGCCAAACAAATGTATTATGTAGCGGATGGATTCGAGTCAATCCTCATTGAGAAGGACTGCGACAAAACACATGTCACATATGGATGGGAGAAATATAGATTGACAGAAATACAAATATGGGAGTAAATGGGAAAACAGAAGCAATATGCAATAAGAATTTATAGTCTTCTTAAATTAATTTCGGCAACTTTACTTTTAGAGACGCAAAAACAAAAATACTAAACGAAATTTGTAATATAACACGGCATTAAAAATGTGCAATAATTTATAGTAATAATAGTAATAATAATAAAAGGAATAATAATAATCATAAACGTTTCTATGATGACACACAGATTTCCTCAAAAAAAGTTCAATCCAATATCCACATTTAACATCCCACGATCTCGCATAATTAATTTAATACTCTATCTACTGGCAAGTAAGTTTCGGTGTTTTCCTCTTCCTCTTTTCTGTTTTCAAAGTAAGATTTCTGTATTCAACCAATCCTTTCTTTTCATTACATGTATGTACCATCATAATTGTCTTTCTTATTTTTCTTTACCAATACCTTTGTATTTTCCTCTTTGTCCCTTACGATGATGTTTCCAATTTTGCATTTTGTAATTAGTGAACATGCATAAAACAGAGCATTTATTTGAATGTCAGTTTATTTTTAAGGTTCCGTTTCAGTTTGGGTATCTACACTAAGTAGTTGTTCATAGTTTGCAAAAACCAGCTATACCGACTGGGTACTCAACATATTGACCATGTCACCCGTATTTGGCTGCCAGATAGTCCACGTCTGTAAATTACAAGTGGGTGTCAGGCCAGTAGCCGTCTGTCGAGCCTTGTAAATAATAATAATAATAATAATAATAATAATAATAATAATAATAATAATAATAATAATAATAATAATAATAATAAAACTTCACTCACACAGGGCGAAGAAAAACGCGCGGACAAGCACACTACTACGAAATTTTCTATAGAATATTATTTTAATATACATATTGGTACAATGTGCAAACACTATATAATTTTGTATCACTATAAAAGGGTAAAGAACTAGGTTTTGATTATGAATTATAGGCCTTAAACTTCGATACGATTAAAAAAAATGTAGGCTACTGATTGATTACCGCATTTCACATTTTAATAGCTACTTTTAAATTAGTTATGGCATAATTTTTGTGGATAATTCGTGTCCCCAATTTTTATTTAATTTTGTATAAATGATTTATAAGTAAATATAATAACCGCAATAAATGTTTTAAGGCAGTGATAATTTTATTTTGTGAAATTCCAACCACTGAATATCTGCTGATCGTCAGGTTTCATAATTTAACGTACACTAGTGTCCAAAATTAAATCAACAAACTGGTATTTCTCCTTCCTATGTCTAATTCACTATATATTCATATAAAACGTAAACATATGTCAGTACAGTCCTGTTCTGAACTGCAGATTGGATTCCGGCCATCTTACAACCATGCAAACGATGACGTCAGTGCACCTATCAAACAGGGTACTGCAGCATAGTGTTTATTGCTTAGTCCAACATCAATGTTTGCTGTCTAAACATTTACTGCAAGTAGAGTATGGCACAGAGAAGCCGTCTAGAAGATTCTCTTCATTGAAGGGCCATAGGAAGAATCGAAGCAAGATAGAGTCAAGATGGTGTGGCCAGATGGCTTAATGTGAATCGTTGTTGTTTCTCGGATGTGGCAACAGTTTTTAGAGTCCGAAAATGTATCCCGAAGACCAGGGCAAAGACGACCAAGAGTGACATCGGAGAGAGAAGACCGTTATTCGGCTCTAAGGGCAAGATGGTACCGCCATAGTACTGCACAACAACTGGCATCTGACCTCACAGCAGCCATTGGAACAGTTGTATTGAGGCAAATAGTGTATAGACGGCTTCGGCAGAGACTGCTGTATGTGTATCCCTGACGCGTATTCAGAGAAGAGACCGTCTAGAGTGGAGTCATCAACATGCCAACTGGACGATCGAACAGTGGGCCAATGTTCTCTTCACAGACGAGTCCAGATTTAGTCTTGAAAATGATTATCGACGAATTCGCATCTGGAGAGAACCTGGAACATGATTTCGAGACTCAAACATTGTGGAAAGAGGCCAGTTTGGAGGTGGCTCAATAATGATGTGGGCAGGAATTCTGTTGACTACTCGAACATCTCTTCATGAATTTGTACGGGTACATCGACAAGGTTTAACTGCTGTCAGGTATCGTGACGAGATCTTGGCACCTCATGTGCGGTTGTTTCGCGGTGCTGTGGGCCCAGACTTCTTACTGATGGACGATAATGCTCGTCCTCATAGAGCACAGGTGGTTGATGAGTTCCTGAAAACTGAAGATATTACACGCATGGATTGGCCTGCTCGCTCTCCCGATTTGAATCCTATAGAGCATGTTTGGGATGCACTAGGGAGACGAGTTGCTTCACGTGAACATCCACCAACCACTCATCAGGCCCTGCGAGTTGCTCTGAAGGACGAATGGGCGTTACTGCCTCAAAATGAGATTGATGACGTTATTCACAGCATGCCACGCCGTTGTGAAGCCTGTATTGCTGCCAGAGGTGATCACACCCAATACTGAACACACTAACCTGTTTTCTGGATGTGTTTGATATTCACTAATTTTGAAAAAAAAAGGGACATTTTGTTTTACTGGTATGCACGAATGTTGCAGTTGTTTACTTTCTTTATTCTTCTGGTTGTTTATAGTTTCGTATCACTTGTTTATACTATTTTCTGGCAAAATAAACACATAAAGATGAAATTTCAGTTTGTTGCTTTAATTTTTGGACACTAGTGTACATTAATAAAGCTGCAATGGTATGTAAACTAGTGACAAATATCACCGTGAGTTCTAACATCTACAAGATTGGTAAACAGAGCATGTAATTTAAAAATCATGCCACAATGGATACTGTAGTACATACTACTTACTTTCGATGGATACATTGGGACCAAAGTTAGTCAGAAAATACCGTAGTACAGATGACAAAGCAATACATGGCTGACGAACACTTTATTTCTGAAGGCTGGATAGTGTTTTGTTATATCCACTGTCCTGGAAAAGGCCTCAGGGCGGTATGCATTGAACGAGTTTTCTTTGTTTCATATAAAGATGCTACATTGTTTTGCAACATGATCTGAGCGCTTTCTAAAAATCATTGCGCTACCTTGTTATATCTCCTTTCTGACGCAATTTATCGTGATGGACCTAGGTTCGAAATAGAATGGTGCAAGATATCAGACAAGATTGAAGATATAAAATTTATATTATCATGATTTAAATTTTGATTTTTGTATAGACTAATTTTATGAAACATATCTACTAATGTCATTTATATCTTAACATAGAAACATTTAGTTAAGTTCTTGTAACTACGTAAAAGGCAACATTGAAATTATGTTTCTTGTTTGTGGAATATTTAATGTTTTTCTCTATTATCAAGTTACATTCGTCATTGGAAATCATATGCTTTATCCCCAGATATATAAAAAAAGTAAAGTGATCCCACTACAGGCCTTGATATGTCCTTGGAGCAGTAATCTAACTATAGGTTATTACTTTTGTTATAATAATTATAATTTTATTATTATTAATATTACTATTCTTTCTTTCCCTTCTCATCTTTATATTGTGTAGTCTATAATTATCTATTATGTATCATTCATCATAATTCTTATTGTATGTATAATTTAACACTGGTGAAGTGGAAGAGAACACTTTACGGTCTTAACTCCATCAGGTAAAATAAATAAATAAGTAAGATATTTAGATCCCAGGCATGAGACGTCAACTGGGTTGTCAGCCCTGGATGACGACCGCCTTTACACCACAGAACAAGCATCTAGTATTACTTTCAATTACAGACTGAGTTGACTCCAGGGCTACAGTGCCATCTGAATATGTAGGCCATTTTACAAGTTCCTGACCCCACCGGGACTCGATTCCTCGACCTTCCGGCTTGCCTTAATCCACTATCCTACTCGTACCCCCATAAAACTTCATTCTTCGACAGGCATGAAGACATGGCATACCAGCTGGCAGCTGGCCTCACATCCTCATGTGTTATTCACAGGGGTGGACAATTAAGTTGCCAGTATACGAATGACACATGTCCAGCATGTCCCCCCGGGTTTCTCGCCTGGAGCCGCTACTTATTTTAGCTACCCAACATCCTTATGATGCTGAATTGGCGCCGAGCCGGTCCCATTCTGGCCGCAATTCCATGAGAAAATTTCTTGCTTTATGGAGACAGGAACCAGCTCCGCTCTCTAAGGCCTTGAAGCGATTGACTATGGTTCAGGAGATATCCTACAGATATACATGCGGTAACATTTATTTTGTTTGGGTTTGTGATAATTATAGAATGTATGCTGTAATTAAAAAAAAACAGAAATTACAGCTCGCTTTGTATAACCATTTTAAATCATTTTAATTTGTTATCTGGAAAATAAACATTTTTATCACTGTTTATTTTACTGTAGGTACAACATTAAATAACAATAATTAAATATGTTCGGTAACGTGTGTAGAGATAATTGTAATTATTTTTTATAGTTGTCGTAAGAGTACTTTTTCTTTCGTTCATAATGATCAATAAGACCTAATATGTAGTCACACATAAAAATACATTATACGAGATTATAAAATTCATTATACAATGATTATAATTAAAACTATTTTAATAAAAATACGAAATTTGGAAATGGCTGAATTGAACAATAATTACAAACAATAATGTGTGCAGAAAGAAATTAGACATATAATGAACAAAAAAAATGTCTTCAGTGGATTAATCAGTAGCCTATTTCGAATCGAAGACTCATTTATACAAAAAAATGTGGGTTCTTCTTTGTTCAATGCCACCACATTTTATGTTGACATTAACGGCATTCTCTTCTGGCATTTTCGGAATTTTGACCCCTTTTGAGAATGGGGCATCTGGAAGGCGGAGTCACGTTGCCCGATTATGTGATGAGCGATACATGGTTGTGAAACACTAAGAAAATTCGTCAGTAAATCCAAGTTATGGTCCCATTTTACTGGTTTACGGAATATGTATTTAATTTGTTATATTTCTGATGCCAGCTTATTTAAAAGTATCAGACTGTAGTAAAATAAATCATGCGTCACCGTAAGTTATTACATATATCACATATATTACGTATAGTTGAATACTTTGACACCAATGTAAATAATATGTACGGATTAATTTTGCATTACTTTATTAAAATAAATAAATAAAATAAATATAGTATATTCTATAGGAAACATATAGGAAACATTACCAATATAATAGTTCATTAAATTGTATGTAATACATCACGATGTACCAAACAAGGCGGTTACTAGTCAACTTTTAAATTCGGGTTTCAGGTAAACCTCCACATGTAATGGTCGCATTTCACTGATTTTTAATAATATCTTCCTCGGTTTAGTTTAAAAGAATAGATTGAATTTAATTTTGAAACATATAAAATTGCGACCGTTAAAAACTATTTTAAATGAAATGATCGTAATGAAACTTTTTGAAATTAAATTCTTAGAATAAAAGTCCATGACGCGCAATCTAGAAGGCCCTTGGTGTACCGAGCGACTGCTGCGTCACATTCACATGCGTCATATACGAAGATCAACACAGACAACATAGGAGTAATATTTGGTCAGCATGTCAAGTCCCACAGCTGTTTTTTTTAAACTGGAGCCACTACCCAAGCTACCAAAGTTCCTCACTGTGATGCGTTGGTATGATCCCATACTGCCCATGAGAAAATTTCTTCCTCCATAGGGACTCTAACCAGTGCATATTCAGTAGGTCTGCGCGAAGATAGGATGCCTTAGAGCAGTAGATTGTGGCATGGGACTCTTAGGATAAAAAAACGTTTCACATAATGCAGAATTATACATTCAGATGCAAGGTGGAAATTTCATATGCCTTATCCTTCATAGACCACACACAGCAGCAAACTGCAAATTAATACTTAATACTAATATACTTGCATAGTTTAATCTATTAACATAAAATATACAAGTAGGACCAAATATGTTGAAATCCGATCTTACATTATAAAAATATCTCCGGACCCACGTTAGAACAGTGGATCAACTTATCAAAGTCTAAGATAAAATGAACTAATAATGTTATATAACAAAGCATATAGGTCTATATTACAAATAATTTTCAAATAAAACATTTATTTATCAAATATGTGTAATTTAACTGTTTAGAGAGAATATCAAACTCAACTAAAAATAAATAATTCAAATGTTAAAAAAACTTCAAGTAACATCAAAATTTAAATTGATCTAAGATCAAAATGTATAGTTTCACAACTTCTAAATAACATAAGTGTAACTTAATTAAATGTTTATTTTTAACCATTGTAAATTGTCTAAAATATTTAACCTTCAGAAGCAGTTCCATGTTCAAGAACAAACGAACATCAACTTATGGAGAATAATGCTAATAATATTATTGTGGGCTTTTAGTATAAACACATAATGCATCTCAGAAACAGGCCTACTGTTACATCTTATTATATTGAAAGTGGAAATTTGACATCGTATCATTAGAAATAGCTAAAGTTAGAGATTATTTATTTAGAGGTCTATTAAAATTTAAAATTAGAGACATTCCTTTGTATTAGACAGTTCTCCTTTGACTATGGGTCATTCAGTTCCGCACCAGGAGAAGTTTATCGGTATATAAACAATAAAGCGAGGATATCCTGAACTTGAGATTACTTAATACGAAGGAATGTAACAATTAGAGCGTGTATCACACTTTCTCACATAACTTAATGACATAATGTTGAATGAAAGCGAAGGATGTGTTGGGTGACCAAGTGACCGACTGTCAGAGTAACCTCTTGTGGATCATTACACAACTAACCATCCATCACACACACTTTACAAGCAACCCGTGAGTTGAGTTCTCAGAGTTAGCTAATTTATAAATCGTTACTTCATTCATATCTCTCCACCCCATTTGAAAGAGGAGTAGTGCCAGAAGTGTTTTAAAAGTCTCTGCTGAGTTTCCAACATGTATATGAAAAGGTAAACACTAAAATTACGAATTATTAAACAAATAAAAGACCCGCAGGACCGTTCATTTTATTTCTTAAATATTTTGATCCTCAAATGAGTCCAAAATTACGCCTCCTTCTTCTTCTTCTGTCCTTGGTGCCTTTAGAGCTCAGATTCATCTCGGTTTACACAGTTCCTGCATTACTGCTTAGCGTTTGTTGTAAATTTGTCACTTTTAGTTATTTTTGAATCTACCGCTACAGAAGTAATGGGATGCCTCATACGCAGCGGGATCAGGTTCACTCCCAGTCGGGATAAGTTTTCAAGGTTAGCTTTTTTTCGGGTTTTTCCTCATCTGTAAGACAAATGTGGGGAAACATTAAGGCTCAAATTGTCCCCGAACATCATGTGGCCATCAAAATCATTAATACCATTTATTTGCCTTGTTTAGTATGACTGATGAATAAATTGCGTGCCTTGTTTTAAATGTTCATTTTGCCTCTGAGGTGGCCCTACTATTGATATGATCACTCATCCAGGAAGGCTCTCTGTATCCTTGTGTAGTCAAAAAAGTATGTGTGATCCAGAATTTAAAATCCTTCCTGGCAGGTCGCATCTCAGAAAACCCCGGGTGGCGCGGAACATATAAAATACATATAAAAATGGGAAGTATTGGCAGTTCCATCTCTTATCTATGGATGTGAAACCTGGACATTAACAAATGCAGACAGTAAATAAATAGAGGCTGCTGAAATGAAGATGTTGAGAGAAATAGTAGGATACCAAAGGACCGATAAAAAGAAAAACGAATATATAAGAACAGTACTTACTATATTTAATCTCTATGAAAGGATAAAATATTATCAAAATGCTTATCTTCAGCATGTATTACGAATGCATGAACAGCGCATACCAAGAAGAATGTATAATTATAAATCAAAAGGGAGAAGAATGTTGGGAAGGCCATTAAAGAGATGGAAGGACCAATTCGACCTATAATGAGATCGGAACAGGTCATTGATGATGATGATGATAAAATGGGAAGTTCAACTTGGGTGGCATGGAACATATAAAAGTACATATAAAATGGGAAGTTAAACTAAGGTAAACGAGAGAGAGGGACAGAGAGAGAGAGAGAGGAGAGAGGGAGCGAGAGAGAGAGAGAGAGAGAGAGAGAGAGAGAGAGAGAGAGAGAGAGAGATTGTTTAGAGGCTTTCATTAAAACTAACCAACTCTTTAATTCATATTGACAAAATGATTTGTTCTCTTCGCTCTCACGTGTATTTTATACAAACATTACTTGAAACGTATTTCCAGCTTTCGAATATCACTATTTTCCCCTCTTTTCTTTTACACTGTTTTCCTTCTTGTTTTACCTTTTTCGTTAACTTCCTTATATTCTAACACACAGACACAAGGACAAGACATACACCCAGACCCAAGGTGGAGATTTAAAATCCCCTACCCCGCCGGGAATCGAACCCGGGACGCCGGAGTGGAAGGTAAGGACTCTATCGACTATGCCACGGCGACGGACAACTATTGAATTAGGAGGGAAAATAATAAACCGAAGAGGGGCGTGATCTATCTTGACATAATGTTTAATATCACAGTGACTTAAAAGTCACAAGTTGCAGCATGGTTTACATGTACATAAGTCCAGAAACACCGTATTTACTCGTACAAACTCTTTTTGCATTACACTGCTTGCAATATCTTTGGAGTACAATGTTATATAATTTCTTCTTCTTCGTCACGGTTTAGGAATATCTACTAGCCTGTTCCGATTCCAAATTGCGGCTCTTTCCATCTTTTCTTTGATCTTCCCAAACTTCATCTTCCTCGTGGTGTATAGCTGTATGCTGCTTTTGGTATTCTATTCTCAGTCATCCTTGCTATGTGTTCTTTCCAGTTTGTTCTGTATTTCACTATTGTTGTGTTTAATTCCTCTACTTTTAGTTGTTGTCTTATTTCTGTGTTGTGTTTTTCGTCTGTTCTTTGCTATCCTGATATTGGTCTGAGAAATTTCATTTCAGCAGCTTGTATTCTGGCAGATTGTTGTGTTGTCACTGCCCATGTTTCGGATCCATACGTAATAATAGGAACTGCCATTGTCTTGTATAATTTTCATTATAGAGTCTTTCCTGGCTTCATTTTTCAAACTTCTTTTTAGTATTCCTGTTATATAATTAAACTTATTTAGTTTGTTATTTATATCTGTTTCCGTTGTGTATGATATTTCGCAACCTAGGAAGTTATATCTTACCACTTGTTCTGTTGGTTTATTTTCTAATATTATCTTTGTTCGAAATGGATAAGCGCCCTTGAAAGCCATAGTTTTTAATTTTTCTGATGATAACCTATTTCCATATTGTATCTTTTTGATATTAAATTTAGTTTATATAGCATTCTTTGTAATTCGTCTTCTGTTTTTGCTATTAAAATCTGGTCATCTGTTTCTATTACTATATTTCCTAAGTTAATACCCCTAGTCGTCATTTGTTTCCATGATCTTATCATGTCGTCAAAATAAATGTTAAAAAGCGTGGTTGATAGTGGACTACCTTGTCTAACTCGTCCTGTTCTATGTATTGGTTCACTTTGATTTATCTTTATTTTTGTTTTCTCATACATTTATTTAATTACTGCTATCAAGTGTAGTGGATTCACTTAATATGTTCCATAATTTTAAATTATATTATTTATATTATTTTATTTTCGAATTCGTTCGCCCTCGTGTGAATTTTCTCTACAGTGTAATACCAGAACACTGATAATAATCATATCAATGAAAAATATAAATAGGCCTATTCGTTACAAAATGTTATCATCTATGTCTCGGACGAAATGCAATAAAAATGAATAAATCCCTGGCAAAGCAACTTCGAAGAGTCAATGCGTACTTAATTAGCTGCTTTCACTGATTAGTAGATGATCTCATAGGCAGCACATGGTTAGAGTGACGCAAGTCCTCAATCATTGTATCAGTTTTCTTTGCCGAAATGTTCTACTTATCATATTAAGTGGTTACTCGTTGTCCTATTGAGGCTGAGTACACTATATTCCGTATTTTATACTCAAAAAATATTGTACAGTCGGAAATCGGACTCAGACTCCTATATGCAAATGCAGATGTGCTAACAATTACATCGCACAATCTGCCATTAATTCTCAATATTGTACAAGGATGTTTTCCCTGGATAGATGATACAATTACATTCTAGGGTCCAAATTGTAACTGCGGGAATGTAGCATTTGCCAATATATGCTTCTACACTTACTTTTAGTGTCTAGAAGAAAACTCCATTATATTCTTTGTGCACAGTATTGCCAGTTGAAACAATATATAGTTGTGTTAAGACTTAAGCCTATTATATAAACAGGAAGATACCGTATTTAGAATTTTTAAAACAAGAGTTGAATGAAGCTGAGATTCGATTATCATCCGCCATACTTGAGAGTACTCCCATGACGTCATCAGTCTATTGATCCAGACTCTGACGTCAGAGCGCGCTGTGTACTCATTGACAAAGTTCTAGAATGAAAGAGTACAGTACCATCTGCCATTACGCCCACTGTCAAGTCTCCGACGATCTATTAATCACCATTTTCGTATCGCTTTCCCTATACAAACTGCTCATCGGTTCAATTTTAGCTGTGGACTTTTTTATTTATTTTTTTTTGTGAATCATTCTCACTGCCTAAGTGTTCCCGAAGAAGCTTTGATATTCATTGATGGAGATATAAACTGTGAACCTGGGAATATCTGATAATCTTTAAAAGTAATTTAGTTATAAAATTTTTCACAATCGGGTTCCGTACAACTACACAAATTTAAATAATTTATATATCACTTACTTACTTACTCACTGGCACTATCGAACCCGTAGGTTCATGGCCGCACGGACATAAGCTCTCCATACATCCCTGTCCTGAGCTAATGTTTTCCAATCATTCCCTGTATAATCTATTTCCCTCAAATCATAGTTAATTTATATATCACTGCAACCGCTAATACAATTGAATGAAGTGTGTGAACATTTAATGTCTCTTCGTCAAGAAGTTTTTCATTCCTTTTAAAAAATGCGAAAAAAAATGTGAGTATCGATCTCGGGCCTAGCGCAACCGAAGATCCCCTAGCATCTCCGTGACGTCATCATTTATAAAATACAATAACATCTACATTTGAGCTATGAGTATACAGAAAGCCCATTATGCGACATTTCCTAATATAAACTAATTTAAATATGTATTTTTAAAATGCAATATTCCATTTTTAAACTTTGCTCTAAAACGACCGACTTTGAAGAAAATCTGATTAATTTTACAAAAAACAACTATAGTAAGTTTTCAGAAACAGAAGCACATTCGTCTTGGCTTCTTGCCTTCATCGAGAAAATATAATTAAGAATTTTATTTATTCCTTCAGGAACGCAATTGTAGTAAAATGTCAATATTATTTCTTACGGTCTAATTTTGCAGTAGTTGGAGTGTACAGGCAGATCTAATCTATTTTATTACCGCTGAAAGAATTGCCTAGCATTTTTCAATATAAACATTTCTCTCCGAATATAATGTTACGTATAATTGGTTTCACAAATAATACAGTTGTGATGAAGGGATTACAATGGACTTACTAATAAGACAATTATGCAATTATTACAGTTATATTTATTTTGTCCTGTGAATTACGAAAGGTTATTACTGGTCAACGACATAACTGTACATTATAATTGGCGTATTTTTATTGTCACGCAAATGGAAAACATTTCCTGCGTCACTAGGGTTATGCACGGTTACTATTTAAAATAACCAAATTCCAAAAAAAAAATTCCTTCACTAAATATTCATACTTATCAAATAATTTGTTCATTTAGGAAATTTTAGTTCTTTTTATTTCCGGAGGACAGAGCCTTTTAGTGAAATATATTTTGTTGTTTAATTGGTGGATGAACTCATTATATCAATTATATACAAATAACATTTATCATGTATAAACATAAATGTATGAAGTATGTTTATCTTAGTGTAACTCTTGAACGCCTGGAATAATTTCAACCAACTTGGTACAGGTATGAATTATAATCTGCAAAAGTGTCTGTAAAACAGTAAGATATCCCCGTCATCCTTAGCGGGGTAAAAATTATTTAAAATAAAACATCGAAAACGACCGATATGTTCCAGAATAACTATAGAATGCCTGGAAAAATTTGAACCAAAATCGATGTGCAAATGCCCTATAACTTACAATCTAGTCTAGATCCATAGTGGTAAGAGATACATAGCATCCCTATGAGGGAATTGAGATGGGCTGACATCTACAAATAATTGAAAACTCCAGATTTTAGTGCCAATATTTATAGTTTTCGAGGTACCTAAACTTATCCGTTAGAGTCCCAATAACATTTAAGCCCATGCTTCACTCCTTAGTACCCGTAAGAGTCCTGAGAAGGTATGAAAAATAAAATGTCCAAAATTATCGAAATTTGTATCGAATCTATAATTTTCGGAGGCGATAAGCTCTTTGGTGACAAGAAGATTGGGATAAATAAATACCCGAGCAAAGCCAGGCAATAAGCTAGTCGCATTCTTTCTCTATCTGTATGATTGATCTGATCAGTTTACCTTATGTTAGATTAGTAATGATCCTAATACGGCAATCTTATTTTTGGTTCAATGTATTACCCATATTTACTTTATGGAATGAATGAGATATTTATACATCTAAAAAGGCTTTATTCACTCACAACCAGAGAATTCAAACAATGGAACGCGGACAGTAACACATTAGAAACACAGCAATTTGTCAATCACAGTGATGGCGGGTAACATCTTATTAGCAAGACTCCCAACATGCGCAGAAGACCGAGGTAAATTTATAATTTGTAGCCCTATAGTAGAATGCATGGGGTCAAGTACATTAATGCCAGGTACAATAAAAATGCAATTTTATTCAGTCCGATACACAATCCCTAAGAGTTTTAAACACTTTAACTATATGACAGTGGCGGTTCCCGACCTGAATTATTAGTGAAGCTATTTTACTATTTTTCATTTTCACTAAGAAAAATTCTCATAAAAATGAGTGCACGTAAACTAGGCGGCTTTGTCCATATAATTGCTATTACACACTGAGTTTTTATAACATTATGGTAAGTAATGACTTTCTCGCTGACGGGGTTGAACATTTTAACTGTTATTTAATTTAATTGCAATTTGTTTTATTCCAAGGCCAGGAGAGGTGGTGATGTACAATTTTTAATCGCTAAATTGTTTACCAGATTCCTGCATTAAATTGCAATTACACATACGTTTTTATTGCGATTCGTCCGTCGGATAAGAACGTTTCGCCTGGCGGCCCCCTTAGTGCTTTTCGATAGGAGTAGACTTACGTGCTGGTACCGGTTCTCCTTTCTCTTCATCATTATCCCCATACAACAAACTTTACACTATAGAAACAAACACACACACACACACACACATATATATATATATATATATATATATATATATATATATATATATACACACTCGTCCTACATTTCTGTCTGTATACAATACAAAAATATATAATCTAAATATAGTGGTTCCCCGAAATGGCGCATTTATATTGAAAACAGACCATATTAATGCCATCTATTCTCCGAAAGGAGGGAATAACAAGTACGTAAAGTGAAGTGGGTGGAATTAGAACACTAAATAAGCTAAAAACTAACTAAACTAAGTAACTCACTGGACCTATCGAACCCGGCAAGTTTCATGGCCGCGCGGATATAAAATATCCATACATCCCTATCCTGAGTTAATGTTTCCAATCTTCCCTTATGTAATCTACTTCCCTCAAATCATGGTTAATATTAATTTCCCACCTCATTCTTGGTATAGCAACTGGTCGTTGTCCATCTGCTTTTCGTACAAGAAGTTTCCAAGTCTCTCTTTCATTTCACATTCGTGCCACATGCACTGCCCATCGCAATCTACGAGACTTAATTGTTCTTATTATATCTGGTTTCCTATAAAGATAATGTAGCTCACAGTTAAGAAAGTCTTCTCCATTCTCCTGTTAATTTCTCTTTGGTATAAAAATGTTCCTAAGAACTCCCTATCGACTAATAATACTACAATCATCATAAGCAATGCCACGAGTGTTTTCAAAATTATCGATAAATTCTCGACTCACAATGTGAGGAGTGGAGTGAATTTATCTAGAGAAATCGGAAATCAAGAGTGGCATTTGTTAGGACTATTTAAAGAATAAAATTAAGCTGTTTACTCACAAATTATTATTTAAATATAGTTATTTTGAAATATTTATATATTTAATATAAACGGCGATGTTTGAAAACAAATGAGAAACGTTTGTTATGCTTCATTTGTTCATCACTGCAACCAGATCATATTATTCATTGCCAAAGGATCTCAATATTGTAAGAATGCACACTAGTGGAGAAAAAAATCAAACACATGAAATATTTTACTACCAACATACGAGATATTAATTAATTTTTGATGTCCTATGATGTAAATATGTCAATTATATTTTTTCTGGAACGTAAATTCATCATCATCATCATCATCATCATAGTACATTCACGAATTTAGGCCATTTTTTCATTTTTTGACCTGTTTCGACCTCAAGAGAAACACCATCCAGAAGTCCTTTGAGTGGACGTCCTGGTCTTCTTCTTTCTGCAGGTTGATATCTTAACATTTGTTTGGGTATTCTGTGATCTTCCATTCGATGAACATGTTGCATCCATCTTGACTTATATTCAGAAATTTTGTTTTCTAAAGATTCCATGTGTAATTCTTCTAAGATGTCTTCATTTTTTTTTGTGATCAAGTAGTGTGTATCCTGCAGTCCTAAAATTCTTAAAAATTTAGATATTTTTGCATTTACATCCTTTTCTTCTTCATATGAGATATTGCATCCTAGATATGTAAAATTATTCACCTGCTCCAAAATTTTATTGTCCAGTGCAATTTTACTTCTGACAGGATCTACACCTTGAAATGCCATAATTTTTGTTTTTTCTGTAGATATCTTTAATCCATATTCTTCTGTAATTTTGTTAAGTTCATACAGACCTTTCTGTAGATTATCTTCGGAATTTGCTATTATTATTTGGTCATCTGAAAACAATAGGGTGTTTAATTTTCTATTTTCTGATATTCTTATTCCAAATTTATATGTTTTGTTCCAGCAACATATTACTTCATTGATATACATTGCAAAGAGTGTTGGGG
The DNA here is from genome assembly GCA_030220185.1 of Diploptera punctata. Taxonomy (NCBI): domain Eukaryota; kingdom Metazoa; phylum Arthropoda; class Insecta; order Blattodea; family Blaberidae; genus Diploptera; species Diploptera punctata. The sequence goes on along the minus strand of JASPKZ010004915.1, from coordinate 224,275 downwards.
ATAGGGGGCAGCCTTGTCTCATACCACGATTTATAATTCCTTCTTCAGAAAATCTGTTATTTAATTTAATCTTTATGTTGTTGTCTTTGTAAATATTTTGTATGTTCTGCCGAAGTAAATTTGGTATATTTCTGTCTTCCAATATATTTAAGAGTTTTGATCTCTTGACTGTGTCGAATGCTTTTTCAAAATCTATGAAAGCAAAACGTGTTCATAAGTTGAATTCTCTTCTTTTTTCAAGCAATAGTTTAACAGAAAATGCTGAATCAATACAAGATCGTCCTTTCATAAATCCATTTTGACATTCCATAAGGAATTTTTCACTGAAACTTTTCAATTTTCCATGTAAAATGTCTGCATCAATTTTGTAGCATGTGTTTAACAAACTGATTCCCCTATAGTTGTCCATTTTTCTCTTGTCTCCTTTCTTGAACAGGGGTATAACAATGCTTGTCTTCCATTCTTGTGGTATATCTGCATTTTTTAATACATTATTAAAGAAGGACAACAGTCTTTGATGGAAATGTTTGCCTGCATATTTGTACAATTCAGAATTCAAGCCATCTGTGCCAGTTGCCTTCCCATTTTTTAATTTCTTTAAACTATTGGTCAATTCTTCCAATGATATTATGGAATCTGTCTCATTATTATTGCGGAAAATTGTATCTTCATAGCTATTGTCAGTCCAAAGACTTTTATAATAATTGAAAAAATCTTCTTTTGTTACTCCGCAATTAATTTTGGTAGATTCTTTAATATCTTTATTCAAATGTTTTAATATTTTGAAGGCATTAGGTTGGAGTTTATGCAAATCTGATTCTAAATGTGTAACATAATTTAACCATGTTTTCCTATGTCTCTTTCTTATTTCCCTCTTAACAATAGCTCTACAGCGTTTGAATTCTATTTCATTTTCTACTGTCTTTGTGTTCAAATATTTTTATAAGCGGCATTTTATTCTTCAATCAATTGTTTTATTTGATCATCCCAGATTTTTAGAGTTCTATTTCTTCTTTGTTGTATATTTACTTTTCCTAAAGTTTCATTAGCTGCATTTTTAATTATCATTTTAATGTTTTTCCATTCTTCTTCGACATCATTACTTTCTGGAGGTATAGCCATATATTGCTGAATTCTTCTCGAATATAATCATTTAATGCTGTCATCATAAAATAATTTTACCTTGTACTTTTGTTCTATGCTCTGTTGTTGTTTCTTCTTTTTTAACCATCTTGGTGGAACTCTTATTTTTGCTTCTACTAGGTAGTGATCTGAACCAATATCATATCCTCTGTAGGCTCTGACATCGAGAAACAATTTAAAAATCTTATTATTTGCAATGAAATAATCAGAGATTGATTTTGAGTCCTGACGATGCCAGGTATACTTATGTATGTTTCTATGATTGTAAAAGGTATTCGTTATTCTCAGTTCATTGTAGATAGCAAAAAACGTAAATTCCTGGTAAATAATACGTTTAAGAAAGTGCAAACACTGGTTTATTGTTTGTGGTATATAATCAATTGCTACAAATGCTTTATATATCCCGCAAGCACTATCTGGTTACATTCGTGCACTATATATACAATCTGATAGCTACATGCATTCTTGAGTTCTTACATCTTAATATATAAATTGTTCTTCGACGTATTTCTTAGAGAGTCAGTCACTGCAAAATAATGCTATGGCCTATTCAGAACGTTAAAAAGGAGGAGCGTGATTTTAAGGTGATACAATTAAATTTATAAAATCGAGGTGAAAAAGTCTGTGATTGGTTGTAAATCAAAATTCATTGAATTGACTCCCATCTGGGGCATGAGTTAAATAGGCTAGTCAGCGCAAACTAAGAGCTTATTAATTGTAGGCCTTCTTCATCTTCTATACATTTAATGGCATGATCTAGTACAAAATGCAATAGTAGAGGAGATAGTGCTTTAACCCATTGTGAATTTGAAAAAGATCTAAAAACTTTTTACCAACATGCACCCTAATCTTTGTGCCATTTAGACAGATTCGAATAAGTCTAAGATTTTTTTTCAGGAATTCCGAACTGCAGCAGGATCTATATGATTTATTCGTCTTAACTGAATCGTATACGCTTTTGAAATCTGTAGCTGATGCACAGTGTCATTATATTCCCATTTAGTTTTAAAATCTGTTTTATAAAAATATAATCTGTTGTTGATCTGTTTCTTCTAAATCCATATTGATTATCTCTTATTATCTATAATTTAGGGAGCAAGTCTGCTTGCTAATATATTTGTCAGATTTTGTACCAAGTTGAAAGTAATGAGATTACCCCTGTTGCTGTTCTATCTCCTTTCTTACAGATTGATACGATAACCGATTATTTCCATTCATTTGGAAGATCCTCTCTTTCCCAAATCATGCTAAGCAACCATCGTATCTTGTCCATAAATGTTTCTCTTCCTGATTTTATCAGTACTGCTGGGATCTCATCTGAACCTGATGCTTTATACATCTACAATATGTAGGGAAATATGCGTGACTATATTAACTTTATCACGAAACTTCAATGTCTCCAGGAAGAACGTACACATACTACACATACCAGTATAATTAAAAAAAAAAAAGTACCGTGATGTAATCCCTCTACACCGCAAGTACTGAGAATGGCAGCTTGGCAGTAGCACTTGGACAACCTCACACGCTGTCTCCCGCAGCAAGGGATTTCCAAGCGTAACTCAATATTTCACCGTTTTTTCAAGAAAGTTTCGATTTTTGATATTTACAATTAAAACTCGCTGTTAATTTCTTGTCTCAAAACAATACTGAGTTGCTGTCATAAGTATTTCAAAGTACATTTTTATATGTGATAGTTCCCTTGTGAGAGATATATGAACGTATGTCCAATTTTAATGCACAATCGAGTGAAACTGAAAGCCAGCGGTTCATATCCAGATCCAGGTCTTAAGCCATTATGCACGGTGAGTCTAGTTGTTGGTATGCGGAATACCGGTACTAGCGGAGGTTATTAAGGACGCGTGTATCCTCCCAGAAGACCCTGACATACCAAACAATTGACTGAAATAATAAACAGACCTTCAATAGGTATGAAGCATTAATTTGTTTGAATCAAACCGTAGCTTCATTAGTCAGAGCTGAGTTATTCATTTTGTCACAACCGACTTACTTCGACACTATTGTTTTCATTCCAACGTTGCCATAAATCATATTTATTTATTTTAAATTATTTTATTTGTTTTTAATCGTTCAATCTTCTTATGTCCCTTATGTTAGCCAAGCGGTCTAGAGGACCAAACGTTAAACGTTGAGCTTTGTAACGCGGATTAATTCGAATCCCAATGGCGAAAACAATTCTCATAGAATTTCGGTCAGTAAAACGGTTGTCCGCTCAGCGTCATGCTCATGGAGGAATCTGGTTATCTACGATAACTAGAGGCTCCATATTGAGAAAACCAGCCTATAACAATCTAATAACTCCACCGTTTTTCTATACCTACATCTCGAAAATACTATTAACCAATTAATAAGAGATTTCCCAGTGCACCTAAAAGCAATTGACATTAACTTCGGCACAAAGGACATTACTTTTATGTTGACTTAACAGGGTTCTGGTTCTCTAACCTAGACAGCTGCGGTAGATCACTCTGCAAGTACCAACATTTTGTGATGTGATTCACTTACATTCTGAAGGTCTATTATCGTGTGATTGATGAATTTTATATAATTGTACTAGGCCTATCCTTTTATCTTTCATGTTTTAATAGCGTATGATTAAATATTAAAGTAGACAGTGACTGAATTACAATAAACTACGAAGAAACTAACATATACGTCACATTTTTGTCTACATGTTTTCTTTGTTTTAAACATATTACAGTTACATCATATAATATGGCTCTTATACCCAAGTGAGGTCCTGGCCTCCCCTTTGGGGTTTCTAACGAATCTGATTTTGTTACGCTTATTTCTCAAGAAATGTCGTGAGTGACATCTGATCGGCATGTCGCCTCTAGAAACATCTAGTAGGTAGAATGTCGGTTATATTCTGCACAGCGGCCTATTTTTTTTTTTTTTTTTTTTTGAGATTTGAGGATTTTTTACGATCCTGAAAATCGTCAGACCTGGTACCCATCGCTTAAATTCCCTCCCCAAGGACTAATACCTTGAATTTTTCCATCCTAGAAATCCATTGATCATTGGGAATAGAGGCAAGGAATATAACCACTAGACCACCGCGGTCGATATTACTGATTATGTAGTTTTTTCATGATAAAATATATCGGCAAGTAATAAAATAATACATGAAACAGGGACAAAAAAGTGCATAACTATAATTATAACAAATTATATTCAAACATATTGTATATTTAACGGACATATGTACAAAATGAAGAAGTTAGAGGCTTTGAAGTGAGGTTAGGTAAGGTAAGAATCGTGACGGTGAGTAACGTGCATGTTCATCAGAGCATGCGCTTCGTGCTCTCCAGATACCGAGTGTCGTCTTTTGATTGCCAGCACCTCCGTTGCATACCTTACTCAAAGATGTTCATAGTGCAAATTCACATTTGAGCATTTCTGCCAACGAAAAACATTTTCTCTGATTAATTTTCTGGATAATGTTGATCCTCTCCAATATTAACGCTGTTTGTAGTTATATATTTGGTCCCTATTAATTCCTGCTACCAGTTTAATAACATTTCAGTCGGTCATAGCTCTAAACTTTGCTACAGATTTTCTTTTCACATCAGAGGGCTCGTTAACATCCCAAATACAGTATATCTTTGACATGAGACGATAGCGTCTTCATATTAACATTTCTCACAAAACAAAATGTATATGGAAAGAAACGAATTCGCAACTGGATTCAAAAGGGACCCAACACTCATGGTACCCTAGATAACTTAATGAACTATGCTACAGAATGATAACAATATATAGTATTTATTAAACTTCATGCTCTGAGCAAATAGTGGAAGATTAAAAAATACACATACAGTTATCAGGTATAACCAACAAATTAGAGACAGTTAAACTATTGTACGATACTTTTATGATCACTTTATTGGACTTTGATCAAACAGTCTGTTTACTTTAGTTTCGATTTGATAATATTATTCGTGTCGTGAGATTTGCATTAAGTTTGTAATTTGGCAGAGAATGTGTATGAAACCTTGCAAGGTCATTGTGCAGAGCGGAGAGCGAAGCTTCCTGGATCATGTTGAGGCTTCTCTCTTGCGAACAAAAACTGCATAACTGCAAAATATCAAACCTACTATTGTATACATTTATAAACTTGACAATAACACTGAAATAAGAGGAACCAAATGTATTCCTTATAAAAGGCCAGTCACAGAGGAACTGCGTAAACTATGTGAATTCCTCAGTAAGTCGAATTTGTGGTCTGAATTTGCTGGTTTGTCTATATATATATTTCTTTCGTTAATTAAGCAATAATTATGTTTTGTTGCGAGAAAACAAACATGGTGGCATAGTAATTTTTAAAATTCGACTTTCAGATAAACCCCCAATTCTAATGAACGGGTTTACTTATTTTTATGTCAATTCATATACCGAGTTTCGTTGAAAAAATAATGCATTACAGTTGCTATAGCGATTTTTGTATTTTCGGTCCTAATGATCAGATTTTGTCAGTTAATAAAACGAAACTTACACACAAACACACACGCACACACACGCACACACACACACACACACACACACACACACACACACATATATATATATGTCATCAATTGCAGGCATGGACTAGGCCATTGGCCTGTTCCGCTTCAGGATAGAAATTGATCCCTCCATCTCGTCTTAGATCTTCCTGGGTCTCTTCGCCCTGTGGGTCTGTAGTTCAATAGCTGCAGAAGTAGTATATTGTTTGGCATTCTAAGAAGGTGTTCATGCCAATTATTTTGATATTTTTGAATGGTTTCAATTATTGCTGGTGTGTTGAGAGCTTTGCGGATATCTTCACTACGCATGTGGTCATAAGGCGTATAACCCGCTAAAGGCCTTAATAACTTCATTTCTGCAGCTACTATCCTATTTAATTTACCTGTAGTAAGAGTCCAGGTTTCAGGACCATAAAGTAGAGTTGAAAGAGCCATTGTTTTATAAAATTTTAGAATTGTATCTGGACGTACTTTTCGGAATAGAGTGCTTTTTATTGTTCCTATATATATATATTCGGTTTCTTATTTATGTTCAAATTTCCGAACACTTCAATAATCTCTCCTAGCGACAGTTGTAAAATGTTCACTTATTTTCAAGATTCTGTTCGCTTACAATCTGGCGTTCATATTTGAGAAGTATAGTAAAACTTGCTCAAAATGGAATCGCTTGGGACCAATTTTTTCCACATTAGACAAAATTCCGCGTTATAAAAAACTAAAATGTATTAATAAAATCTTAGATTATAGGGTATATGTCTTTTTACATACCTAGGATTAATTGTAGTTCCGCTGTCGTTAAAAAGTGAAGTATTGTATGCATGAACTACTTCGACGGTAACGCGCGAAAAAAAAATAGTCCTGTTTCGTCAGCGTTAAAAATGTCTCTTGCGCGCGCATCCTAAAATTAAAGTATGCAGTTTCGGTTTCCACTCACTAACTACACTTTCGTCCACATCCTTTGATTCCCCGCAAATTTCATTCCACACTACATTGTGTCGTCTTTTAAAACTATCCAACCAACCTGAAGATGCCTTGAAATCGTTTAGCAACAGCTAGAGCATGGCTTTGGAGCATCGGTCCGTAAATTAGGAGATTTATCTTCAATCACCTTTACTTTTTCGTTTAATGACAATGATACACACGTTTTAGTCATCTTTATTTCGTAAATTCAGAACGTTACCTGTGAAAGATAGGTCTCAGAACTTAAGCTAATTTAATATTTTACAGTGCAATGGTTATTTGTAAGACAGGTATCTGCATTTCGCATAACGGGTGTGCAGTAAAACCGAATTAAAATTCTCTACTTCACCCGACGTCAGGAATCATTCCTTATTGTTTTCTTGACCTAACGGGAATTCAATGATGTGGAAACTAATTATCCCTCTGTCTTTCCGCTTAATTTTTTTCGTGAATTGTGTATAAATATCAGTCCGTCTCCGCGTTGGACAGATTCCGTTTTATGCAAAAATAAATACAAGTAAAATTACTATTGTTTCGCCGGGACCAATAAATTTGTTCACATTGGACAGAATTTCCGCATTATTCATGTTTCGTACTAAACAAGTTTTACTGTATCTTCTTACCACAATGTTGGCACTAGGTCATAAGATAAGAGCCTGTAACACCTCTTTATATTTTACTCCTTTGACAGTAGCCCGCTCCTGGAATTGCCTCCCTCAAGATGTCAGGGATTACCGCACACTTGCAAATTCATTATGTTGTTAAATAATTAATTTTTCTCCAGAATTTAACGTATTCTATTTCAGTATTTGTTTTCTGTTTTGTACTCTTATATTCTATTCGTTAAATCTAGAATAAATGAACATATATTGTATAATAATCTATTTTACCTGAGGCAAAGCACCTAGTAGGTAGGCCAAGAATGAGATGGAAAAATAAAATGAACGATGATTTGAAGGAAGTAGTTATACAGGGGTTGATTGGAAATATATACAACATAGGGATGTATGAACAGCTTATGTCAGTAGGCTATAGTTTTATAGTGCCAATCAATTAGTTAGTTATACAGAATACCATAATATTATAATGATACTGTGAAAAGAAAAATCAATGTCTGAACCAGGAAACGAACCGTGGACGTCTCGTATTCCGTACGAGCGTGCAAGACAGGGTACAAACATTCACAATTCTTTCCAATTCAACGTCGTTGGTAGTAACATCTACCTGGCAGCGGACGAAACGAAAATGATAGATTTGGATTTGTGTAAAGAATAATTGTTAATGTTTGTGCCATGTCTCGAATAGTGTAGTGATCTTGCACGCTCGTACGGAATACGAGAGGTCCACGGTTCGATTCCTGGTTCAGACACTGATTTTTCTTTTCACAATATCATTATAATATGATCCATTATTGGAACTGTGTTAAATAACAGGATACCATGTGCGTTATTTTCAGATACAGCTTAGCATATATTGTTTGTGGCGTGTGTGTGTGTATATATATTATAACTTTTTTTGACATTTAGCAATGGAAGCAAATATGACATGAAAAGGGGTTCAAATTCCGGCGTTTATTTTTTCTTTTCATGTCATATAAGTATATATATATATATATATATATATATATATATATATATATATATATATGACATGAAAAGAAAAATAAACGCATGAAACAGGATTTGAACCGAGGACCTCTAACTTGGTACGTTAGTACGCTACGAGTTACACTATCCAGGCATCCTTGCCCAAACATTTATTCTTCCTTTATATAGCCTATATTTTCTATCATGAGAGGTAGCGAAACTCGGTCTCACTACCCTCTCGTGATTACTATAACAAGTAAGCAAATTAGAGAAAATTTACTTTATAGTAGTGACGCTTCTTTATTTCGATGTTATAATTAGGCCTATATATATATATATATATATATATATATATATACATTATTCTTAATACGGTTCAGCCACCCCATATTGCAGTGTTTAAAACTTCATACCAGGAGAAAATAATAAAAAAATACAACAGATATGTGGTTCAATAAGAAGATATTTGAGAAATAAGACCACAAGGGAAACTCAATTAAAATTTTACAAAACAGTAGCCGTTCCAATGTTAACATACGGGTCTGAGATTTGGCCTTTAACGATCTCTGATAAAAATAAGATTGAGACAATAAAAATGAGATTTCTCAGATCAGTTGCAGGTGTATCTCTAAGAGATCAAAAGAGAAGTCAATATATCAGAGATGAATTAAAAATATATAATATAAACGAGCGAATACACAGAAATAAACGTAATTGGTTTGAACATATACAAAGAATGCCAAATAATCGTTTATTAAAACAGCTGATTCATTATAGGCCTATACGCCGAAGAAATGTAGGAAGACCAAAACGTCGTTGGAAAGACGACCTGCACCTGCAGCATATAGTGCACCGGGGAGCGGAACGGGCCAACAGGCCCATACCTTGAAGGTGATGATCCATCCATAGTAATTCTGCCCGAAGGCAGGTCCTTCACTGCAATCATAGCATTTTCATGCTATGCTTGCAGCTTTACTAGGGAATTGTAGGTGTGGTAGCTTCCCGTTGCTTTCCACACCGGTGAAGGATGATGTTGATGATAATGATGATGGCCATATGATTTCGGGGACCGTTTGGGCCTTAAAGTTTTCCTGACATTTGTATTACAGGTGAGGAAAACCCCCGATAAAAACCTCACACAGAAAAACTGCCCCGACCGGGGATCGAACCCGGGCCCGCTGCGTGACAAGGCAGCATGCTACCTCGAGACCACAGCGAGTTAAAATAAATGGTTTTTATTTTTTATTAAATTAATTTTGCATCTCTGAAATAATTTTATTTAAATAATAAACTTTGTATATTATACTTTGGTAGACTCTGTAATAAAATACTAAAAATTTTTTTTATCTTCTTTTCCTTGTCTATTTCCGCATTGGACCGTTTTTTCCGTTTCGTGATTACTGTCGATTTTTATTAAAAAATTCTAAATAAAATTATTAGTTTTATGACATGACCCTTCCATTGTTTCCGACACATGAGAAAAATTACATCCACAAAACTAGATTCTTAGAACTAAATAATCATTGTTATAACTTACTATATTTTATCTTTACAATTGGAAATGAATCCAGAAATCCATTTAAGTATGAAATATAGACATACATATTAAACGAGTACTTCATCAGGAAGAAAACATGGATGTGGTAGAGAAATTAAAATGGGTATGGAAAACCAAACCAGGATATCCTCGTAGAGCTACACGTTTTTCCCCTATCAATGCCATTCATCAGAAACTGAGTTGAAAAGCGAAGGAACTCCAGTGCCTTCGAAGAGCAATAAAACACTACGCAACACAGAAATTCTGAATTATTGCTATATTTGCATTCTATGTAAGCAGAGGATGAATATTTTAATTGATCCAAAATTTATCAGAGCATTATTTATTTTATTATTTAATAACATCCTTAATTTTCATAATGCGTACATGTTACCAGGCTTCGTTTATAAATACACTTGTATATGTATGGAAATATTCCCGGTCGGGGCAGGCTATTGGGTAAGATCTTTTCGGGATCTTTCCTCACCTGTAATGTAAATGTCAGGAAGTTTAGGGTCCAACGGTCCCCGAAAATCATCCGGCCATCATCATCATCATCCTTATCATTATCATCATCATTCTTCACCGGTATGAAAAGAAACGGGAAGCTACCACACCTACAGTTCCCCAGTAAAGGTGCAAATCAATAGCATGAAAATGCTATGATTGCAGTGAATGACCTGTTCTCGGGCAAAATTACTATGGAATGGAATATATGGCAATAAATAAATTAATGGAAATTTAATAACGATTGTAACGTCTCATTACTTTGTGTACAGAACACATGACATAATAAAATTATTTATTTCCATTACTAATTCAAAATGTGTCTGATTGATTTAAATTAAGTTAATATGTAATTTAATTATATAAGTAAGTCCTGAAGTACTGCATCGCTTCATACAGACAATTTCTAGGCGAGATGGCTGTGGTCTAGTGGAGGGAGCTTCTGTTTCCCTTGCATGAGGTCGAGTGTTCGATCCTGCTGTCATGCTTTTTTTCTCTCTCATCCTTATTTCAATTAATTTTATTTCTTTTGTTTCATTTATTTTGCTTTGTTTTATTTTCAGTATTTACCCCACTACTTATTTACACGAAATTGTTTTTCATTGCACGACACACAACGAAATACAACGGATTTAGTTTCTCAAATAGTTGTATACTAGTGAACCAAATAGCTGATCTCTGATCATGCGCAGTGGCTTCGTTCTGAGATTTGAAAATTATATGTGCGCCATCAATTATTTAAAAGGCTGTACATATTAATATTTATTTAACAACGGCTCTAAAATAAAACTTTGCTTACCAACATAATCTACATTTTTGTACACTGAATAAATTAATGATACGTTAACCTAAATTCAAAACATAAAACAGTCTAGTCGGGATATAATATAGAGATCGGAGAGATCAGAAACGTTATAGAGATCAGGAATAAGAATGAATGAGATTGTGAAGGAAAAAAGTAGGGTTTAAAATTCGACATAGAGAATGGAGAAAATGTGCAACACACGATTCTCTGAAAAAGGTGAAGAAGATAATAATTTCACTAAATTGATGATTACAAATAATACGCTATTCACTTAATACTAAGTCCATGTACCATATAATATTCTATACTTACTTACTTACTTACTCACTGTCACTATCGAACCCGTAGGTTCATGGCCGCGCGGACATAATCTCTCCATATATCCCTATCCTGAGCCAATGCTTTCAATCATATAATATTCTATAAATATTTTATGTCTTTAGGTGAGAAAATTGACATGTTAGTGTGCACTAGATTAGTTTAGAGTTTATCGAATAATCTGGCACACCTTAAGGATAACTAATATATGTTTTTCATAAGTAATGTAACGAGTGATTTCCAAATCATCATAAATTTGTGACTCGTCAATTTATCTAAACATAGAGGATTTGGAAATAAATAGTGGCATTTGTTAGGACTATTTAACGAATAAAATTAAGCTTTTTACTAAAAAATAATTATTGAAATATATTTTAATATATTTAATATATTTTTAAATATTTATATATTTCATGTAAACGGCGATGTTTGAAAACAAATCAGAAATGTGAGGTTATGTTTGTTCACTGCAACGTAATATTATTTATTGCCAAATAGGATCGCCATATGGTAAGAATGCACCGTAGTGGAGAAATAAACACATCATAATCATCATCATCAACAACAAGGATTAAGCCCAATGGCCTGTTCCGATCTCATTATAGGTCGAATTGGTCCTTCCATCTCTTCAATGGTCTTCCCAACATTCTTCTCCTTTTGGTTTATAATTATATATTCTTCTTGGTATGCGCTGTTCATTCATTCGTAATACGTGCTGAAGATAAGCATTTTGATAATATTTTATTCTTTCACAGAGATTAAATATATTAAGTTCTTTTCTTATATCTTCGTTTTTATTTTTATCGGTCCTTTGGTATCCTGCTATTGCTCTCAACATCTTCATTTCAGCTGCCTCTAGTTGTTTACTATCTGCTTTTGTTAATGTCCAGGTTACACATCCATAGATAAGAGATGGAACTGCCAATACTTTGTCAAACTTCAAAATAATTTCTTTTCTAGTCTTATTCAATAAAGTATTTAACATAGCTATAATTGGGTTAATGAAAGAATTATTAACTTAAGAGTAAAGATAGACAGAGGGTTTTTGACAATAATTGGAATATATTAAACACATCAAACTGTATATTATGAACAACATTATAGGTTATTAATTTATTTTTTTGTAACAACTCAGTAAAATCAATTAATCTCTTCATTATTTGCTATATTTAATGAATTTGTTGGAGAGTCAACCACTGCAAAATAATACTCTGACCTGTTCAGAATATTAAAAAAGAGGAGCTTCCTTTATCACAAAAGCAGGAGCTGATAAAAAGAAATTGATATAGAGCAAGGTGAAACACGACTGTCATTGGTCTGTAAAACAAAATTCATTGAAATGTGATTGGTCATTGACTACCATTTGGGGCATGAGTTATATAGTCATTGTAAATATAGCGAATTTAGATTAAAACTACCTAAACTTCTCATTCAATTTTAAGGGATTTCTCGCATTTAAAAAAATTAACAAATATATATTCCGCGGTTAAGTATTCACATATTGCAACAAAAATTTGTCCGTTTTTCGCTTTTTTAATTTCAATTTATGTAGGTGGAGTCTTGACATAGACTCCCCATATAAAGTGTTCGATACAGCCTTGATAGAATAGCTACGTATGGAGAGATCTAAAGGAAGCTTCAGAGTTCCATATGTTATTGCATCTGGAAGCACTGGAGCGCGGTAAAGGAGCCGGAAATCCCGACTCGTATAGAAATCTTCCGTCTAAAACATAAAAATATTCATCACACGGACTAAACTTTCGCTTCAGGAATGTTATTTGGCATTCGTAACAATTTTCTCAGAACATAAAATACGCATATTGCTGGAAAAATAAACGTACCTGCTACATATGGTCCTAGATAAATGTTAACGACCGTCGTTACAAATCTTTTACGGAGAGAAATTCTAATATTAAACTTCAGATCTTCTTTTTTGCACCTTGTCCAAGCACAAGGCGAAGTATGATAATCACATGGCGACCTGTTACATAATATTGTATGACTTTTATTTTTATAATAAGCGACTTTTTGATCAAACTATTCTGGAATCTAAAATTTACGTTCATTTAATTTACGAGTATGATTGGTTCCTATCCCTCCGTTAGCCACATCCTATTTGAAAGCGTATATGTATTAACAGAGATGACTGTGTTTTTCACTACATGTACACACATACTCACACACATATTATATATATATATAATAGGTTTGTTTTGTATTTTATATGTATCTTTTTTATAGCTTTATAAATATATATTAAATTTGAACATGAAAGAAACAAAATATTTATCAGTACAAAATTTAATTTTGGAGACTGGAGAATCAATAAAATCTTGTAGTGAGATCACATATTTAGGAATTAATAAATAAAAATTGGAGTTATGAAGAGGAAATAAGAAATAGAAATAATAAAGGAAAATTTGCAATTGCTTGCTCAATGGAACATTGTGGGATAAAAATATAAGTAATAAAAATAAAATGAATATATATCATACAATTGTTAAGAGCATCATTACTTATGTAGCAGGACTTTGGCCATTAACAACAAAAACAAATAAGTACCTTTTGACAACGGAAATGGATTTTATACGAAGGGCAGCAAGAATTTCAAGAAGAGAAAACATTAGGAACTCAGTTATAAGGAAGAAAATGAAGATTGAAGTCACTATTTTAGATTATATTAAAACTCAGCAATTAAGATGGTACGGACATATCCAGCGAATGGAAGAGGATCGATTACCAAAATCTGTTTTGGAATGGAAACCTGAGGGAAGACGAAGCAGAGGAAGACCTAAAACCTCCTGGAGTCAGGGAATATGCTTATATATGAAGGAGAAACATCTACAACCAGGAGATTGGATGGACCGACAAAACTGGCTATTAGGAATCGGACGATGTCAAAGACATTAATGAACCGATGATCGATCTATCTATCTTTTTTATATATATTTTTTTTTCAAAAGCTAAGATTAAAATGATTGCTTAATTGATATTGACGTATATTGGCAGAGCAAACTCGCGGTTTGAGTAACAAGTTTTTCCTTCGATTAATAGTAATTTAAAAAGATATGCATATTTGGTCAGTAATGAGAGTGATATTTGCTTTTTCATCACTTACAAATATTTTGATACTGTACGTAAGAAATTGGGCGTGTTCTTGCCGAATACGTCACAATATTTCTTAAAATAGTAGGCCTAATATTCCATTCGTCCCGCGTCGTAGCCGAGTGGTTGAGGCAGGAAGCCTTGGCGCAGAGTTACGGGACTTACGCTGGTTCGAGTCTCCATGGGAGAAGACATTTTCTCATGGTATTTCAGCCAGTATGGGACCGGGGCCTACCCAGCATCGTGAGGCAGTTGGGTAGCTACGATAAGTATCGGTTCCAGGTTTAGAAAACCAGTTACAACGGCTGGGGAATCGGCATGCTAAACACATGTCACCCATACACTGGCTAGATGATCATCTACCTCTGTGATTGACACATGTGGATGTGAGGCCAGGAGCCGTCTGGTAGGCTAAGGGCCTTCTAGGCCTGTCGCGCCGTGGAATAAAAAATATTCCATTCTTTAATTGATCTTCTAGATAAATTTGGTGGGAGACTTTCTTTAATCGTTCCCCTGCATAGGTCATCAAGTTTCAAGACTTCAAGGAAGAATTTGACCAACGCAGTATTAGATCTGACCCCCACGCGTTCTTGAATAACTTGAACTTACCAATCAGAATAGTGTCGAGATTATATTTCTCTTTTAGTTTGTTTTCTCTAACCGCTTTATCTTGTAAAATTATGTTTGCTAAATGATAATATTCTTCAGAGTTTATTTAGTAAATAATTTTTATTTAATTCTATATTTAGACTGAGATGGCAGACTACCCTGAGCACCGCGACCTGAAACATCTATTACCCTATCCCAGTCTTATGGGGAATAGTGGAATGAGTCTTACTTACGTTATATATCGTATTCTAGGTTCTACTCCCATGCTCTCTACCGCCGTGGCCACGAGGGGAAACCACAAACCTCCTGTTCCCTCCTTTTTTACAGCGGAGTCATGAGGTAGCACCATGGTGGACACCGCTAGATCCCCCCAATCATATATTTTCAACACCTATGGATTGCCAACCAAACTAATGTTCCTAACATGAGATGTGTTGAAGAAATGGATATATGAGAAAAGAAATGAAATGAAATGGAAGGAAAGGGGCATGGAGAGTGTTGTGAGATTAAATTCGGGAAACGGGAGAACCCCGAAAAATCCGGTATGACCCACCATCAATATTCTAATGGAACTGCCAGGATTCGAACCTGGGGCTACAGGTGGGACAGCTGCGTGCTCTAGCCACGCGTCTATCGAGACAAGTAGTAAGTAAATATATATTTTTCTAGCAAAGATTTTTCTACTAACCACCTGCTTTTTTGGTCCATTTGTTTTATAATATGCGATTTTTAACAAAATTCCAAATGCTAGAATTATGAATATTAATATTCTAATATATAAAAAATCAAATGTGTATATCTGTTTAATCAAACATGTTGTTAGTAGGCCTAATTGGTGTAGACATTTTTAATCTCTGTATCTTGAACTTTAAATTAAATACACAAAACTCTATAATTGATTTATAAATACATTTATCATTTCAGGTCTTTCAAATGTTGTACAATAAGTAGAATATAAATAAATATTATAATAATATAATATTTGTGCCAGAAAGTCAAAATTAGAACATGTCACAAATAAAAGAAATTAGAAACATAATGGAAGTAGAAGAAAGCATAATTGAAAGAATTGAGGGAAAATGAATTAAAGTGTTTAGGACATGTTTTAAGAATAGAAGATGAGCGATGGCCAAAGCAACTATATCAATGGCATCCGACCAGGAGGAGGAAGAGAGGGAGACCGAAGTTAAACACGAAGAGGGCAAGCAAGAGGGCTAAGCATTGAAGATGCCCAAGATCGTAGGCTTTGGAGGTTTGACACGGGAAGACGGCAGCAGCTGAAAAACCCGAAGATACAATAGAATAATATAATATTTCCGTATGAGATCCATATCAAGATATGCCAGTTGCTTAATATGATTTGGGATAAAGATGCTCTTCCAGATAAATGGAAAGAATCGATAATCGTACCAATTTATAAGAAAGGAGATAAAACTGATTGCAACAACTATAGGGGCATCTCATTATTTTCAACTTCGTACAAAATTCTAACAAATATATTAGTAAGCAGACTTACTCCCTTTATTGATGACATTCTAGGAGATCATCAATGTGGATTTAGAAGAAAAAGGTCTACAACATATCAGATTTTTAGTTTAAGACACATTTTAGAAAAGAAATGGGAATATAATGGTACAGTACATCAACTATACGTAGACTTCAAAAGGCATACGATTCAATTAAGAGGGAGAAGTTATATAGTATCCTGCTAGAGTTCGGAATTCCTAAATAGTTAGATTTATACCAATGTGCCTAAATGGCACAAAGTGTAGGGTGCGTGTAGGCAAACAGTTTTCGGATATTTTTGAAATCCACAATGGGTTGAAGCAAGGTGATATACTATCTCCTCTACTATTTAATTTTGTACTAGAGCATGCCATCAAATCTTTAGAGGATGAAGAAGGTCTACGACTCAATGGTCTAAAATTGTTAAATCCCAAAAAATGTAATCCTTCTTTAATATTTGACTTCATGGCTGTTTCAGTCTAGCCTTACACGCAACTTTTTGGGTTTCTTGCACAATTTGATTTAGTTACGTTTATTTCCCTACATATGTCGTGAGTGACATGTGGTCAGTATGTCGCCTGAATGAGATATCTTTTCGGCTACTATAACTGGATGCTGACTAAAAATCTTACGGATACATTTTGTCTAAAATGTAATTATTTTACTTTACTTTTTTGAACGAATGTTAGACGTAAGTATTTGGGGCACAAATATTAAAAAGTAGGCCTATATGCGACCTCAGCAAATTTTTGAGTTGAGTTAATATGTACAGGACATGTTAAATGTTTGAAGACAATTGAGAAAGATTGCTCAGTTTGGTAATCACAAAGCTAGAGTATTCCCATGAGATTCACATACTGAGCTGAAAGAGGGAAACGAACCTTATAGAGGGCCACCTGCGTTGACTCCAGGATTATATTCACTGATCACGTAATGAGAGCTGCCGTGGTTATCGATGTAGGTCATGGAACACTTATATCAGATGTTTCACAACGCCCTCATTTACCTTTATTAAATATGCATGCCCACTCTACTCCAATTGTATTATTAACAGATCAAATCAAAATTATACTGTGTAATTAAATAGGTATTTATATTCTCTCAGAGTTTAACCTGTGCAAATGCATTTCATCATAATAATTAACACAATAAAACTTTTATTCTGGCTCAGACTCATGGACTTACGGTCAGAGATTTTGGTAACAATTCATGAAGTATCTGATTCGATTCCCGGTTAGACCACAGGAGTATTTCCTAATATGAAATTTAGGTTCATTTAGGAACAAGGAAATTTCTGGTTCTTCATTATAATTTTATTACCCATCATACTCCTCCTTTTAGGTCTGCCAACCTCTGAAGTGGGTTACAATTCCGGCAATGTTAGGAGAAAATGGCAGAAATATCGTAAGACAACCTAGTGGCTTTGGAGAAAAAGTTTTACAATTACAATAAGGTAATTTTATGAAACTTTTATTATTATTATTATTATTATTATTATCATTGTTGTTATTATTATTATTATTATTATTATTATTATTATTATTATTATTATTATTATTATTGTCGGCCGCGGTGAACTAGTGGTTATGCTCCTTGTCTCTGGTCCCGAGGGTCGCGGGTTCAAACCCGGCCGGGACCGATGAATTTTTTTAGGATGGAAAAATCGAAAGAGCAAGTCCTCCGGGAGAGACTTAAAGCCGTGGGTCCCGAGTCTAAAGATTTTCAGGCTCGTAAAAGATCCTTCAGCCTGAATGAAAAGGCCTCTAAGCTAAATTTACCGAATTCTCCCGTCCTAGTACTACCTTGGTTTCCTAGATGTCAGTATGAGGCGGAACAATGACCACGGACCACTCACATGACATATATACGAAAACAAGTGTAACTAAATTAGTATGGTTCAAATTCTTTCCTGTAGGGGGAGAGCGCCTAAATCTCTGTTAAGGGAAACATGGGCTTACTAGAAGAATTATTATTTTATTATTATTATTATTATTATTATTATTATTATTATTATTATTATTATACTATTCTTATTGTATTACTGCAGTGGTGATAGCTAAAACTAGGTAACTAACTTAATGAACCCGTAGGTTCATGACTTCACGGACATTAAGCTCTCCACACATACCTATCGTGAACCAATATTTTCCAATCATTCCTTATATAATCTACGGTACTTCCCTCAAAGAATGATTAACGTTATTCTCCCACGTCAGTCTTAATCTACTAACTAGGCGTTTTCCTTGTGGTTTTTCTACAATAATATTTCATGTCCCTCTTCCATTCCTCATTCGTGCCATATGCCCTGCCCATCTGTTAAGTTGTCTTCTCCATTCACCTATCTGATCATCTCTCTTTGGTCCAATAAGTTTCCTAAAAACTTTATTCTCAAATACCCGTTATATTTTCTTCTCCCTTACAGTAAAGGCCAATGTTTCGCATCCATATAATATAACTGGGAGAATAACAGCTTTATTCGTATATTTTCAGTTTAACGTTTTTGGAGAGAAGTCGGGACAAGAGTCACTGCAATGTTTAATAGCATGCATTTCCAGAATTGAGCCTATGTTTAATGCCTTCGTGCATATCATTACTGTTAGCATGTATTGTTCCTATGTACTTGATTTCAGAAATTTCTTAAAAATTTACCTCATTTGTCTTAAACTGTCCATTTCCATTTCTACGGTTCTTTATAGTAAGAAGATTGCTAAAAACTAAGACAATTCTTCAGGATAAAATTAATATCCATCTATCCATAGTAATTCTGCCCGAGGGCAGGTCTTTCACTGCAATCATAGCATAAAATTAATATATTCAAGTGTAAAAACACCTTGTGCTAAAGATTTTCACACAATATACTACAGTGCGAACAGATTATCTAATATCGGAGATTCTAATTTTCACGCTAGTGGGCGCTAGGAGCTTATCTGCGCCGAACAGATCTGCCGGTTTCCCGGCACTGAAGCATTAAGTTACACAGTCAACAAAATTACTTAAATTAACCCCTTACAGAAATCCGGTAGTTCAAAAATTAAGAGAACAAGATTCAAATAAGAGGTTCTGACCTGGATAAGTATAAATTTGTGTAGTAAAAGTTTTAATGCCGGGATACCGGCAGATCTGCTCGGCGCAGATAAAGCTCCTAGCGGCCGCATACAGGAAAATTAGAATCTCCGATATTGGATAATCTATTAGCACTGTATAGAACATTTGTTCATTAATGTTGCACGATGAAAACTGGTTACTAGCAACTTCTAATAATCTATTTTATCTAAAAATGCAATGATAAATGTAAATGTATTATAGTCCACTCATTTTCACTAGTCAGATCAAGGTCACTGCTTAGCAACCAGATTGAATTCAGTGAAAAGTTGTGTGGTATAAAGAGTTACGTGGGTTGAGATTGTCTCGCATTGCATCATGTAACCCTATGCTGAGTTTTATTACATGAAGGGGCAGTGGATTGACACTCCAGGATGACTATATGTGGACTATAGTATACATAACTGTAGGGACTGAGCGATTTGATTTGAACGATACAATTTCGTGAGGTCGCGAACTTAAATTCCAAGCTGACCAATCTGATTATTTTTTTCTTGGTTTTATTCAGTCATCTGGAGAAATTCACCAGTTACAATTTGACAATTAATAATAATAATAATAATAATAATAATAATAATAATAATAATAATAATAATAATAATAATAATAATATAATAATAATAATAATAATAATAATAATGTGTTTTGTTTATTCTGGAAGGAATCGCAGAATACAACTGTAATTGAACAAGGTTGTAACCTCCATTTTGTTATCCAAAGTTGATTCTTACTTGAAAAAGGTAACATGTTTCAATATCAACCTTTTTACAAGTAAAAAATAAACTCGGGGGGGATTTATTAGGGTTAAAATCTCGTTGTGGGCGGGTATTGGATTTTTGTTCTAACCTAATTTTGTAAACAGATTAGAAATTTGATTTTAATAACGAAATATAATTTATTACGTCATTCGCAATACATTTGATCATTGCTGTGATATTTGAATGACCTGTTGAGAAGTAAGTGGTTGTGTAGATGATGAATGGATGTGTAACCCATACTGAGCCTCTGGAAGTTACTCCTGACTGATTTGTCCTCTGGACTAAATAAAAAATACTGGATATTAATACCACGGTCACTACAGGAACTACGCTTCGTGCCCGACCTCACACACAAAAACACAGTTTGCGTAATCTTAGAGAAAAAAAATCATTACATATCTCGCAATATTCTGTATTGCTCTCGTTAACGCGCCCCTGCACGACTGGAATTCCAGTAATAACTTAAAATGTCGACACTCAAATGGTTTCCTGCACAATAATAGGGACCGAAAGCAAGTTCCTTAGACAGACCTACTTAAATGTACAATTACGAAGATGACCATTGCTGCCAAATACCTAATTTTCACTGTATAATTCAACTATAAATTATAAATTAATATGCGTTATGCTCGTATTCCAAATTGGTGTCGATTTCAATTCACATTTGAATTAGTTTAAGCCTAACAATATTCCGAAGATCAAACTACCATACCATCTAACTAACTAACTCACTGGCACTATCGAAACCATAGGTTCATGGTCGCTCGAAAATAAACTCTCTATGCATCTCTATCCTGACCCATCGTTTTCAAATCATCCCTGTACAATTACCTCAGTCGGCCGGTGGACTAGTGGTTATGCTCCTTGCCTCTGGTCCCAAGGGTCGAGGGTTCAAACCCGGCCGGAGTCGATGGATTTTTTAGGACAGAAAAATCCAAGGAGCAAGTCCTCCGGGAGGGACTTTAAGCCGTGGGTCCCGAGTCTGAAGATTTCCAGGCTCGTAAAAAATCCTTAAGCCTGAATGAAAATGCCTCTAAGCAAAATTTACCGAATTTTCCCGTCATAGTACTACCTTCGTTTCCTATGTCAGTATGAGGCGGAACGCTGACCACGTACCACTCAAAATTACATCTATACGAAAACAAGTGTAACTAAATTAGTATGGTTCAAATTCTTCCCTGTAGGGGGAGAGCGCCTAAACCTGTGAAAAGGGAAAACATAGGCTTACTATACAATACAAAAAATACAATTACTTCCCCCTATTCTCCCAACACATTATTGGCCTATTTATTCGACGCTTTCCCTCTGGTTTTCCTACAAGGGGGTTCCTTGTCCCTCTTTCATGCCCATTTGTGTCATATATCCGCTCACCTCAGTCTTCGAGACTTAGATCTTCTTACTACATCTGGCTTCCCTTAAGATCGTGAAGCGCACTGTTATGTATTCTTATACCTATATTTGTTGTTTGTTCATATCTCTAACTAACTGACTAACTAACTCACTGGCACTATCGAACCCATAGGTTCATGGCCGCGCGGACATAAGATCTCCATACATCTTTATCCTGAGCTAATGTTTTTCAATCATTCTCTGTATAATCTACTTCCCTCAATTCATAGTTAATATTATTCTCCCACCTCATCCTTATAATACTCGAACGTTCTCTTTTGTCTTGCGATTTATTTCTCAATTCTTTAATTCCTGAGCTGTCAAACCTTCCTCTACATGACCACATTATGCCGACCTTCTGATCCGCTTCCATTCTATTGACTTGTCCGAAACATTCCAATCTTCGGGCCTTAATTTCATAATTAGTTTCAATTACATATTATGTCTTACTCTCCACTGTACATTGACAAGTTTGGATCCATATATCTTCCTCAGAATTTTCCTTTCTCCAAGTCAATACGTAGATGTGACTTAGTGTCCAAGCCTCACTTCAGGATGATGGGTCTAACAATCGTTTTATACATAGGTTGTAACTTTAATAGTGGCAACTATCTATTTATTACTAGTACACAAGTGGCAGATCTGTGAAACTTCTACAATCCTTCAATGTAGTGCCCAGCTTTGTCTACAACTCATTGCCAGCGATGTGGAAGTCGTAGTGTCCCTGTAGCAGCTCCTGTTCTGTTGATGTTTCTGATGGACTGCCTTAATGACAGCACAATCTCAGGAACAGTCAGGAATCGAATGTCACGAAATGATTCCTTGAATCGAATGTCACGAAATGATTCCTTAATCTTAAGGACCAAATCATAATCACAGGGGCTTAAGTCCAGTGAATGTTGTAGACGGAAAAGTACTTCCCAGCGATAGTACAGATCAGCTACAGGGTGTGCCGTGTGCGTCCGAGCCGTCCTGTATGCTAATGCCGTCTCCCCATATGCTTACACAAGTCCTTCATGATATTATCGTGCTATATGACTTTTCAACCAAGATCGCTGTTCCTGCTTTATAAACATGGCGAGGCACAACAGCTTAGAGTCGGCAACTCAAATGGGACTAACTTTCTCTCTCTCCAAAGCCCAAGCGCTTTGAGACATACGGACGAGTCCATTTACAGTAAGATAGGTCGGACATGTGACAGAAGGTACAACAATTAACTCCGTCTGGTTTTGCTTATACAGCAGTGTTGCCACTATTTTTGTTACAGCCCACGTATATTCTAATTTTGATGCATTTACTTACACACCTTCTTGTCAGAATGTCATTGAGAGCTCTGATGCAGCGATTAGCGCTTACTACTTCAGCTTTTTGTGTCCTCCTCAATATAATTCGCTGATGCAAAAAAAGTTCCAAAATATTTCGAACTCTCAACTCTCTCATAGTTTTGTCCATTAGTTAAAATCTCATTAGCAATCAGTCATACATTGTCCACTTTATTTGTCATGTATTTAGTTTTATCAACATTAATCTTCAGTTCCATTTGTGAGACACTTATCTCAATTTTGTTATGACAACATTTAGTACTCCCAGTCATCTTATTACAACACCATCAGCATATGCTATACACTGTTTTGTTCTGTTGTAAATGGTGCATTTATTCTATATTTCCAAGGTTATGATATCCTTCATGTTTGGACATAGAGTAGATATTTAAAAAAATACAGAAATAAATTCCCTGCGTTCAATAGCTGGATGCTCCTCAATATATATATATATATATATATATGCACTTATTTTTCTAATCATGACATATTAAGTTTGTATTTCTCAGTGTCAAAAATTAATTATAACATCGATAAAGCATCACTGTTATAAAGTAAAAATATTCTCTTTAATTTGCTTACTTGTTATAGTAGCTAGCTACCAGGTGACCGTGAAGACCGAGTTCTCGCCACATCTCGTAATAACGGAGAATGTATGTATATATATATATATATATATATATATATATATAAGCAAAATAAATGTTTCTATTATCTTTGTCCGGTGGTGTAATGGATAGCACGCTGGAGTACCAATCCAGAGGTCTGGGTTCAAATCCCGTCCATGCATTTATTTTTCTTATCATGTCATATTAAGCTTGCAATGCTCAATGTCAAAAAAAATAATAATAACATCGACAAAACGTCACTGCTATAAAATAAAAATATTCTCTTTAATTTGCTTACTAGTTATGGTAGCTAGCTACCAGGTGACCGTGAAGACCGAGATCTTGCTACATCTTGTAATAATGGAGTATATATATATATATATATATATATATATATATATATATATATATACAAGAAAAATAAATGTATTAGATTTGCCCGGTGGTGTAATGGATAGCACGCTGCAGTACTAATCTAGAGGTCCGGATTCAAATCCCGACCAGGCAATTAATTTTTCTTATCATGTCACATATATATATATATATATATATGTCCTCCGCTGTGGTCTCGAGGTAGCGTGCAGCCTTGTTACGCAGCGGGCCCGGGTTCGATTCCCGGTCGGAACAGGCTTCTGGGTGAGGTTTTTTCGGGGTTTTTCCTCACCTGTAAGACACATTTCAGGAAGCTTAGGGTCCAACAGCCCCCGAAAATCATCCGGCCATCAACATAATCCTTATCATTATTATCATCATTTCACCTGTGTGGAAAGCAACGGGAAGCTACCACACCTATAATTCCCCAGTAAAGCTGCAAAGCATGGCATGAAAATACTATGATTGCAGTGTCCTAGGGCAGAATTACTTATATATATATATATATATATATATATATATATATACACTCTAAACATACGAATAATCTACTATATAAAATTATAATAAAGTACATTACAGAGCAAATTCATAGAGATAACGAATTGAATAGGCTATCAAGAATCATTATGTTCGTCCATGTCAAGCGGATATTAGTTCTCTATACATCCCTATCCTGAGTTAATGTTTTTCCAATCGTTCCTTGGGTCATCATCTCCTTCAAATAATGGTTAATGTTATTTTCCTACCTTATTTTTGCCTACCTATTGGCGTTTTAATTATCTTCACTTCAAATATTTCTCTGAAATAGATCAAGTCTTCCAATAAAATGTACAAAGCTTAAGGTTACACTATGATTGTGATGGTGGCGGTTAGATAAATCATATCTGTAACTTCCTTTACATGTATTTACACCCTCTTTGTTTCAATCTACAATTTTTTAAGAAAATATTTTTTTCTCAATTTCTTTAATTTTTTGAGAAATACATAAAGTATTTGTAGAAAATACAAGTTTCAGTATTGCACGTATCAATATACAATTAAATGGAAAAAAATATGTCAAAGTTGTGCATCTGGCACCAGTTCACTTATGTCCAAATATCTTCTGATATAGAAAGCGTGAGTAAGAAAAAAAAAAGAAAAAAAAACAAGTTTAAGGTTCAGAGTGTGTAAACACACAATATCAACATGTATTTATTTTACTTGTGTGCACTATTTTAGTCTAGTCGCCATGTCCATGTTGTGTAATTTTATTGACTACAAGTTTCATCACATCCATAAAAATACATTCAATGTCCACATACTTTACAGGCGACTCAAAAAACAAAAAGGCTGGCTGTTAATAACATTAATGTCAAACTTAGTCCTCCTTTGCAACAAATAGTTTGGTTTATGTCTGTTTCATGTAGGTATACTTGTTAAGGCATTCCAGTTGCTGTAATGACAATAATAATAATAATAATAATAATAATAATAATAATAATAATAATAATAATAATAATAATAATAAAATAATAACAATAATAATAATAATTTTATTTATTTCAGGATTGTTTCTGTTATTTATACAGGTATCCTCAACCAAAATATTTTTTTTTCTTCCACACTTCCCGGTCTTGCGTGTCTGCTTCTTGTCATATTTCTCTTCTTCATGTTGTCTTGAATTCCCTTGATCCATGTTGGCTTTGGTCTACCACGTTTCACTATTCCAGGAGATATCCATTTCAATACTTCGTTGTACGTTTCTGTGTCCCTTCTTCTCATTTTATGTCCATACCATCTTAGTTGGATTTCTTCAATCTCTGGTATAATATCCTTTTCCACAATCATTATCTCTCTTATTTATTATTTTTCATTTTATCTAATTTTTATATTCTTACCGATCTCTTTAAAAAGTCAATTTCTGTGACTAATAATTTACTTCTGTGTTTTTGCTTCAACGTCCTTGTTTCCGCTCCATATAATAAAATACTCTTCACAATTGTGTTATATATTAATAATTTAGTCCTCGTGATTATATGCTAACTCCATAAAATATAATTTAATATGCCAATAACTTTATTTGTCTCTATTATTATTTTTTCGATATATAATTCAGATGATCCATCTTTTTGAATTATTGATCCCAAATACTTAAAATATTCTACTGTTATTCTATTTATTTATAATTCCTCGGAAAGATCTATAATAATGATAATAATAATGATTATTATTATTATTATTATAGTTATTATAAATAACAGGGGTACAGTATTTAATTGGTGAGTGATTAAAAGAATATTGAAATCAGATCTAGATTTTTACATCTAAAATGGCGATTAAAGTAGGACGAAGAAGCTGATCATTACTTTTTTAAAAAAGCACTATCATTTTTAAATTAAACCTAAGCACAGAACCTTAACATTGGTACTGCGTGTGTTCCAAAAGGATGCAGTGATTTTTTTTTGTGTTTCAGCAAACCACCTTACGTAGATGACGTGTATTGTATTGAGCACAAATTGGAGTGCAGGATGAGTGTATGATTAGGTGCTTGTGTGTAGTGTGTGTTGTATGAGCTTTAATGATAACGAAAAGGAAGATGGCGAAACCCTGTACTGTCGAAAAGCACTAAAGAGGCCGTCAAACTTACTTTCCCCAACAGACGGACGAATGGTTAACAGTACTCGTTCTGCATTCACAATATAGGCCTATGTATGTCTGCGAAATTTCATCCAGCCATCTAGTGCACTATCTGGGGATTAAAAATTGTAGGCCGGCACAACCGCTGGAGGATTGCAAATTATAAATTAGAATTCCTAACACCGCCAGGTAGTCAAACCAAACATTTTAGTCAAGAAACAAGCATTACTATCTGCGGACCAGAAAATTCGATGATGCAGAGAAAGGAAAAGCTGAAGAAGTCTCCAAACATAAATAAAACATGTAAAAGTCCACAGCCGTGCTGCCTTGTCACGGAGCGGGCCCGGGTTCGATCCCCGGTCGGGACAGTTTTTCTGGGTGAGGTTTTTATCGGAGTTTTTCCGCACCTGTAAGACAAATGTCAGGAAAACTTTAAGGCCCAAACGGTCCCGAAATCATATGGCCATCGCAATCATCATCATTCATATTCATCAAAGGTTAAGCTTAGGTTTAGGGACTCTCCTGGCGCACCGTTATCATCATCATCACCCATCATATCATCGGGGCAACGTAACCCCCGCCTTCCAGGCGTCCCAACCTCAGAAGTGGGTTACAAGTACGCCATGCCAGGAGAGAAACCAGGAATGTCGAAAGACAAACCGGGGCATTTGAAAAAAAAAATACATGTAAAAAAGTGCTGAGTTGTATAATTAATTTAAAAGATTTCTAATCATGTAGAAATGAATAAGGAAAATCTGTATTTATTCCAAGTAATAAGTTAGATATAAATAAGGATTTGAAAAGTATATAATCACAAGTAGAGCCTACAAATGATGATTTTGAAAGTTCTTAGTCGAAATAAATTAAGAAGCTGGGATTGGAAGTAGGCTATATATATATATATATATATATATATATATATATATATATATATCATCATCATCATCATCATGAACAAATTCGTTTTAGGCCATGTGGCCTGTACGGTAAACCTAGCGAAGATGGTCTTGATCTTTCCACCGATGTTTTGGTCTTCCTTGGTCCCTATGTCCAGTTGGGGTATATTGGAATGCCAATTTTGGAAGTCTATTTCTTGCCATTCTTCTCAGATGATTTTTCCATTCTTGTTGGTATCTTTGGATATCTTCATTTAAACTTGCTACTCCAAGTTTTCCTCTGATAGTAGTGTTCCTTTGGTGATCCAGTCTATTAACTCCTAACAATGATCGTAAGAAGCGCATTTGGCTTACTTGAAGTTTTATGAGAGTTTCTTTTATTTAAAATCCAAATTTCACTTCCGTATTTTAGAGCAGCTTTTGATGTGACGTTATGTAATCTTAGTTTTGTCTCTGTCCTCATCTGTTTACCAAAATGTCTTCGTATTACCCCATTCATTTTATTATATTTTTGTAATTTTGAATCAATGTCACTC
Organism: Diploptera punctata; assembly: GCA_030220185.1. Taxonomy (NCBI): domain Eukaryota; kingdom Metazoa; phylum Arthropoda; class Insecta; order Blattodea; family Blaberidae; genus Diploptera; species Diploptera punctata. Next base: position 196,071 of record JASPKZ010004915.1, on the reverse strand, counting down.
TTATACTCTGCAAATACACTTCCTAAGTAAGAGAAATCTGACACTTGTTCTATAATTTTTCCATATATATATATATATATATATATATATATATATATGTTTACATGTACAAATGCATTATTAAATGGGAATGGACACTTAAACAATGAGGGAAATTGTTTAAAAGTGACGTAATATTATTTTATATTATTTAACGATGGTCGTTAACAGCTACCATCAAATTTGAACGTGAAAGGGTCGAGAAATTTTGTTCAGACGCCTCTTTTCTCCGACTTGAGGTTGTTTTATGTGCCGTGAATCTACGAGACCCGCGGCTTTAGTTATCTTATGAAGGAACACATATTCAGGATTTTTACGCCCTTAAAAGCTCATCGACCCTTACTGCTTTGAATCAATGAATCTTGGAATCAGAAGCGAGCGACCGACGTGACGTGACGAAATTCATACATCTAATAATGATAATAACAAACATGAATGAGGCTGCAAAAATAAATTAAACATAGGTCGAACTCTGGTATTGTGTGTTATTATGCATTACAGGCAGATTATGATCCAATAAATATTAAATTGAAAAATATAAAAAACTGTGATTCTTCCAGTTATATTACCTGGATGTGAAACATAGCCTGTTAAACTAAAAGAAGATAAAATATTAAGAATGTTAAGAATAAGTGTTTAGGAAAACGACCGGCGAATGGAGGAAACAACAACAATGAGCTACATAATCTTTATGGTAAACCAGATTGTAGGAATAGTTCGTAAACTGCGATAGCCAGGTCATATATCACGAATGGGGATTGAAAGGGGGACATGGAAACTTTTTGGAAGAAAACAGAGAAAACGCCCAATGGGTAGACTAAGAATATGCTATATACTATATGCTATATACCGGGAATGACTGTAAAATATTGACTTACAGAAGGGCGGACAAGAGTTGCGATAACGTAAGAAAAGTTAGTTATAATCGAAATAAAAATGTAGAAATGGGTGAAGATTGGAAACGTTTATAGACCTAAGTATATATGGCTATTTTAACCGATATTAAATACTCGTAAAAATATAATACGCATATATTCCCACGACAGACAGACTACACTTTTTAAAGAAGCACCTGTATTCTTATAAAAAAGAACAAGTGGGATATCAAGGAGACAATGTTGTTTTCTTATTAATATGCAGCAGTGTTAAAGCACAAAAAAATATCGCACTTAAGCAAGTCAATAAATCGGATTAGCTTGGATAAAAAATATTTGATAATGGCTACTGCTTGTCAAGTACGACGTCCCGAAGTGTATTGTTCAATATTTACATTATTTGCAAATTTAATTCCGGGTTAGAAAAACAACATACATTTAAAATAATAAGGGCCTGAATCGAGAACAATCAAAGTGATATTTTTTTATGAATATGATGTATTTAAGAGGTTGTGAGGGGTGGAAACGGGTCAAAATGTGAAAAAGTGCAAGAAAGATCAAATTTTACAATTATCCACAAGTGTTTATCACTAGAGATTAAGCATCATTTCTACAAGTTATAGGTTTCACAACAAACTTTATTCAAACTAGCCGCCATTGACCATTTTTTTCTTTGACTCACAAAGTTTGACGTCGCCTATTTCTGCTACAAGGCGTTTAAAGTTCCCATGTGATGAGCTCCTAAGAATTTTGTTAGAGAAGGCGTTCATGTCAAAGGGTTTCTTAGAGCTACACACGGGACAGAAAACATTTAACATTATACCCTAATATCGGAGGCTATAAACACACACACACCTATATAACATTTCTTCTTTAGTTCATTATTACGAGTAGATTTAGTCACTTTAACACGTCTGAAGATAAATATATCGCATCTAAGAACTCTGACTGTATGCTGCGAAAGTTCGAAACATGATTTCTTACTTTAAGGGAGGAGAAAAGATTATGACTATCTAAAATTAAGTGTTTCGCAACATTTTTGGACCAAAAGTGGAGAACGTTCAGGTGAATGGAGAAATCTACATAGCAACAACTTTATAAGTAAACTAGATCTATTAACAACAGTTAATTTTCATGGACAGTCATGACATGTCTCACGAATGGGAATTGAAATATGGTCATGGAAATTTATTGTAGGAAAACAAGAGGAAAATTGTCCAGTGGGTTGGTCAAGTATTAAGAGGGAGAACAGTAATTAGTATGATTTCAGAAAGGTGAATTATACCGAGGAATGACTTGAAAAAAATTAGTTCAATAGAGCTTAGGCCTATGTCCGAGCGATCATGAACTGCGTGTTCGATAGCGCCAATGAGATAATTACTGTAGACTAATTGTTTTGTTAGTACAAAGGTATTTTTTCAATAATACGATATCCATCCATAGTAATTCTGCCCGAAGGCAGGTCCTTCGCTGCAATCACAGCACTTTCATGCTATGCTTGCAGCTTTACTAGAGAATTGTGTAGGTGTGGTAGTTTCCCGTTGCTTTCCACACCGGTGAAGGATGATAGTGATGATGATGATGATAATGATAAGGATGATGATGATGGCCATGTGATTTCGGGGACCGTTTGGGCCTAAAGTTTTCCTGACATTTGTCTTACAGGTGAGGAAAAATATAATACGATATGGTGATTTAAATTATATAAATTTTCAATTAGGCTATATTTCAAACCAGCATATTTCTAGATGATTAAAAATATATAAAAAATAAAACCTGAAACAATTTCATTCAAGATTTAAACAACTAAACTACCGAATATGGATACTAAAATCATCTTTCAAATTATTTCATTATTTCGATAAGTTTCTTTTCTCCTGATGTACACTACTTTTTTAAAATTAGAAATATATATATATATATATATATATATATATATATATATATATATATATGCAGGGTGATTCACGAATTGTGTTTGCTATTGTTATGCGAAAACCACATATTTTATCATGAGTTTGATACTTGAAAGATGAATCACAGAATGTTGTGAGTATGCGGAGACACTTAGGAAAGTTTTATGTCCATTTGTAGAAAAGATACAACATTGACCACTATTATTTTAAATGAAACCTATTTTATTTTAAATGGAATGAAAGATCTATTTATTGGCTTTACAAAGCAATTTGAATAATTAGTTATGCCATATTAGAACAGTTCCTACAGGATATTTAATTAGCAGGAGCAGACGCAGTCCGCTTTACACATGGGCTGTGTACCAATGTATAGACTTCCTTTTTTAAAATACCTTACACTATTAGTACAGGAACAGGTGTCTAATCACCAAGTAGGTGTTTCAAAGTGACACCGTTATTGTTTACGCATTACCGATTACGTTTCCAAAAGGATCTTCTTACGATGACTGGTTGGTGAACTGAAATGGGCTGGACTGCTTACCCGATCCGTTGTTGCATATCGACAAGAGTGGTTGGTTCCGTGACATAAACAGAAGACTAGAGATTAAAATAATTAATTTAACTATTTCAAGGAGTAGTTTATTTAAAATATAAGTTTTGAAGACTTATGAATATATATGTTTACTCTTTGAAGTTTGTTGTTTCACACATCCCCATAAGAAATAATCCAATGGGGATAGTTCGCGCGATCTTGGAGGTCAATCATGAGGTCGTCTCCTACCAATCCATGTATTAGGGAAAGTCATGTTAAGCACACGAACTGCTATATGACTGGAATGGGCCGGATGATCATCTTGCTGGAACCACATCGTCTGCCGGATATGTAAATCTACTTCTTCCAGTAGTTGAGGAAATGGGGTCGCAGAAAAAGTACATAGCTTCGTCATGTTACATTTCCGTCCAAGGAATACGGACCTGTCACGTAATTACCTAGAATCATGCACCACACATTCACTGACCACCTTTGTTGATAAGAAAAATGTCGCACCCAATGAGGATTTTCCGCTGCCCAGTAATATATGCTATGGCGGTTTACCTCATCACGATTGGTAAAAGTAGCTTCATCTGAAAACAGTATGAATGGTAACAGATCTTCGATACCAGGTGTTTGAATCCACTCTCAAAAGTGTAGTATACGATTGACATCAGGTCCATGCAGTTCCTGGGCTAAGGATATGCGATATGGGCGAAACACATGTTTATGTAATATGCGCCACACGACGACTCTCACAAAAGTGTAGTATACGATTGACATCAGGTCCATGCAGTTCCTGGGCTAAGGATATGTGATATGGGTGAAACACATGTTTATATAATATGCGCCACACGACGGCTCTCACAAAAGTGTAGTATACGATTGACATCAGATCCATGCAGTTCCTGGGCTAAGGTTATGTGCTAGTAGGTTATGTGATATGGGGTGTGAAACACATGTTTATGTAATATGCGCCACACGACGACTCTCACAAAAGTGTAGTATACGATTGATATCAGGTCCATGCAGTTCCTGGGCTAAGGATATGTGATATGGGTGAAACACATGTTGATGTAATATGCGCCACACGACGACTCTAACAAAAGTGTAGTATACGATTGACATGAGGTCCATGCAGTTCCTGGGCTCAGGATATGTGATATGGGTGAAACACATGTTTATGTAATATGCGCCACACGACGACTCTAACAAAAGTGTAGTATACGATTGACATTAGGTCCATGCAGTTCCTGGGCTCAGGATATGTGATATGGGTGAAACACATGTTTATGTAATATGCGCCACACGACGACTCTCACAAAAGTGTAGTATACGATTGACATGAGGTCCATGCAGTTCCTGGGCTAAGGATATGTGATATGGGTGAAACACATGTTTATGTAATATGCGCCACACGACGAATCTCAACAAAAGTGTAGTATACGATTGACATGAGGTGCCATGCAGTTCCTGGGCTAAGGATATGTGATATGGGTGAAACACATGTGTTATGTTAATATGCGCCACACGGACGACTCTCACAAAAGTGTAGTATACGATTGACATGAGGTCCATGCAGTTCCTGGGCTAAGGATATGTGATATGGGTGAAAACACATGTTTATTTAATATGCGCCACACGACGGCTCTCACAAAAGTGTAGTATACGATTGACATGAGGTCCATGCAGTTCCTGGGCTCAGAGATATGTGATATGGGTGAAAACACATGTTGATGTAATATTGCGCCACACGACGACTCTAACAAAAGTGTAGTATACGATTGACATGAGGTCCATGCAGTTCCTGGGCTCAGGATATGTGATATGGGTGAAACACATGTTTATGTAATATGCGCCACACGACGACTCTCACAAAATTGTAGTATACGCTTGACATGAAGGCCATGCAGTTCCTGGGCCAAGGAATTGTGATATGGGTGAAACAACATGTTGATGTAATCTGCGCCAAACGAAAAAAACGACTCTCACAAAAGTGTCGTATACGATTGACATGAGGTCCATGCAGTTCCTGGGCTAAGGATATGTGATATGGGTGAAACACATGTTTATGTAATATGCGCCACACGACGACACTCTCACAAAAGTGTAGTATACGATTGACATGAGGTCCGTACAGTTACTGGGCTAAGGATATGTGATATGGGTGAAACACATGTTGATGTAATATGCGCCACACGACGACTCTAACAAAAGTGTAGTATACGATTGACATGAGGTCCATGCAGTTCCTGGGCTCAGGATATGTGATATGGGTGGAAAACACATGTTGATGTAATATGCGCCACACGACGACTCTAACAAAAGTGTAGTATACGATTGACATGAGGTCCATGCAGTTCCTGGGCTCAGGATATGTGATATGGGTGAAACACATGTTGATGTAATATGCGCCACACGACGACTCTAACAAAAGTGTAGTATACGATTGACATGAGGTCCATGCAGTTCCTGGGCTCAGGATATGTGATATGGGTGAAACACATGTTTATGTAATATGCGCCACACGACGACTCTCACAAAATTGTAGTATACGATTGACATGAGGTCCATGCAGTTCCTGGGCCAAGGATATGTGATATGGGTGAAACACATGTTTATGTAATATGCGCCACACGACGACTCTCACAAAAGTGTAGTATACGATTGACATGAGGTCCATGCAGTTCCTGGGCTAAGGATATGTGATATGGTGGATATGGGTGAAACACATGTTTTTGTAATATGCGCCACACGACGACTCTCACAAAAGTGTAGTATACGATTGACATGAGGTCCATACAGTTCCTGGGCTAAGGATATGTGATATGGGTGAAACACATGTTGATGTAATATGCGCCACACGACGACTCTAACAAAAGTGTAGTATACGATTGACATGAGGTCCATGCAGTTCCTGGGCTCAGGATATGTGATATGGGTGAAACACATGTTTATGTAATATGCGCCACACGACGACTCTAACAAAAGTGTAGTATACGATTGACATGAGGTCCATGCAGTTCCTGGGCTCAGGATATGTGATATGGGTGAAACACATGTTGATGTAATATGCACCACACGACGACTCTAACAAAAGTGTAGTATACGATTGACATGAGGTCCATGCAGTTCCTGGGCTCAGGATATGTGATATGGGTGAAACACATGTTGATGTAATATGCGCCACACGACGACTCTAACAAAAGTGTAGTATACGATTGACATCAGGTCCATGCAGTTCCTGGGCTCAGGATATGTGATATGGGTGAAACACATGTTTATGTAATATGCGCCACACGACGACTCTAACAAAAGTGTAGTATACGATTGACATGAGGTCCATGCAGTTCCTGGGCTAAGGATATGTGATATGGGTGAAACACATGTTTATGTAATATGCGCCACACCGACGACTGACTAATACCCGCCACTGTAGCAATATCACTGGTACTTACGTGCGGGTCTACTACCACAGACCACAACACAAAAACGACATTTGCTTCACTAGTAGCAACTGCACGTCTTACATAAAGTTTCCTGTGGATAATTCCATTTCTGAAGTTTTGTTCTGTCCTTCGAAACGCCACTGGTACAGGATGCCGTCTGTCAGGATAGCGCAGTGCATACACTCTGTTCGCTTCTTCTCCATTATTGTGACATTCGCCCAAAATAAGCAGCATGTCGACTTTTTCATTTCGTGTGTACCTCATTTTGCATTAAATCAAATTCAAACATGTATGCAAACAGTAGAAAGATACAGTAGATGTGTAAAGCTTGTAAACAACCACATGCTGCCGCTCAGAAAGATGCGCCGTAGACCAGACGAGTCACTGCTGTACTTCGAGGGATGTTGTGTTAGTCTTTATCTAGTAGTGCGCTCGGTTTCTCGATAAGCCGCGGACACGACATCTGCAACGTCCTCGACGAAATACCCCACCTATGACTTACTTCTGCTCTCCTTCTCCTCTCTCGCTCATAAACGGTATTATGACGTTCTCAAACTACTGTATTGGTGTACCGTCTTCCTGCCTGATTGTACTGTAACTTACAGCATTTCCTTCTGCTAAACAAACATTTGCAATCAGCAAGCACATATCAACAACTCAACAAAAATACATTGTACCGATGTACTGTACGTGTTTTTATGATATGCTGTTTTACTTTTGTTATTTGTTTACATATTGTCTTACTTCTCCTCCCACTTCCGTTAACACGACTCGTAAATATAACTTAGAACTTGAAAGAATACAGTATCTAGAACGTAGTTCAAGAGGCTAACGGTTATACCAACCAAGTCACCGAGATCGTGAATGAAAGACGCAACATTCGGACGGGGCGCTAATGCTAGCCGGCAGAAGTAGTAATAGCACACATCAAATTTCACACTTGTGTAACACGTTAGCCAATAGAGACAGAAACCTCATTCCAACGACAATGTATTTATTTTTCAAGGACACTTCGAACGAAGGAAATAAATGTGTCATGATCTATTTAATATAACGAAGTTCGACGCCATAACTTAAAGACGAATAAACATAAAAATGTGCTGAGTATCTCCGCATAGAGGCACATCAACCATTCACAGGTTTCCAGAATTCGTTTCACACTAATGTCCATAGTTTTCTTATAATGAGACAAAACATGATTTCTGAATCACTCTGTATATATATATATATATATATATATAGTTTCACATTTCTCAGACGTCTGGAAATTAAGTCACTGTATCCCCTAATACTCACATAAACACCCACCCTCAACTCCGTGAAGCTGCGCAGATGTACTCATATATCATAGCAACTCTGCAAGAGGAACTAGCTTATCATGTAACAGTCACATGAGGAATTATGTTATAAGGAGTGGGAGGTTACCAGCAGATAATATCTGACAATTCAGATGTTCAATTTAATTAGCAGCATTCATTCATAGTTTTCTGACCACGAGCAGACATTTCATTGTAAACGTAGTATTAACCGTTCTTCCTTTTATTCTCTCTTTCTCTTCCTATTACATTAGTTTAATAAAGATCGGTCCGGGTTTTAAAACCCTAACACGGCAATTTTAATTTTGGTTCATTTTATTACTCATCTTTTCTTTATGGAATGAATGAGATGAAATCTACTCCACAGTGATATGTAGTCTGTTATAATCTTCCTTGTTAGACAAAGATTTAGCATTGACACACGACTCATATCGACGTTTACTTGGTCTGATACCAAAGCTTCGATCAGGGACTAAAAACTCTTCATTTGGACCTATCGTGTCCTAAAGTTGACACATCGGTATCATTAGGAAGTATATGAGTGTGCCCAAATAGATCACAACAACCACGTATTAAAAACCCGCGATTTGTTAAACAAGACTTGTTTCTACCAAACAGATTCGCTCACTAGCCACGAGTCCACTGAGACGGTTATCTCTTCGTACTAACATTTCATTTATCATTATATTGTCAAATCTGCTTCTTCCCATGACAGTTATTTCACAAAGGCATTCTTTATCATGCGGTTTAGTTAATTACTTTCCTCTTCTTTATCTTAAACTCCATGGCACGATAGGCCTATATGACTCTTGGCCGAATGCTGGCATCGCATCCACATGTGTTAATCACAGAGATGGATGATAAATCAGCCACTGTAGGGGGTGGCATTTGCTCAGTATGGCCGTTCCCCAATCTTAAGTCCGCTACTCATTTTAGGTACCAAACTCGTCATGATGCTAAGAGGGATCCGATTACATGCTGCCCGAAATTTAATTAAACATTTATTCCTCTATGGGGTCTCGAACCAGCGCTAGTCTCATAGCTCTCTTCCCATATCATGACTGAAACCTCTCGGCCTCTACACGGGAACTTATTTATCTTAACAACATTTAAAACGGCTTCTTAACTAGTTTTTCATTCTACAGTAAAAGTAACATGAGCATATGGATATGACCATTAGTAAACAAACCTAAATAAGCAAAAAATATACAAATGACTGTACGTAAAAACTCATGAATACTATAAAACCTTAATGTGTAATTCATTGTAGTATCACCTTTATTCGCATTAAAATTCACACTTAAAGCCTCAAAAGGTAATAATTCATGAAATCTAACATTACTTAAAACTACAACCCAGAAATTCCAGTAAAAACTCAAAACTGATGTCCTTGGAAGGAAAATATCTAAAAAGATCGAAAATTGTATGAAATAAATGAAAATATAATAGAACAAGTCACTAACTTTAAATATCAAGGATGTGCCATTCCTTATAATATTATAGAAGATGATTTACATAACAAATTACACAAATTCCGACATATCTGCAAAAAAAACCTATAAAATAAATCAAGGAAAGACGCCCAAATCAAATTCTATAAAAGGATGGACACATCAGTATTAACATATGGTTCTGAAACGTGGGCACTCAACAGACTTGAGAAAAAAAAATCGAGAACGAAGAAATTACATTTATGAGATCAGTCGCTGGATATACAGAGATATTGAGAAATGGAATTAGTAACACTACAATACGAACCTAATATAATTCTATAAATTAAATGAATTTTTAACCCAGAAAAAAATCAAGAAACATTATCAGGATGCACATAACAAGATTCATCCGAAAATCTGTAATTTATCAACCCATCAGAAGGAGAGATGTTGAGCGACCAAGAAGACGATTTAGGTTCTTGAGTGACCGGATCGGGCCTGAGAATGCAAACCAACAATGATTATGGTGATGATAGGTAATTTATTAACGTCTTAATTCCAATTAGATCGGTATTTTTATTGTTGTGTTTATCAGGTTCTTGTGTAGAATTTTACTGATTTAAATTCTTTATATTAATTCTCAAATTGTGAATATGATGATACAGATCTTGGTAATAAAATTCCAACCCAATACTTGCTTTAAGATCTCAATAAAACCAGGAAAAAACTCTCAGTCATATTGATCGGCAAAAGAATTTGAACCGGGACCTTCCGAATTCAAATCTGAAATGCTACCGTCTGAGTCAACTCTCTCTCTCTCTCTCTCTCTCTCTCTCTCTCTCTCTCTCTCTCTCTCTCTCTCTCTCTCTCTTACAACACTGATTGAACTTACTGCTGACATTAATGCAATGATGAAATCTAGTTGCACAATTATGACACTCTTGTTGGAAATCAATTTAATTAGCTCTTACTTATTTAAATAATATTAATTACAGTTATTGTATTTTTTGTAAATACACGCTAGCAATGGACTAGAGGAACTAAAGTTAGGCTGAAGTTATTATAGATTATTATCAATTTTGAGCAGAGTTGGCCATGTAACTTACATACGGCAACTTGACTACGCGTTGTACGAGTAAATTATTGTAATTACGGTAATAATTGGAAGTGTTGAAACGGTCAACTCATTTATTTGTGTCTGTTTTGTTTATGTGGTCTCTGAAGATTATTCTGTAAAGTTATGCATATATTTAAGGATTGTTGACCCAAATAGGAATATTCCACACGTCATCACTGTCAGTCGCAGTGGTTTATGCAGTTGCATATATGTCTCCTAACTATAACTTGGCAGCAAGCAAAATGCAGTCATACTTCACATGCGTTAAAATTCTGTAACGTAATTGTCCCTTTCCAGCCACGTTGTTTCGCGGAAATCTCCATGAATACGTGAATTAGTTGTAAGCTTGGGAGGCGTTAAATTGTGTCATAATCGATGTCATTGATTATTACAAAGTATTATTTTTCTGATGACACTAACTCCAAGTCAAGCAATAAAATTATTGGCACTGATTGGTTGAGGAAGAGAGAAAGATGAGAACACCGGTCTAGGTAGAGAGAGATGTACAGTCAAGACAAGAATGTATTAGCACTGCATTTTATTCGCTGTCAAACTATATCAGTTACCTGCTAGATATAAGGTGAATCTGGAAGTTTTTTTTTTTTATTTTTCAACTGAAACCAAATATTTATTAAATATAACATATTTAATGTTGGTTTGTAATAAATACCCTAAATATTATTTTAGATTTTATAAAAAAATCTGGTAAATTTGTTATATATAAAAATTGCTATAAGATTATCAACATTAATGTAACAAGAGGTTGTGCTTGTTTTCTTTCTTTCTTTTTTTATCACAAGCGACAAAGTCGCGAGTGATTTTGTCTAATAAAAAATTCAACCTCGCGTTGGATTTGGAGTAGGTACTATTTAGCGAATAATACATCAGAAGCTATAAATAATTATAATGTTTAATATTTACCAAATGTGAGATTATGTATTCCTATCTTACTTTCGGGCGATTTCTAAATCGGCTGTATAGTTATAATAGCATATCTTTACTGTTAAATCTCTTTGGACTTGGGAAAAATTAATAACACATGATTATATGAGAAATAACTATTAAAAATAATGCAGATTCATTATACAACATTTAATATTTTTTTAGAGCAACAGAACTTTTTTTGGTAATTTTTGAAGTTGTTTTCTTTTGGCATTTTTGCTGTATCATATCCTTCGTATATTGTTCAATCGGTATACTTGTCAAAGAAGTTAATTTGCAGATATATCTCTCATTACGAACAGGAAGGGGCAAGATTATCAACTGGAAGAGGCAAAATTATCGGTCTATGAGTTAAATAGTCGTTTTAATAGTAGAAACAATTGGTTTCTATATACGTATATATGAGCACATTATTGTGGGCATATTTTTCAACACCACAGGAAATGAAATATATGATTTTCTGCTAAGGGCTAGCAAATAGAAGCAACTTGCAAGAATAACGTATGCTGAAAAATATCCATCACATAGGATACCATCTTTGAAAATGTACAGTACTCTGTTCCAGACACTTTCGCAAACGTCGTCCTTTGCTCCAATAGTTCGTACTACCTGTTGCAAGACAATCTTAAAACAAGGTGTCTACACAGTTCTCCATCAACAGTTGCTCTATCGGTACCATGTGCAACGACTTCAAGCTATGGTGTCGAATGATTTTAAAAATACCCAGGTATGGACCGATGGAAATCTGCATGCACTTGAAGAGAGAAGACATCAGCATAACGTTTGGGCAGACACTCTTAGTGGTGACAATTGATAGTGATGAAAACAACAGACCATAACTAAGTATATCTTAAACTTTAGGACTAAAGTTTTTAGAAACGTTTTTGTTTGTTTTGTTGCCTACTACCTGTTTTATAAATATTGGAACTACTCGTATTTCCAGAACATCTTTTTTAGATAAATATCTAAATTATGGTTCACGAACTCTGAGTTGAATTTAGCATTCAATTTGTTCATTTTTTCTTCACTTTTGTTTGACGTTATTTTGATATATTTATGTCATATATTTGATTCTTAACCTTTTTACCTTATTATTATTCTTACTTACTTATAGCTTTATGGCTCTTCTGGTTCAGTTAGGAGCTTCTACACCATGACAATTTTTTACCCTTATTTACCTACAGATGTAATGAGTGGCATATGGTCGGTATATCGATCCAATAAGACATCTAGTAGACAACTAAGGTGTTAGTTGGATGATGAAGGTAGATAAATTTTGCTTAGACGCCACTTTTTTCAGACTTAAGGTTTTCTTGCTAGTCTGAAAATCTTCAGACTCGGGACTCCACGGCTTTTAAAGTCTCCCCAGATGACTTGTTCCTTGGATGTTTCCATTCTAAAAAAAATCAATTGACCTTGGTCGAGTTTGAAAGCGCGACCCTCGGACTTGGGAGGAAGAACATTAACACTGGACCATAACGCCACCCCGCTGACTTTATTATTAGTACAAATCGTAGCATAGTGATTAAGGCACTGAGCCACAAGCCGGAGGGTCGAGGGTTCAAGTCCCGTTGGGGTCAGGATTTTTAAACTGACCCAAACCCTCTGGCGGCACTATGGCCCTGGGGTCGACTCAGCCTCTAACGAAAATGAGTACCAGACGCTTGTTCTGGGGTAAAGGCGGTCGTCACGCAGGGCTGACAATCCGGCTGACATAAAGTGCCGATTGTCTGAAAAAAGTGGGAGCCTTAACCTCCTACTACCCCAAGGGCCTACGAGCCTGTTGTGGGATCACTTTACTTTATATATATATATATATATATATATATATATATATATATATATATATATACATATGCAAATAAGAATACATTTACAAACTCAGACTCCGATAGAATACGGACAGTTCTCGTTTCAGAATAAATGTACTATATCCAGGAACGTGCCCATAAGATTTCCAACCGATCAAAATGGCCAAAATGCAAGTTCATGTTTGAATTCCATTTTCATGACATCGAACTGTATATTGTCCTCTCATCTATGTTTATATCATGAGTTTCATAAATAACATTTTAAAAGCGTTTCTATTATAATATCTGCCTATTTAAATATTCTATATTAATAACATTATTTAATATTAGTTTATATATTAAGTTGTGTTATAAGTAATGTTGAATTTTAATGTAATGTGTGACTGGTGGAATTTTGAAGATGTGATTCACTGGGGCTCTATTCCAAACAGGCGTGCAGTCGATGCTAATCTTTATTCTCAATAATTGAAACGATTTCATGAAATGTTGCGGGTCGCGGGTTTAAATCCGACTTGAAACCATACTACACGAAGAACCATGACAACATTCCAGGAATTAGGAGGAATCGAACTGCTGCCACACCCAGCATATAGCTCTAATCTTGTGTCGTCAGATTATAATTTATTTCGAACATGACCCATTTATTGAGTGAATTTTCGAAAACATTGATAGCATTGAAGCTGTAGAAGTGGATCTCAATAAATTCCGTGCATCAAGAACCAGTGATTAGTCCTGTTCGGGGATAATAAACCTCGTTGAAAGACGGCTCAAGACCATAGAATATGACGATCTCTACTGTGAAGAATAGTTTAATTAGTTGTCAGAAAACATTCCACATAAAACTATATTTAAAATAGATATTACTTTTGAGACAGTATCCTGTATTAGCTGAACGATATACATTATAAATTTCTAAATGATAATATTTTTCATGGAGAATCTAATGACATGCCAAACTCCATTTCGATAAAAAAAGTCACATAACTGGTTCTTTTTCTGTTACATCCATAAACGATAACAATAACTCACTGCCACCGAGCGAGTTAGTGATTGAGACTAATATTCGGCAGATCCTGGGTTCTAACCCAGTGCCGACTGAGGAATTCGTTGGAATTCCATCATAAGAACTCATTTTATTGATATTTACCATTTGATGCTACAACGATTTACCGATAGATGTTAAAGTGTCTATATAAGAATGAATAAATTATTCCCTGTGCCTCGAACGTCACTACCATTCTTGTGAGCCACTAGCTGGACTTTACACAAACAATTAAATATTAAATTATTCTAAATTTAATTCATTTTTTCACTCATTAGTGATGGTTATTCACACGATAAATGCCGTGGAACTGAGCCAGTATTCTAATTGGAATGCCAGTGTTTCTAAGGCAACATATTGACCCTACAGACCATATACAGCCTAAATAAAATCCTCATGTGAATGTAGTAGTGACAATAACAAAATAACAACAACAACAAATTGACACTCCATCTTTGGAGAAAATTAGTATAATATAAGAAACGCTGTGCCTCAAAGCAATTCCTAATGGAGTTAATGTGTGAGATTACTATTGGGAAGTGCGATATATCCCAGCGGGATGGATAGCACGGAACAAATCTGTCGCCATATGTGATGTTAACGAACTGGGGATTTTGCAGCTGTCACTGGAGGTCATGGATGAGACCCGCATGTGCAGGGGCGCTGAACTCCCCTCAATTTGAGTTTCGCAACCTGTCACTCACCGTTGTCTACGTGACTAAACGTAGCTCTAGATTTCGGTCTACGGTTCATACCCATTTTTTACAAAAACAATATTAACTATAGGCAATAAGCAAACTAATATTTGAGTAAACTCCCTGATAGTACTTGGCTGAATGTAAAATAATTTCTACTTTAATATTTCATCCGCTGCTTTGTTAGCCAGATTAGTACTTCAGACGTCCAGGGCTCAATTGCCGTGTATAAAGTAGAAATCTGAGCTTCTTATGGACAACTGACAATGAGTAGCTACATGATGTGAAAAGTAGTGAAGTTCATTAAGAAAATGCACTAAAATTGAATAGTTGCATCATTCTAACCAAGCTACTGTCTGTTAGCAAGTGACAGTAACAACTTGAGACGACCGTGTTTTTTAAAATATTTATAGATCAGAGGGAAAACCCCCAGTTGGTAGACCAAGAATGAGGTGGGAGAACAACATTAACTATAATTTGAGGGAAGTAGATCATACAGGGAATGATTTGAAAGCATTAGCTCAGGATAGGGATGTATGGAGAGCTTATGTCCGCGCGGCCATGAACCTACGGGTTCGATAGTGCCAGTGAGTAAGTAAGTAAGTAAGTAAGCTTTTTATACTTATATCGAGTTTGTTCCTCATCATGATCGAGCGGTCTAAAGCATCCTGGTGCAGAGCTACGGGTTATACGCCGGTTCCAGTCCGCATGGGGATGAAATTTTCACATGAAATTTCGGCCAACCGGATCACACCCAGCATCATGAATTATTTGAGTAGCTACCATAAGAAGCGACTTCATGTTGAGAAAATCAACTATAACGGTTGGGAGACCCGAAATGCTGAGAAATGTCACCTCTATACTGGATGATTGTCCATCTCTGTGACAGACTTATGTCGATGTAGTTCCAGCAGATGGCTGGTGAAGTCAAGAACTTTCCATGTTTATGGCGATGGACCAAAGAGGGCGTCTCTAATGTTGAACACTGTAGTATGAGTATTTAGAGATAAGAAATTAATACCTGGAATCCATAATTCAGTCTCCACGAGACATTGAAGAACATAATGAGACATTAGCGAATAATACACATTGTAGGAAAGTTGATACTGTAATATAGCAGCAGTGGCGGTCATTTCATAGGCTGTGCCACTGCAGCACTTTGATGATCTAGAGAAACCTCTAATTTTAAACTGCGAAACTGTGTGCTTTTTTTTCCTCGCTATTAATTCACCCTAATTATTTCAATATCTTATTATTATACTCTAGTAGCGCAAGATCGTATCTATGAGGATAAGTAGAATTCTACTTTTGTGCAAATCCTTCCATAGTAATTATATTAGAGAAGGCAATGTGGCAATGTTGATAGCGATTCGTCCTTCGGAAGATCCATTAGGCTTGGCGGTCCCCTTGGTACTTTTCGACAGGAGTAGATCTAGGTTTTCTGCCGGCAACGTCACCTTCTCACTCTTCTTCATCATCATCATCCCTCATAGAGCACACATTACACTACACAAACACTCCTCTCTGAACACAAAATAAGAATACATAATCGACGTAAAGTGGTCTGTAAATTGAAAATAGAACCATATGAACACCTTCTATCCGCCCAGTGTGGACCCGAAGCACGTAAAGTGCAGTAAGTGGCATTAGAAACACTTCTGCGCTGTAGATTTCATAGCGCACTATAGCACAGTGGATCGGGAAAGCAAATATCAACTTGGATTAAAGTTACTTCGTTTAAATTCAACTTTTACACTTCCTTTTCTTCCCAACCCGGCCCTACTGCTGAATATTTGAAAACACCATTGTTCGGAATGAATTCGGTTTACTTCGTTTACATTTGACATTTGACTGTTAATTTAAGAGTTAATTTTATTTTGTCAGTGATACAAATTTGGTAATTTTTAATTTAGACATGCCATTTTTTTACATTGGTTATACCAGTAGTTAATGATAAAGGTACACTATAATTGCTGCTTCCTCAGTAATTTTAAAAGATATCATTAATAAGCGGTTGATGGTATCCACCAATCTTACACTATTTCTTCCAAGTCTAGAGAGTGAACAGTTCTTTGTTTAGCGCCTTAGGTAGCTCTATGTGGTTTCAACGACCAGATCTGTAGTAGGGCTTATATTAAAGATCCCGTGGTGTCTGATATATATATATATATATATATATATATATATATCCTTGTTTTCCGATACTCCCATAATTTATGTGGGGATGTACTATATGTTGTAACCTCCTCTCTCCTTCTAGCCAGCTGGTCATTACGTCACTAAATCGCGCCCGTTATTGCAGTTTTGCAGACAATACATCACTATCATCTGTATAAATCTACATAGATATCTTCTCTTATGAAAGAACACAATGCTCTCTAAAGACGAAGTAAACATATCCTCGTACACTCACATCAACTTCAAACATGCCGCCAAGAGGACAGGTAGTTCGTCACGAGGCCCGAGGCAATTAAGGGTTGTGATTTGCAATTTCTGTATTTAGAATTGTAGGTATTTGGAGTGTAATTACGATCAGTTCGGGACCAGTGGATATGCAGCATGTTAATAATTTGAGTGGCTGCAATACGTAGCGAGTCCAGGTTGAGAAAACCAGCTATAATGACTGGAAACTGGAGATGCTGACCATATGTCACCCCTCTAATGGATGGATGATTTTCAATCTCTGTAAATGGGACATATGGATGTGAGGTGAGCATCCGACTTGTAGACCAAGGATCTTCTAGTTCTGCCGCGCCATGGAGTTTGTATCAGTTCCATATTGATATCTCACTGCTATTACTTTATTTTTGTAAAAAATTGTATTGTATTAATATAATACTGCTTATTAAGGTAATGTATAATGCAATATAATTCACTTGTATTTCGACACTGTTTACATTTAATTTTAAAATAAGAAACGAATTTATCCGTACGACTGCAGAATTGTATAAAACTTCTTACTGTTATAAATTCTAAGGTATGTTAAATAAAACAAATAGGAATGAGATGTACAAAGAAACTAAACATAGGCTCAATTCTGGATATGCGTGCTATTATGCATTGCAGAGACTCTTGATGTCCCAACTCCTTTCAAAAAAACTTTAAACTGAAAATATATAAAACTATTATTCTACCAGTTATATTATATGGGTGCGAAACATGGACTCTTACTTTAAGGGAGGAAAGGAGATTGCGAGTATTCGAGAATAAAGTACTTAGGAACATTTTTGGACCAAAGAGAGATGAACAGACAGGTGAATGGAGACGACTACATAACAATGAACTACATGGTCTTTATAGGAAGCCAGATATAATAAGAACAGTTAAGTCTCGTAGACTGCGATGTGCAGGACATGTTGCACGTATGGGGAATGAAAGACTTGCATGGAAGCTTGTTGTAGGAAAGCCAGAGAGGAAACACCCAGTTGGTAGACCAAGAATGAGGTGGGAGAATAAAATTAACTATGATTTGAGGGAAGTAGATTATACAGGGAATGATTGGAAAACATTAGTTCAGGATAGGGATTTATGGAGAGCTTATGCCCGCTCGGCCATGAACCTACGGGTTCGATAGTGCCAGTGAGTAAGAGTAAGTAAGTAAGTAAGTAAGTTAAATAAAACTTTCGGAGATAATAGAGCAATTAGTTTTTAATTGTATTAGTAAGTTACAAAATGTATTTCTAATTTTCTAACTTTCATTGCTAAAATAAGAAAAAGCTGTAATGCATACCATTACCTTACCAAGTGTGGAAATGAGACGCAGAAATATGGGGTAATAATACGCAGATACGAATTCCACTGAAATAATAATTACATAATCAAAACTTAGAAACAGAATGAGAACACTAGAGTAACGTAACTGGATTGGTAAAAGTCACAAATAAAATGTTGAGGAGTTTCAGCAGAACTGCAATCTGAATGAAACCCATTCTGAACACAATACACAGGAGTACCAGAGTTATCTAATTCCAAAAACAAGGGCTTATTTTTTGTGTATTTATTTTCTGTTGAATGTTGCCCAAATTCAGATAATCCATTTCGTCATCATCTACTAGTTCCATGTTTACATCCTCCTCTTCAGTAAGACTCTCGTCTAAGAAACTTGAAACTTTCTTAGCTTTTTGAAAATATTCTTGGCTTTATCTTGAACTGCTTCCATACTCTTCTTTATTCTAATGGAATGCTCTTCTAGAATTTATTTCCTAGGAATTGCTGTCAAATTTTCTGACTGCTACTTTCTACAAAGCCTAGGTTTCAATGTGGAAGTCAATGCTATTCGAGTGGTTCGTTGAGGTATATGGATATTTGAGTGATGGGAACGTGTTGACTTTGATTAGAAGTGAGAGTAGCAGGAATTTCCTGGTTACACTCTTCTTCGACAACTTCAAGCAGAATTCCTAAGGTAGCTGGAAGATATTCGTCATCGATAAAAACACCAGGATTCAACGAATAAATTCCTGACTTTCCGAAACCCGTAACTTCTTTGGAAATCCCCAGTCTTCTCAAATGATGACTTGACTAACGCATTGACATCATTCTTACAGATTTTGTCAAATCAATTGTTTTTCATAAACAATGTACACCCTCTGTTGTAATTTCCTTTGAACGGCCCAAAAAAGGTTAGATCTAGTGGTTGCAGTCGATGGCTAGTGTGAGGAGGGATTGAAATTACCATAAAACACCATTATTTCGACAAAATTCATATGCTTACAGTGAAGTGTTACTAGCATGTTTGTCCATTAAGAGTAGGGTGGATTCTTCTTTTAAAGATTCTGTGTACTTTACAAAATGTCTTTCAAACTACGAACAATTCCTCAGTCATCCGCCGCGATTGCGACATCTCGTAAATGCTTACAGCTGGCCCACTTCGTCTCAATGCACCAGGAAATATAAACATGGGTGGTTGGAAAATTTATCCAGCACTCATGGCACAATACAGAGTAATATGTATTCCACGCCCTAAGCCTGTAGCTCTCCGTACTTATTTCTGACCTTTCGGCCCTATAATAGGACGGGATTTTGCACAGTGTGTATCCCTATCTCAATGGCGTTATATACCCGTGTAGCAGGGAATTAATATTTATCCATGGCAGTTTATAGGTTAACGAAGAATTTTATAACTGCTTCTTCATTAAAAAAAAGGATTCTAACAATGGATGTTGGCTCGGGCTTCTTTGGACTTAGTTGTGCATTTCTCTTCAGGAAACTTTGTGTCAAGTTTTTCTTAGCTAGTTTCGTTGTTTTATTGAAATTATAACGAAGTTCAGTGAAAGTGACACCATAAAATAATTAGGGCAAATGAAACAGATAATTACGAATTTCTTCTTCCTGTTCTGAACTGAAGATAGTTTTTCCTAACATCGCTGGACCTCCTACTAAATCTACTAACTTAAGTCACTACATCTCGTAATTTCTCCCCTCGTCTAATTCCATCTAGAGCAGCCCGCAACTGATCTTATGTCCACGATATCTTGGTAGTATTTCTCACATATATCCTTTGTAGACTCCGCTCAGATAGTGTGCTCTATAAGATTAAAGTAATACAATTTTATTTATTTTGTTCCATATTTTTTATAATTTTTTATAAAAACGAAAATATCTACACTTAGGGATATTAGGACGCACAACCGCGTGCGATTACCATTAAAATAGTTTCGCTTTCAATGGTTATCCAAAGAAAATAATATAGATCTTTAAACTCAATTAGCTGTACTTTCAGGATATATTACATAAACAAATGTCTGTTACTTATCTCAAATTCAATGAAGCTTCAAAATAAGAAGAAAATTGCTAAAAAATTTATTGACACACTAAACGAGAGTGTATCAACACCAGAACAATACCACTCGACTAGCACGAAGTTTCAGATGTTGCCGCTAGGCTGGGATACTAAACAGAAATAGGCCTATACCAGCCACTAATACTTAGGTGCGCAATATTACCCACTGTACAAAACCCCTCCCTCCCCTACATAACTCAAACACGCAAGTTTCCTGTAACGGAATACATTTTTAATATAATTGTGTCCAATTATAATGAATCTCAAGGACAGAAATATGTTTTTTAATCAGGTGGAGGGCTGCAGATTGAAAACAAAAGAGAGTATTCTACCAAAATTGTAATTAACTAGTACATTGTAGTAAGAATAATCTATAAATACCTACTTATTTTCAAGTAGCAATACGTATTCAGTGTGACTATTCGAAAACACAATAATTGCATAGAAGACGGATATATAATTAATTTCGTAAACCTTGTCCTTGGTCACATGGTATGGTGCTATAAATAAACTTTCTCTCACTACTAGGGATTGTTCAGTGGATGAACGTGTTTACCACAGGGAATCGATAAATGTAGAATTAAATTCAAATGTACATTAACTAATATCATGTTTAACAATTTCATATGACAAAAAGATTCACATAAAATGAATGACAGCTCTTAAAACCCCTTTAAAAATGTTTTAATGAAAAAAATACCATTATATAACGTTATAATAAGCGAGAAATTCGTGAACCATTTGAAATGGCTTGGAAGACCGCATGCAGACAACGAGCCGTCATTTGGACAGCCTTGATATATATATAGGGCCAGAGGGAATCTCGTTAATCCATTCATGCGCGTCACTAATTATATGACGAGGCATTTAGCTACCCTAAGAGAGTCTCGGTGGACGCGTGGTTAGCGCACGTGGCTGTCCCGATTGGAATCTCAGGTTGGATCCTGGCGGTTCCGGAGGGGAATTGTGGTGTGGTAGTGGACCACACCGGGGTTTTTTTCGGGTTTTTCTCAAGGTTCTCCTGTTTCCAGGATTTCATATCACCAACACTCTCCACTCCACTTTCCTCGTCTATCATGTAATTTTTATCTCCATTCATTCATTCATTCATTCATTCATTCATTCATTCATTCATTTCATATCACCTTTCACCTCATCTCATGTCAGATAAAAAATAGTCTAGTTTATGTGGTTGTGGTGATCTAATGGGACAAATTCATATACTTTCTCTTGACTACGGACCTGTGTGTCAACTAAGGGCAGAATAAGGCCATAAGGAGGGTTGTTGTCACTCATCGAGACCTTGGGTCCAGCCCAAATAAATGCGGTTTGAATTAAGTGTGTCGAACCAGGAACAGCATAACTGACTAGATATCACCGCAGAGTAGATTTCATCCCATTAATTCCATAACGTAAAGATAAGTACTATAATGAACCAAAAGTAGGGTTCCAATGTTGGGTCTAGCAGAACCCATCTGTACAAATCTAAAGTAATCTAATATGCTAAAGATTTGAGAACATCTGTACACACGTGTTCCAAAACGATTGCTCCAATTTCGCAATACATTTTCCACTATCGGTATCAATGTTAGAACTATGTTGTGACTACAAGAAAACAGAAAGGTACACCTTGGTGCAGGAATCTCTGTTTACACATTACACATTTACCCTCTTAATAAGCCATATATAACTTTTATACAAGGTTTCTACACATCCCAGTTGAAAATTCTTACTAATAAATACTGTATTAGCTGTTCAGTGTATAAGCGGTGTACAACTTTACATGGGAATCGTTAAACATGCTTCCAGCCTTGTTTAAGGATTGTATAACTAGACAAAATATCGAACTGTAAGATCAACTGATTGTTTTCGTATGATATTGATGAACGTTTCCTTAAATTTAACGCAACATACAACAATTTAACGACTGTTTGATGGATGCACAGGACATACATAATATTATTAAAGCTCTGAGTAGGAAAATAAAGCATCATAATATGCCTTTTGTTGCACTCATTCTCGATTAGGCCTAATAATATTTTAAATGTAACATTTATTCACAAAAGTCGATTAGGCCTAATAATATTTTAAATGTAACATTTATTCACAAAAGAATATGTTCTATACGTATAATAGTTGCTGTGAGACAATATTTAACCTGAATATAGTTTAAATGCTTCATAATACTATTTTAACAAAACTTTCTTTCGTCATTAATACATAATATATATATACCGATATAAAAATGTATTAAATTATAAACGTACTATTATTGCAGCAAACCGCATGTTAACTTGATAAGTCTTGTGGTTAGAGCTTCTGACTATAGTCCGTGATGTCCTAGGTTCGATTCCTGATGAAATTGTGAATGGTTTTTTTTCGCTTAAAGCGTTATTCTGTTGTCGCTAATATTTCCTGCTATTTTGAACGTTTTCTAACGCATCTTAAAACACTGCACATAATTCGTCAGTAATGGGACTTGTAGAATAGTTTCCAAGAATTGTTCGAAGTTCTTAACGTTAGATGGCAGCACATTATCTGTGAAACTAATAATACGTAATATTTGACATAGCCTAAAGAAAAATGTAAATGTATTAAAACAAACTTATTTTTTCCTTACCTTCCCAATTAGGGAATCTCTACTTATTCTTATCTATACTCATTTCTTACACAATCAATCAATAGTTGATGTTGTTTTCTTTCTGTTACAAATTGCGCATATGTTCTGATGTCATAATGATGACGAATATGTGACGTATTGTGTGTATGTGTTTTATTGTTACATAGAACGTTTATTAGTAAGGAAATTATACATGATCTATATAAGGCTTATCATCATCATCATCATAGTACATTCACGAATTTAGGCCATTTGTTGACCTATTTCGGCCTCAAGAGAAACACCATCTTATACATTGTATAACTAAACAACCGATGAAAGCCTGTATAAGAGGTTTTTATTAGTAAGACTGTAAAGCCGATAAATTAATTCCTTCTACGCGCTTTACATAATCTATCAGGTGCAACGCAGCTGTGATGTAGGAGACTTGTGTTATTGGTCGAAGAAGTAACATAACTATTGTTTTTTTCAAGTTTCATTAAAAGCCTCACGTGACATTGGATCAGGTAGTTATGGAGGTCACCTACATCGATGTATATCACTTCCAATGTAATAGTTTTCAGTTTTGTATATTCAGAGATGTAAAGTATAAATTATCCATTGTAATATCGCCCTTGGATATAGTCGCTTTACAGGAAGTTAGGTGGCCAGGAGAAGGTAGTCAGGAATCAGGAAGCTTTGCATTATACTACGGGGGTGCAGAAAGACCTGCATTTGGAACGGGTTTTTTAGTCAGAAGGAGGATCCTATCCGCTATCCGAGATATTCAGTTTGTTAGTGATAGGATATCATACATAATTCTAAAGGGTAAACAACATGATTTTATAATTGTAAATGTACATGCCCCCACAGAAGATAAAGATGACAAGATCAAGGATGAGTTCTATGAAGAATTAGAATGCTTATTTGATAGCCTTTCACGATATCATATGAAAATTGTCTTAGGAGATTTTAATGCAAAAGTGGGGCGGGAAGATATATTCAAACCAACAATAGGCAAATTCCGTCTTCATGAAGATAGTAACGACAACGGGGTTAGATTAGTCACATTTGCCACATCAAAGAATCTCATTCTTAAGAGCACAACATTTCAGCATAAGGATATACATAAATACACTTGGACGTCCCCAGATGGAGAAACTCGGAACCAGATAGATCATGTATTAGTGGATAAACGCTGGCACAGTAGCATCATTGATGTTAAATCAGTTAGAGGGACAGACTGCAATTCGGATCATCATCTGGTCAGAGTGAAAATCAGACAACGACTATCGCTTATGAGAGTAACAAACGCTAAAGATGATTCTGTAAAATTTGAATTAAAAAACTTGAAAAATGATGAAATGCGGCAAGAATACCAAATCAAAATTGCTAATAGATTTGAAGTACTGGAATCTTCCGATGACAATATGGCAAATGAAGAAGAAACTGATATAAATAAAGAATGGGAGGCTATAAGAGATACTATTAAATTGTCAGCATCAGAAAGCATTGGTTGTTTAAAAAAGAGGCAAAACAAGAAATGGTTTGATGAGGAATGTGCCGACATTGTAAAGAAAAGAAAGCTAGCAAAAATGAAATGGTTACACGAGCCAAATGAGGTAAATTTAGAGCAATTGGGTAGTACTAGACGGGAAACCACCAAGCTACTAAAGAGTAAAAAGAGGGAATATTTGAGAGAGACGATTAATGATCTTGAAATGAATGCAAAAAATAGGAACATTAGAGAATTATATCAGGGAATTAGAATAGAGAAGAAAGGGTTTCAGGCTAGAACAAACATAATTCGGAATGAAAATGGGGATATGATTGCAGATTCCAGGAGTATATTAAATAGATGGAAAAGTTACTTTAATCAGCTATTAAATGTACATACAGAACAGGACATTGAGGAGGATAATTTACAGACAGCAGAAATGCTATTCGCAGAGCCAAGTGCATTAGAGGTTGAAATGACGATTGAAAAATTGAAGATGTATAAAGCATCAGGTTCAGATGAGATCCCAGCAGAACTGATAAAATCAGGGGGAGAAAAATAGATGGACAAGATACGCTGGTTGCTTAGTATGATTTGGGAAAAGGAAGCTCTTCCAGATGAATGGAAGGAGTCAATTATAGTACCAATTTATAAGAAAGGAGATAAAACTGATTGCAACAACTACAGGGGCATCTCATTACTTTTAACTTCGTACAAAATTCTAACAAATATATTAGTAAGCAGACTTACTCCCTATATTGATGACATTCTAGGAGATCATCAATGTGCATTTAGAAGAAACAGGTCTACAACAGATCAGATTTTTAGTATAAGACAGATTTTAGAAAAGAAATGGGAATATAATGGTACTGTACATCAACTATATGTAGACTTCAAAAAAGCATATGATTCAATTAAGAGGGAGAAGTTATATAGTATCCTGCTGGAGTTCGGAATTCCTAAAAAGTTAGTTAGACTTATACGAATGTGTCTAAATAGCACAAAGAGTAGGGTGCGTGTAGGCAAACAGTTTTCGGACACTTTTGAAATCCAGAATGGGTTGAAGCAAGGAGATGCACTATCTCCTCTACTATTTAATTTTGTACTAGAGCATGCCATTAAATCTTTAGAGAATGAGGAAGGCTTACAACTGAATGGTATTAATAAGCTGTTAGTTTATGCTGATGATGTAGTATTATTGGCCGATAGCGTGGAGATACTAAAGAACAACACGCACACACTATTGAGTAATACTAGGAAATTGGGACTGGAAGTAAATATCAATAAAACTAAATATATGGTCACACGTAGAAATTCATTATATAATGGAAATGGACAGCTAATTCAAATGAGGGACATTTTGAGGAAGTGGCTTAATTCAAATACCTAGGAACAATGAACACAAATAGGAATGAGATGCACAAAGAAATTAAACATAGGCTCAATTCTGGAAATGCATGCTATTATGCATTGCAGAGACTCTTGATGTCCCACCTCCTTTCAAAAAATGTTAAACTGAAAATATATAAAACTATTATTCTACCATTTATATTATATGGGTGCGAAACATGGACTCTTACTTTAAGAGAGGAAAGGAGATTACAAGTATTTGAGAATAAAGTACTTAGGAAAATTTTTGGAACAAAGAGAGATGAACAGACAGGTGAATGGAGAAGACTACATAACAATGAACTACATGGTCTTTATAGGAAGCCAGATATAATAAGAACAGTTAAGTCTCGTAGACTGCGTTGGGCAGGACATGTTGCACGTATGGGAAATGAAAGACTTGCATGGAAGCTTCTTGTAGGAAAGCCAGAGGGAAAACGCCCAGTTGGTATACCAAGAATGAGGTGGGAGAATATCATTAACTATGATTTGAGGAAGTAGATTATACAGGGAATGATTGGAAAGCATTAGCTCGGGATAGGGATGTATGGAGAGCTTATGTCCGTGTGGCCATGAACCTACGAGTTGGATAGTGCCAGTGAGTAAGTAAGTAATGGAATAAATTAATATAGTGAAATAATTTAATAAAGGATGGAAATAACTTTCATTCTATCATTCTTTCTTTACCTTGTTAACTTCTTCATTTCTGGGTACTTTTATATACGGGCCTAACAACGAACGACTTGTCGAGAGAGGAATGGTACAAAATGTAGATTAAATATTTTATTGATTACGTAATAAAAAAGAACTCCATGGCGCGACAGGCCCTTGCCCTACAAACTGGCTGCTGGCGTCACATCCTCATGTGCAATTTGCAGAATAAACAAACATCCAACCAGTATAGAGGTGGCATTTGATCAGAATTTCAGGTCATCCAACAGTTATAGCTGATTTTATCAACCTGGAGCCACTACTTATTGCAGCTACCCAAATTCCTCATGCCGCTCGGTATTCACTGGTCCAATGATAAAATAAGTTTTTCCATGCGGACTCGAAGTCCCGCGCCATACCCGTCGAGTATTACTAATTCAACCGAAGATCATAAATGTTAATTAAAGGTGGAGGGCTAATGATAAAGTTAGAACTAGTAAATACACATGGGAATAATTCTAGAAAATTGTTGAATATAATAATTGACAATCCATCCATCCATAGTAATTCTGCCCGAGGGCAGATCCTTCACTGCAATCATATCATTTTCATGCTGTGCTTGCAGCTTTACTAGGGAATTGTAGGTGTGGTAGCTTCCCGTTGCTTTCCACACCGGTGACGGATGATGATGATGATGATGATGATGATGATAATAAGGATGATGATGGTGATAATGGCCATATGATTTTGGGGACCGTTTGGGCCTTAAAGTTTTCCTGACATCTGTCTTACAGGTGAGGAAAACCCCGATAAAAACCTCACCCAGAAAAACTGCCCCGACCGGGGATAGAAGCCGGGCCCGCTGCGTGACAAAGAGCACGCTACCCCGAGACCACAGCGGTGGACTAATTGACAATATTGAAATAGAAAAATCTTCCTTTACTAATATTTTTATAACCGAGTGATTAAGGCAAAATGCCTTAGCTCATAGTTACGGGACTTGCGCTGGTCGAGTCTCCATGGGGGAAGAAATGTTCTAATGGAATTTCGGTCAGTATGGGACCGGTGTTCCCCAGCATCGTGAGGCATTTGAATTGCTACATTAAGTAGCGGTTCCAGACTATAACGGCTGGGGGACCTAACATGCTGACAACATGTCACCTCCACATTGACTAGATGATCACCTACCTCTATGATTAGCGCATGAGATATGAGACCAGCAACCGGCTGGTACGACAAGGGCCTTCTAGGCTATCGCGCCATCCAGAAAAAAGATGTGGACTCGAACCATCGCTGGTCCCTTATTGAAAACATAATATTAATAGGATTTTTTATTATTCCAGAATCCCTTCAGATTGATTTTCCGGACCATGGCCCGTCTGACCCATTTCTTACACCGAACATGAGATCACCTAATCAGTTTTCTTTCTATGCGCCGCACAATCAATTTATTGTCGATGTAGTTGTTTGTTTAGATTTTCACACGTGAGATTGTGTTTCATATTCCTGAATTTCTGGAATAAATCTTCGTTGAAACGTGCCAATATAATTCTCACTGCTCAAATGCGTTTCATTGCAAAATAAAGGACTGTAGACCAAAGGTTCCCAAATATAAAATACTGAGAAACTGAAGCAACAATTTTGGGACATAGCAAATTATTTAATCACAAATGGTAAGAATTGTATAATTATTCTGAAACTACTATGTTCACCAGTTTGCAAAGAGTAACTACAAATATAAAAGTAATAGTATTAAATTTGTGGCACGACAGCTGCAAGAACCAAGGCAGACCAAGTAGCTACTACCGCTGTTTACAGAGAGATTAACGTAGTCACGTCTTAAGTGCGACTCAAATCCTCAAACATAATTTTATTTAATATTTCTTAACTGGTTTTCGCTACTCCCCAATTCAACCGGTTAATTGGATTCAGTTCCAGAGGTATAAAAAACTAAAACTAAATAGGCTACTAAATACCATGGCGCAAGAGGACTAAACTGCCTTTTCTTACCAGTTGACTGCTGTCCTCACATCTACATGCGTTACTTACAGAAGTGGATTAACTTTCTGCCAGTATAGTGGTGACATATGCTCAGCATGTAGGTTCTCTGGCCATTATAGCAGGTTTTCTCTATCTCAAACAGCAACTTATAGTAGCTACCCAAATTCCTCAGTGGGTATAGGTCCAATATAGCCGAACTTCCTTGAGAAATTATTTTCCCCATGGTGACTGAACCAGAGCATATACTCAAAGGAAATTTCTATCGTATAAAAGTGAATCCAACCTGAGACCTTCTCGATATTCTGATATGCTAATCGTTATACCAATGAGGCGGTCTAAATACGAGAAACGTATTCCTTTTTTTCTGATAAATTAAAAATTCATGAATAGGCTACTTTTATTACTGAGTGCAACAAAAATTTCGGGAATAGATGTTGTCAACTTTAATCAATCTCACATCATGGGATGTTGGACTGTACAATATAAAAGCTTACAGTATATTCGGTCTAACAGTACCCTATTCGTCACTGGATTAGAGGTTTACAGATTCTCCAGTTAAAAACCAACCAGGATTGAGGAATTTTTTCAGGGTCTCCTAATTCTTCCATCCGTAAGGCAATAAAATCATGTGTCCCATGTTACAGATTTACAGCAAATAAAGGAACCTGAAGCCGAAGTGTTTTCTGAGCAAAATTCATCAGCACTTAAAGACCAATTTTTAATTGTGACGCTCATACTACCAGGCGATAAAAAGCGTTGTTAAATAAAATGTTGTCTAGATATTCACCATTAACATAACTCAATTGTAAATTGTCAGTACATCTTATGTAACAAATAGACTAACGGAAAACTCTCCCTATCTCCACACACGTATAAATTGCAAACATTAAGGCACAAATATCTCAGAAGAGTCATGACTGACTGAAGCGGTTGCTGTTACTGCAGAGATTCACGTAACTATCGCGACGAAATCGCTAAACTTTACAATCAATAATATTTAGGAAAACCATTCTCCAATGGATCCATTCTCATTGTGGTGTTGCTGGAAATGGGCGTGCATATAGCTTAGCAAAGAATAGCACACAAATCAAACTTCATAAACACAAAGTTAAAAATAGAAGAGCTGCAGCCATCATACATCAAATAATACAAGAAATCCATCACAATAATATTAAAGATCAGATTGAAAATTCAGAAACAAAAGAAAATGACCAAGAAAAAAAAGAAGCAGTAGGAAAATTTAGAATGACCACTAGCCTTACACCGTATTGGCGTCTCCAATAGTTCCCAATGCCTCTTATGCAATCTCGGACTCATCATGGAATTTTAACATCAATCAGTCTGGCCTGCTTTGAGGAATAAAACTTTAGTTAACAAGTATTGTGAGGTAAGAGACAATATGAGTGGTTGAAAACTCACAACTTTTTGCTGTAACTATTATTTTATTCTATGTGTTTTCCTTTTCTTAATTTGTAGTTTTGTCATTGAAAGGTCAATGCGATTTGGATAAAATTAAATAAGTATTTCAAGTAGCTAATGACTTGTCCTTTCGAGGCTGAGTGAACCCAGGTCCACATCTAATATTTACAAAAATAAATTCGGTATCTTTGTGATGTTATGATAGTGGCGCTAACACATACCCATGACTTATTTTAGGCTTTTTTAAGAAACAGGTAATTTCTTGATATGTTATTCGAAATACTTTTAGGTGTTATGAAGCAAGGTAAACTATTATAGATCTTCAGATTAGACATTTTCCTTCAGAGAATACAATTGTTTTACTTCAGGATCTAACCTAAGACGACAGACCCATGAACATATTTCAAAATTGACTCTCTCGCAAAATTACCAATAACACTAAAATTGCTTTACTTTACACTAATATATATTTACTGACAGAGTGATGTATAACTAGAATAAAACAATCTATATAGAAAATGCAGATTTCGATATGCAAAAACCGTCTTCACGCAAAGAGTCAAAATTAAATGTTATGTTATCAGAAGAAGACGTACTCATTTTCTTTGAATTCCTGGTTAAAATTGGAATAATTCAAAGAAAAGAGTTTATAAATAGCATTAACAACATCACTACAAGTTCTAAGTAGTATTGGTATTCAATGTGCGTGAAGAGATCCAATGGAAACAGTTAAAAAATGTTACGGGACCAGTTTTTGTTTCACAAGAAAATAACAAGCACGGTACAGTCTTATAAACAACTTAATTGCACATCATAGTGATACAAAAATAGGGACTACCAACAACTATAATTTATGCTATAATTTAAGTAAAAACGTACATGAAAATGTTGGTGGAAATATAATTCACATACAGAAGATAAAAACACGGGCCCAAAAATACTTTACTACTTTATTCTATCGAAGATTATTTCCGTATTGAGAAACACTCCTATGATTTTGAAATTCTTCAGGTATATGGGCTACATGCGAATACAATTTGATGCGTGTATCCATGTTTATGGACATTAGTTTACTTATGATAACATTTCTATACTTTTATTTGCTAAACTAAGATTATTTTGAAATACTGCTTTTAATAGCGTAAGCACCTTGACTATAACATTCTTCGCAAGGGACGTAACTTCAAGAATTCTGTATCGTGGACCTAACATACTACCTAAAAGTATAGACATTTGAACAAAATTTGACGGCCCGTTCACGCCTGGGTTTAAATCGCAAGGCTAATGATCCGAGATGTTTTAAGATCATCAATAAAATAATACTTACTCCCACACTGGGTTTCGTTCGCTATGTGAACTGTTTTTAAGCGTTTTCCACATTTATGAAATGTTGAAGAATGTTATTATATAAAATACTAAGATATTAATGATCTGTCGCTCTGGTGTGGTCGAGAGTCCCAACTGTCTACTCTGGTCGCCTAATTTCGATTCCTGGGGTAAGGATTATTAAATGTCCTCTCTGTGTCTGGGCATATTTCTCTCGTCTTGCGTTGCCCTGCACTCTCTTCTACAGTTACTTCTACAGGCATTTTCCTAAATTCCTAACCTATTCATAAATTAATCATTTATCAACATCACCATCATCACTCCAGGGATTAGGCAATTGCTCGTTCCGACTTCATAATGCATCAGCCCAACGTCTTCTAGGTCTTCCAACATCACGTCTTCCTCTTGCTTGATAATTTCTTGCTAACAATGGATATCTCTCCTTACTCATTCCATCCATATGATTAATCATTTAGGGTGAATAATTATAGCCATGCTTTTAGGTGAAATTTTATGACTAGTCTACTTTGCTATCTGTTCAATAATATTCTTAATCCAACATCGAGGTCGCAATCTTTAATGTCGATATGAACTCCATATATTCAGTAAATACCTCCACTTTGTACCTGTCTAATGTGTGGCACAGAGTTTCTGTTTTCTGCCTAAAACGATGCACACAGGACATATAGCTTGTGAGTCTAATGTACGTGGGTGTAAGAACTACAAAATGCAAGGGTGGTTAAATAATAAAACAAACATTATAGAGTATATTTAAATAAAATATTTATCTATCTATAAATATTTTATCTATCGTGGCTGCAACATGTATCCCGAATGTCACCAACTAGGATTCCTAATGCAGTTCTTTGATGTCCAAAGAGGACGACAACTTGGATCCTGTGTAGTAGAGACCGAAACAGATCAAAATTGGCCTACATTCATGAACGGTGTACGAAGATGATCTATCTATATGTGAACAATATTTCCCCAAATATTTATGTCTTCATCTTCACACTCTGTATATCGATATCTTTAGAAAATGGTATCAATTTTCTGTTGTACAGAAATTGAAACTGATTTGAGACGCTGTAACCTTGAATACGTATCGATACGAATCAGGTTTTAGAACTGGATATTTTGCTCCAAGGACGACTTCTATCTTTCTATTTTCTTTTTTTAGAACGAGACCGCTATATTCTTATTACCTACATTTACACGCTAAAGCAGAACTATAATCATGTTAACCGTTACAATCAAACTCGTAAAATACAACTTCAATTTGAAAATATCCCAAAATGATATCTAGCATTAATTCAGCAAGTCTCAGCGATGTAATCGAAAGAGAGAAATCGGGGAAACATGTTTAGCGGGAACATTTTTTTTACTTTAGACGCTTTAATGTATTTAATGTCTAGCCATGTCGCGTCTAGGATCTTTAGTTTGTAGTCAGTAAGCTGTGTGTTTATAGTACTGTGTTTGTGTTCACTGATTTTTAATTTTCAATTATATTATGAAATTATCCTGCTAATAAAATTCAACCCATAATTTACCTTTGAAAATAAAACTCAGTGAGGTTGGTTGGCACCGGGATTTGAACCAAATCCTCCCAATTGCGAGTCGAACGCTAAGGCTTGAGCCAACTCACTGGGTAAAACAGTAAATAAAACTTACTTCTTTCCTCTGTTGCGTGAGACATTTTTTTTTGCCTTATGTCTATGTGGTATAACAGAAAAGTAATATTTTATAAACATTATCCCGGTTTTTGAATCTGATAAATGGAACACCATCGTTTCTCGAGCTAATAGTACAAACTGAGGGAAGAAAAGATGCAAGAAATAAGCCTAGAATCCCAAGTGAAAATTAGGTATCATAGTAAATTAAATGGAGAAAGGAAAAAAATCACAACGAAGCACTCCCTAATTATATCCAAACAATGTAGCATGAGTTAATAAAACTGGAGATGGATAGATGGATACGCCATAGAGCTGGAGGGTGGCGACGGAGACAATTGGAAATTTAACTGCGAAAAGCTTTTGGTAAAGGATATTTAAGAATACCTAGATTAAATGGTTCTTACGAAGTGGAAATCGCAGATTGAATTAGCTGTGGATAAAATATGTAGGAAAGCTTAGTGAATACGAATTTGAACCTCCGGATTTCACAGGTCATGGATGTATTTATTACACATCCAAGTTACCTGTTCACGGGCGGAGGGGAAACGTTTTAGCGCTAGTGTCGCCGATATACTGAATCTGTGGAAGGGATGTAGGAGAAAACCGTACATCCGATCACGTATTGACAATTTTCAACTTCAAATGTGGGGGGAGAATCTCTAAACACATGTGAAAGATTTTAACATGGTTGTCAAATTAGACATTTAAGCACGGAACGCTCAAGCGGTCGGATCATTTAAAATCACAGTATTTGTCGCCTCTCTGTTACCAGCCTCACAGTAAATCACAAGATGCAACATGTAATGAGAAGGGTAAGGAAGGGACAGCTCATTCCTGGATGTAACCCCAAAAGTAACAGGGTTGTCAAGTTAGTCATTCTGCCACTGACCGCGCAGAACGACGGATCATTAAAATACATAGTATTTGGCAGCTCTCTACCTGCCAATCAAACAACATAATACAGAGGACAGGAAGTGGCAACATAGTAAGGAATAGAAAGAGAAAGACAGTTTGTTAGTTAACATATTTTCCGCCTGCACAAAACACTTGGATGGGTAATAATACCCTAGAAGAAGGCCATCCAACTTGCAAGTTTTCAAGTCAGGTAATGTCTAAACACTTGGTATAAACTAATATTATGAATCTTTATCAACTGAAAAAAAAATCAAGATTTCAGCGAGGATAACTTTCTAATTTAGCAGATACTCGTTATTTCATCTACACACAATAAATAATATTAAGACCCTCAGGCTGTGAGACTATATTTATTTTTACTATTTGCATGCGGAACGGAATGAAATTATATAGGTTTTCTAGATGTATCCCATCTTCCCATTTCCATTTTTCCAAATTTATAATTGATAGCATAGCTTCACATAGATTTTAAGACACGCTTTATATTATATTAGGCCTATATTAAGCCTATATTATTTACTTATTTATTATTTGTTTAAATTCAATATAGTGGAATAAAATTTGAAAACATAGAATGATTACATAAGGAAAATGTTAGTCGGGTCAGTTTTGAGCCATTGATGATGACTAAGGAGTGAAGATTACAGAGAAAATGCTGGAATATCCAGACTAGAATAAATAAGAAATTCAGAAATCAGGTTAAATGTAAATTAATGCACCATTAGGAACCTTTGAGAAGACATAAAAAGGAAAACAAAGAAAAAATTGAAATGAGATAGGGGAAGTAAGAACAGGAGAGCATTGAGATCCGAAGTCCTGCGGGATTGGATTGACTCAGGAAGACGGCAAATAGCTGTAGAAACCTGTGATATAATTATTTGCGTTTGGTAACTGAAACTTAGCCAAATTTTGGCCAGACACTCATAACATGTATTTTTTAATGAACTGAAATTAGTTCGTATTTGAATTTTATCATTGCATTATAATAGCAGTTTCACTTAGAGTCTAATGTCGAAGTGGTCCTTTAAAAACTTTAAATAATTTCTTAGCTACTGCAATTAAAATTGTAAATAAAGAATGTACTGAAAAAACTGTTCATTCAGAACGTATTTTTATACAAACTTCAATTTAAAAGTTTGGTGTATGTTAGGATGTGTAGAGTGGAATAAACTACGTAAAGATTTACTCGTACATGCCCGCATGTAAATCCAACCGTACGTTCAGTAATCCTTGTATGCAATAATATTAAAACGATTACTTTTCCGAAGTTCACTAATCTAGCATGGAATCCAAGTGTTCTGAATTTTATCAGAAAGCAGGTATATTATGAATAAACAAAGAGTAAAATAATGTAAGTATATAATACTTACTTACTCACTGGCACTATCGAACCCGTCGGTTCATGACAGCGCGGACATAAGCTCTCCATACATCCATATCCTGAGCTAATGTTTTCCAATCATTCCCTGTATAATCTACTTCCCTCAAATCATAGTTGATGTTATTCTCCCACCTCATTCTTGGTCTACCAACTGGGCGTTTTCCCTCTGGCTTTCCTACAAGAAGCTTCCAAGCAAGTCTTTCATTCCCCATACGTGCAACATGTCCTGCCCATCGCAGTCTACGAGACTTAACTGTTCTTATTATATCTGGCTTCCTATAATGACCATGTAGTTCACTGTTAGGTAGTCTTCTCCATTCACCTGTTTGTTCATCTCTCTTTGGTCCAAAAATTTTCCTAAGTACTTTACTCTCAAATACTTGTAATCTCCTTTCCTCCCTTAAAGTAAGAGTCCATGTTTCGCACCCATATAATATTACTGGTAGAATAATAGTTTTATATATTTTCAGTTTAAAGTTTTTTTGAAACGAGTTGGGATATCAAGAGTCTCTGCAATGCATAATATCATGCATTTCCAGAATTGAGCCTATGTTTAATTTCTTTGTGCATCTCATTCCTATTTGTGATTATTGTTCCTAAGTATTTGAATTCAGCCACTTCCTCAAAATTTCCCTCATTTGTCATTAGCTGTCCATTTCCATTATATAATGAATCTCTACGTGTGACCATATATTTGGTTTTATTGATATTTACTTCCAGTCCTAATTTCTTAGTGTTACTCATTAGTGTGTCCGTATTGTCCTTTAGTATCTCCTCGCTATCGGCCAATAATACTACATCATCAGCATAAACTAACAGCTTATTAATACCATTGAGTTGTAAGCCTTCCTTATTCTCTAAAGATTTAATGGCATGCTCTAGTACAAAATTAAATAGTAGAGGAGATAGTGCATCTCATTGCTTCAACCCATTCTGGATTTCAAAAGTGTCCGAAAACTGTTTGTCTACACGCACCCTACTCTTTGTGCCATTTAGACACATTCGTATAAGTCTAACTAACTTTTTAGGAATTCCGAACTCCAGCAGAATAGTAAATAACTTCGTCCTCTTAATTGAATCATATGCTTTTTTGAAGTCTACATATAGTTGATTTACAGTACCATTAAATTCCCATTTATTTTCTAAAATCTGTCTTATACTAAAAAATCTGATCTGTTGTAGACCTGTTTCTTCTAAATGCACATTGATAATCTCCTAGAATGTCATCAATATAGGGAGTAAGTCTGCTTATTAATACATTTGTAAGAATTTTGTAAGAAGTTGAAAGTAATGAGATGCCCCTGTAGTTGTTGCAATCAGTTTTATCTCCTTTCTTATAAATTGGTACGATAATTGATTCCTTCCATTCATCTGGAAGAGTTTCTTTTTCCAAAATCATACTAATCAACCAGCGTACCTTGTCCATCAATTTTTCTCCCCCTGATTTTAGTAAGTATGTAACATTACATTTAACTAAGTTCTTTAATAA
Organism: Diploptera punctata; assembly: GCA_030220185.1. NCBI lineage: Eukaryota > Metazoa > Arthropoda > Insecta > Blattodea > Blaberidae > Diploptera > Diploptera punctata. Next base: position 158,784 of record JASPKZ010004915.1, on the reverse strand, counting down.
CTCAACTCAATTAGCAATCAAAGTTGGAACTATAATAGTAATAATAATAATAATAATAATATTGTATTCTATTTTATATTGTACTTGTGTTTTTTATATTGGTATTTATGGCCTTAGACACGGAATTTGGTCGATTTTCTGTAGTAATGTTCAAAATACTCTCATGTGAGCGACTGATTTATTCGAGAACGACAGAGTGAGAATACAGATCGACGCAAAAATGTGTAAAATATGTGTTAAATCTTTCCACGTGTGTAAATCGCTACGTGAAACTAAAACAAAGAGAGGCGTAGCTTTGACGGCTGGTCAAACTCTGCGACTAAGAATGTTCATGTATTTTGTTTAATTGAACTATACCGAAGCATGAGCAGTAGCTATATGTGGGTATATGTATAATATTTCATTGCATAATATAATATATTAACATATTTTTTCTAAAAATAATTAAATTCAGGATACGGCTTAAATTTCGTATCATATTAGGAATGAAATAAGATAGAAAATGGAATTGCTTGGACAAATCCATTAAGCTGTGCCAGTAGTTTCCAAACTGTGTTCCGAGGATCCACAGCCATCTATCAGTAGTTATAAGGGAATTCGCGGATGTCATATAGACCTATTATTAAACGAATAGTGCATTTATAGTTTTCTTCGATATCATGCATTTTCTTTAAATAAATAATATTTGTTATACTTTTATTCGGTATCATTCATGTTTACACATAAATCATGCATTTGACAAACTGCACAATTCCGTATCTTACTATGTTTCCTACTGGATAAAAATAATGCATCAGTTATTAGTAAGTTATTAGTAATCTGATGAAGACGCTAAAAAAGGAATTTCCGCATAACATCAATAGGAACTCTTATTAACAGTAGGATTTATTTGAGGTTCTGTGATTTTTAAAAACCAATGGAGTTGGTGTCGCTGTCTCGTATGCAACGGGACCGTGTTCCATCCCCTGTCGGCACAACTTTCCTGGGTGATTGTTTTGGGGGGAGGTGTCCTTCACCTGTAAGACAATTGTCAAGAAACTTTGAGGCCAAAACCGCCCCCGAACACCATTTTGCCATTATAATCATCATTATCATATTCGCCATGTTTAATATGAATGTGTGTGTGAATATTGTGTTTCATCTTAGAATGCTGTTGTCTCGGAAGAGACCCTGACATTGAGCTGATCCCTCATTCGGGAAGATCCTCCAAGTCCTTGTGTAGTCAAAAAAGTGTGTGTGCGATCCATAGTTTAAAATCCCTCTCCCGGTAGGTCGTACCAGTGTAAGGCCCGGCTGGCTTGATGTATGTAAAAAGGACCTACAAGGTGAGAGGTTAAACTCAGTTAATGGAATGTAAAAAATCGAAGGGATTCGCGATTAAAACGATTTCGGAAACACAGAACTAGATTGTTTTCGGTATGGAACCGAAAGAAGGATGTGTTTTTAATGTTATTTTGTTAAGTAACAACTTTAATATATTCCATAATATTTGTTTATTTTTTATTTTTTATTTTTTTTTATTCAGGAATATTCCACAATATAGTGTTTTTTTTAACCCAAAGTGATTTGTCGCCAGAGGTTCCTGTCTAAAGCATCTTCTTCCCTCAAATCTCTAACTTCCATACTTCTCTTCACTCTATAATTCAAATAGAAAACGAAAAAGTGCTTTAGGACAGATTAAATAACTTAAATTATGAGAGAAACTTTTCTCAAGACTATTGTGAGGAAAATGTATTATTTGCTGCCCTCTAAAATTTTATTTTTCTATTTGAATTCTATAAATTTCAGGTTAATAAGTGAACGCATAATTATGCAAATCTAGTTCTAGTAAAGTGAAATAAATTAAAGTTGATTTTTAATTTATCCAGACGAACAATTGATAGTATAGTTTGTATACCGCCGTATATGAAGATCTTTTTAGAGTTGATTTTCTAGAAATTTTATAGATAGTATTTCAGGTCAAGGTGCAAATTATATTTAAGTGGTGATGGATTACAATATGAAATTAGTTAAACGGAATATAGAATTAAATGTTTATATAAAGGTGGATTTAATAGTAATGTTATATAGATTATTAACTTGATGAATAATTGATAGCTGAATAACATAAATAAACATCCATTCCAATAAATTTAAAATAATAAAAATCCTTCATTATATATTACAGTTGTAATTTCTTCTCTTTTATTCGCGTCCTCCTCTTATAACTTTCCTTTCAGTGAAATTTTCTCCTTCTGATTCTTCAACTTCGTTGCATCTTCATTATCATTGTCTGAAACATCAATATTGATGAAAGTCTATTTCTTCTCCTATACCAGTTTTAAACCCTGGATCGGCCATGGACCAAAAAATATCTTCATTCTATCTTCAGGGAATAGCGCACCGCCTCTTCTCTCTTCTGTTTCTGGCAAAAAGTGGGCAACAATCCATTTAACATTTTCCTCGTTCAGCCTCTATAATGAATTATACTCTTCCTCAGGAGGACACCGACGTGGTTTATAACACTTTCTACAGCGTACGGGGACTACTAGTTGAGCCATGTCTGTATCTTGTGTTGATGAGTCTGCTATCGACCAGACTTCAATTTTTTGAAGCATGTGCTTCTTAAAAGAAGCAAAAGGTTCACTTTATTCATACAGTTTTTCTAATCTTGAAGCACATGCTTCAAGGTCGAGCTCGTGCTTCTTCCTTGGAAGCAGATGTTTTCTTCTCGATGTGTCACCGCGAGTAAAAGGTTATGCTTCATACTTTATTCATAAATTCTGAAGGATATGCTTCAAAACAGTGAAGTAAAAGCATTTGCTCCACTTTATTCATACGGCCCAATGTTTTCCCCTGAATAGTTCTTAAGATCTTCATTTCACATGTGTTCATTATTTGTTTAGTTTTTGTTGTATCAGCCCTAGTTTCTGCTTCATGTACGATAACTGGTCGAACTATCGTTTTTTATATACGGATTTTGCTTTGTATTGACATATGTTTATTGCGCCAACTTAAATATTTCATATATCCTGATATTTGTGCTACTTTATCAGCTTGTTTCTTTAATTATTTTATTAAATTTTAAAATGAATTTAAATGTATTAATTGATGGTCGATTGTATAACAATATAACGTAATGCTTTCTCACATATCAATTTAAACACGTAGTAGGATTTTTAAAAACGCATTTATGTCTGGAATTTTATTTAAATGGTATACCATAAATTCCAATAACAGCTAATCAATTAGAGACAATCCTTGTTGATTATGCACTCTCATTCAGATAAGTAATCTCAAGAGAAAATTTGTCTTCTCTCAGGATCACAATAAAATAACACTTTGTTACGTCCTTATATGTATTCATTTTAAGTAATACGGAAATCCTGTCTAGAATCTTTGGTAGTATGCACTACGTTCTACATTTCTATTGAATGTACTTATCACGTGTATAAGTACATTATTTAACATAGGCCCAATAAAAATATCGGAAATTATGATTAATGGCGAAATGGATTCTAATAATGAAATTCCAACTTAATTAAAGTTAAACAGGCAAAACTGTAGTTAGGTCAGTAGGTTACGGAATTTCAATCAGAGAACTTTTAAATATGAGTTCTAAACGGTATCATAAGAGCCAACTCGTTCAGTGATGTACTTTTCAGATTATTAACCTCAAGAGAAATTTTACTGCCAACTCTGAAGGTCACTATAAATAATTATTCATTCGCTTGTGAGGATATTCTACGTCATGGAAAATTGAAAGGAACTTGTTTTCTGCAATCATGAGGTATTTCATGTTTAT